>JBBMOC010000273.1:142799-171134 GCA_037975185.1 Centropyge bicolor | reverse complement strand
CTCTTTGTCTCCCCCCTTTCTCTGTCTCTTTCTCTCTCTCTGTCTCTCTCTCTCTCTCTCTCTCTCTGTCTCTCTCTCTCTCTGCCTCTCTCTGTCTCTCTCTCTCTCTTTCTGTCTCTCTCTCTCCCTCCCTCCCTCAGAAGATGACGATGTAGTGAACTGCCTTCACCCTGTCCAGACCTCATTATCATGCAGCGACACACCTTTACCTGCTCTTTAAAATGGGACACTTCAGTCTCTACCTCCATCCTTGCTCGCTCCGTCCCTCTGTGAGCAGCTATAATAGGATGAAGGGATGAGTGACGGTCGCAGACGGTGAAGAAAGAGATAGAGGGGAGGAGGAAGATCTGAGGCTCGTCCTGGCAGGAAGTCAGAGCGAGGAGGAGACAGACGTATATGATGGCTCAGAAAGAGCATTAACCACCGGAGGCTTTCAACCACTTATGGAAAAAGTAATAACAGCAAATGCTATAATTTTCTTTTGTATGTCTCATCATTTAGGCAGAACGTACAGGAGGCATTTATCCCTGATGGTTATCAGAGTCTGAACTTTTCTGTCACTCTGTTGTCGGTGAAATTTGAATTTAAACTGAGGAGGAGATGCAGTTTCAGACTAATCACTGTCAGCTGGTACAAAATAATGAAAGCTCCACTTCCACCTGCACTTGATGGTGATTCCAGTGGAATCAATAGATCCAAGCCTGCAGGTCCAGTTCTGGTCCAGCTCCAGAGGTCAGCTCACTTCTTGTGAGTAGTTGTAGTCTTTAACTGATGCTGACTCAAGTGACATCACTCGAGGACATTTGTCAGCGCCCCCCGGAGGCAGTAAAGGATTGACACTCCTTTATTCACACATGCAGTAGAACTCAGGACAATTAGGAGACTGAAGAAGAAAGACTGTGAGATGTACAATTACAGAACTCTGTGTGTGTGTGTGTGTATGTGTGTGATTACATGCCTGTGTGCACACCCAGTCTCTCTCTGTGGCCCAAATATAGCGCGAGGGTTTGGTTTGATTACCACTGCTGCCAGCCGCCTGTCGCCTGTCATCGTCTCTAACGAAGCCCTTCTCCAAAAGGTCACCGCAGTCGCCGCTTATAAAGAACCATGCGGCGGCCATCTTCCTCGTATTTACGCCCCAGAAGTGCAAGTGCAAGTTTTCTCCTGGAAAAGTTTCAAAGACAAACAAGTCGGATCTCAGGTCTCAGAGCTGTTAATAATCAGATTTTCTTCCTCCACCATTCAAACATAAAGCTGCTGCTGTTTCAGCTGAACACAGACAAGCTGAGTTCAAAACTTAAAGTTGTTCTCATGAGTCCAGAGAGAAGTCCAGAGAATCACAACTACGTGGTATGAGGAACATGAGGCTTATAATCAGAGTGAAAACAAAGTGAGTGGAATGTTTTATTTGATCCTTTTAAAATCATTTAAAGCCAAAAGTTCAAGAGGCAAAACTACGGCTTGAATTCCTCAAACAGACCTGAAATATGAGATATAACAGTAAAGTTGCTTCAGGTGCTCAGGGACAGACAGCAGACCGGTGTTCCTGCTCAGGTCTCAGTGTGGATGTGATCAGGACTGTTCAGGCTTTTTAGCTCCTTAAGTGACTTTATGGTCTCACAGAGATGCAGCTGGAAGCACACATGGTTCTGATGGTTGTTGAAAACTCGGATCATGTGAATGTGGCATTTACAGAATGTCTGTTTGGAAGATCGGGTCTCAGGTGTTGGAGTTTCCCACAAACACTCAAAGGCCCCAACAGGGAGAATCTTTGGAACGCTCCCTGCTGGTGGATACAAACCATGAAAAACTGATGTCACAGACCAAAATTCAACGTTGTGATTCTGCAGCGTGTTTGAAGTCCAGGTGACGCTGCTGAGGCCGAACCTGCTCACGTCACGTCCAACCAGCCGACGGACGTGTCGATCAGGTCACGTCCAACCAGCCGACGGACGTGTCGATCAGGTCACGTCCAACCAGCCGACGGACGCGTCGATCACGTCACGTCCAACCAGCCGACGGACGTGTCGATCACGTCACGTCCAACCAGCCGACGGACGCGTCGATCACGTCACGTCCAACCAGCCGACGGACGTGTCGATCACGTCACGTCCAACCAGCCGACGGACGTGTCGATCACGTCACGTCCAACCAGCCAACCAGCCGACGGACGTGTTGATCAGGTCACGTCCGACCGGCCGACGGACGTGTCGATCATGTCACGTCCAACCAGCCGACAGACATGTCGATCAGGTCACGTCCCACCAGCCAACCAGCCGACGGATGTGTCAATCAGGTCACGTCCAACCAGCCGACGGATGTGTCAATCAGGTCACGTCCAACCAGCCGACAGACATGTCGATCAGGTCTGGTTGTTGTTTGTGGCCTTTAAATCATTTTAGCATCTTTTGATGAACTAATCATGAATCTTTCAGCTGTTCCTGCCGTTCTACCAACACACGGATGAAAGCATGCAGGACTGGACTTCTTTGCATTTGGCTGTTTGCAGAAACATCTGAGTGAATAGACTCACATTGTGCTTTGAGCTGCGGGTCTCTCAGATGATTCATTCACTTTCACCTCAGCTGCTCTGAACCCTCCTGAGATCAAAGCAGCAGCTACAGGCACAACGTGTTTGTTTGCTCCCGTGTGAAACTGTAAAATTGTGTGAAGTTGAAAAAAAGAAAAACAAGCAGCCTCGGCATAAATTATCTCAACTTAGAAATCCTTGTTTTTCACCTTTTACAGGGTGAAAAATTGGATCTCACACCAAGTGACTCCTTCTTTGCAGATTTTATTTGCAGATTTCTTTTTTCCCGATTCGTCACAGAGACACTTAAATGAATCCGGAGTAAACAAACTAGACGCCCAGCTATTTTTGGACACTCAGTTATTTCTGGTCTTTCAGATTTTAGTCGTTCATCAGTTTGCAGTTAAGTGTTGCTCTGAGATTTCACCATGAATAACAGACATGCTGATGTTCCCATCACTCATTCAGCTGTTTAGCCAATCAGAGCTCTATAAAACACATCTAATCTTTGATCTCACATCTGAACTGAACACGTCGTACCTTCCCCCCCAGCTGCTGCCCAGCTCTCAGGGTCCTCTGTGTTTGTGCAGAAGCTCAGTCCATGGTTCCTCCGCTGAAGGTGAAGGCTGTGTGAGGTGTCAGAACAATTCTTGTACTTGGCACATTTCCAGCAGAGCTGAGGAGGCGGGAGACCGAAACAGCCTCCGAGGTGCTGCTGAAGACCAGTTTCCATGCCTACACAGCGAGTGCTTAACAGGGTCTCATAGTGAGTTTTACAGGGGCTGTTCACACACTCAGGACAGAGTAACATGAAGCCGGTGAAGCTGCAGATCCTCGAGAAATGTTTTCACATGTGTCAGTCAAATTCACCTCTTTGTCCACAGTTTGTTAATTAGTTTGTCTGGTGTTTGTCTCAGTAACATGTTGTTGAACTTGTCTTGACTTTGCTGCTCTTCACCAGAGAAAACATCCTTGATTTTTAGCAAAGTCGAGGGTTTGATTCCCTGAAAGCTGTGTCTCCACTCTGCTGCACTTTGGATGGATGGCTGCATATAACGAGCATTGTATGACCTAATTCTCAGATCGTTTGTTTGAGACAGGCTTGTGTTCGAGTCAGGCCCTTATTTCTGATTCCCCATGTTATTTCAAACTTAAACGTTCCTCCCATGTTTACTTGAGTTCTTGAGAAATTCAGTATAACATTCATCACATACACCAGCATCAGTCATCTTCAATAAAATTCAACACTTCCTTCCAGAATTTTCACAATAAAAGTCTTGAAAATGAAATGAGAAAGAACAGCAGGGACCGATGAGTGAGGTGTCAGTTTAAGTTGGATTTGACACAAAGGTTGAATAAGATGAATAATTTTATCTCAACTAAGCCTCTTTGAAAAACATCTGATCCACTAAAACCCACAAGCTCATGGTCAGCTGCAGTTTTATATGATGGGACGAGTCAGCTGGTCCCATCTGATTGGACTAATTCATGGCTACACCTCAATAATATATTATAAGATATAATGATTGATTATGTATTTATAGTAGTTCAAAGCAGCTGCACCATCAGTGATGCTGCCACATTGTCGCTGGATGAATCTTTGTTCTTCCATAAGTGAATCTCCATCACACAGGCTGCTACAGAGGAAATGAATATTACACTTCCTGAACACGTCCGTCATGGAGTCAGTTCTCTCAGCTGTGATTGACAGGTGTGCTTTGTGGCTGACAGCTTGTGTTGATTGACATGCAGCTTAATGTGAGTCACTCTTGACCTGCAGGAATGTTTGATGAGACCATTAAACCTGGAGCTGCTTCCTCTGGTTCCATGCTAAGCCAGAGTTTGTTCCAGCAAATGATGATTTATTATTTCTCCATTCTGTTGGAGGCAGTAATGAAGAAGAGGGAAGGGCAGCACGGGTCAGAGAGCTGCAGTCCATCTCTTATCAGTTTAATATTCAGCATCACTATGTGCTGCGACAAATCCTGAGGAACTGGGTGAAAAGTGTAGCAAATACAAACAGTGGATGTAGAGATATTATGTGTTAATGTGACCGCAACACTTCAGTTCGGCTCCGTCTTCACGAGCAGGTTCGTTCCCATCAAAGCTGCTCCTACAAGCTGTTTCCCTCTCTTTCATTCTTACATGCAGTTTGCAGCCCTTTGATAAAAGCAAAGATCAAAATGAAGCGAGAGAGAATGTCCTGGAGGATCTTTATGTTCGGCCTGTTCCCCGGGGGAGGACATCCTATCTGCCTTCACACCCGCCGCCCACACGCTCTCACATACATCCAACAATACCAGCACTGTGCTTCCATGTTCTCTCTGCTGAACTGCACTCTGGGTAAAACTCTGCTCATCTGTGAAAGGTTTTTGAAAAAATCCAATGAGGGTAGTTGTTTATGACCTTTTCAGGTTGATGCTCATCCAGCTGTTGATCAGTAAACTGTTGATCAGACAGGAAGAGTACGGATCCTTTTATCAGAGAGAAGAGAGGGAGCAGGTTAAAACCACTCATGTCGGTGTCGTGTTGGTGCACTCGTATGTTGAAGTGAGGTTATTGGTTCGACCGACATCGAGTAACTAAGAGCTGATCGAGCAGAACAGGACGTGATCAGAGCTGCAGTTAGATCAGGTTTGTCTTTACAGCTTCAGCTTTGACACTTTCAGTCAGACTGGAATTATCTTGAACACAGAGCTTCACCTCCTGCCGGTTTATCCCCCCACACTTCTGTCGCCTGGTAACCAAGTGCACACTGATGCACAGACGGTGAAACTTTAAACTGAAGAAACTAGGGATGCACCGAAATGAAAATTCTTGGCCGAAACCGAAAACCGAAAATGAAGAAACCAAGGCCGAAAACCGAAATAAATTATTATGCCAATTATTACCATTGCATTTGTGGCTATGACTGTGTACTAACCTCACTAAAATCAAGGCATTGCAATTGCATAAATTAATATTAATGCTTCAAAGAATAAATCAATTATAAAATTATGACAATATTTATTAACAGTGACATTAAAACTAGCTATTAGCTATCCGTGGCTCTTTCTCAGATATAATGAAATGCATCCACACCGCAGACATGTTGGCAACTATCCAGACGTGCGCATGCCGGTAGGGTTGCCAAACATCCTGAAAATACGGAATTGTGCTTTATTTGAAAATTAAATGTTGCGTCGTCTTTTGAACTAATACAGGATGCGATTTGTCCCGTATTTCATAAATGTCCCGTACACATGTCTGTCACAAACACCTTTCAACACTAAATGTGACAATAATGAACTAAATAAAACACAGGAAAAATTAAGGCCAGTTAAATCTGTGTGCCGGGGACTATATGCCGGGGACCCCGAGAGGACCCGCTGCGCTCTCTGCCAATCAAAAAGCGCTGTCACGGTTGCCTAGTTACAAACACTGGCGCCGCTACACGCGCATTTTAAAAATGGCTAGAAGCGGCAACTGCCCGTGGTGGGCGTGTTTTTTCTTCATCATCACAACGTCTTGTTTCCGCCGTGTTGTTTCGGTGACAAAAGTCTTTCGGCCGAAAACCGAAAATGCACTTTTGAGCCAGTTTCGGCCGAAAATTTTCGGTGGCCGAATTTTCGGTGCATCCCTAGAAGAAACAAAGATTAAAGGACGAACTCAGAGGCCTCTGTGTTGGAGGTGACGCTGCGACCGGCTCCACACCAACACGTCTGTCCAGGTGACGGGTCCTTCCACTGAGAGGCGTCTCCGCTCTGGTCTCTGTGCTGGAGGTCAGTGATTCTGTCAACGTTAGGAACTTTGAGGAAATGATTCAATGATGCTGTGAAATGAAAAGAAGAGGGTGATAATGTGTCAGAGCTGATGTTGGTTCACCGTGGACCCGTCTGATCTGAGGACCTGCTGTTTGCTGTGGACACGCCCACTCAGGCCGTGCGTGGCCTCCGCCGTGTTTCCGCCCATCGTGCTCAGGTGACAGCTCTCACCACCCCGGCAGATGAAAGTGAGACTCCAGGTCCCCCGGGGCTAAGTGCTCTGTTTTTCTATGATCTGGAGGAGTGCAGCACCGTCTTGACTTTTTGAACACTGTCATGCAAAACCAAAACACGAGTCCTCCTCGGCCTCGTCTTCCTTCTTGTCCTGTGTGACTCTTATCTTGTGAAGAGCTGCTTTTAGCCCGGCTCTCGTGGGCTCCGGCTCTCAGAGCGAGGACGAGGAGCCTCGCTCTTTTTTTTGTTCTCTGACAAAGCGAGAGCTGGAAGCATCTTGACTCGCACTGACAGGATCAACTTGACCTCCAGTCAGTCTGGGAGGCTCGGCGGCCCGGGTGGAGGTCGTCACGCTGCCGTTAAAAGCAGCGCTCCCTGAAGAACTGCGGGCCCCCCCGCAGCTCTCACTGAGACTGAGCTCAGGGCGAACAGGAAGCAGCTCTCATGTGTTGACAGAAGTCTGAGTTTCTGCCTGTGTTTCCTGTGTGTCCGTGTTCACGTATGTGTGGATGCTGGTCGGAGCCAGATAACGAGCTGAGTCCCGTCCTGATCAGGCCACAGGTGTGAATCCTGGCTGTGAGAACCACTCGGAGCTTCAGCTCTGTGAGGTCACGCAGACGATCCGTGGCTCATCACTGCAGCCTTCAGAGGCTTTGTTTTCTCTGTCTCAGACTCCAGATGCTCTGCTCTTCACCACACGTCTTCATGCTTTCTTTACTTGGTCTGAAGTGGAAGAAGTGACTTGGCCAAGTGAGCGCTCTTTTCTTGGCCTATAGGACAGAAGCAGTTGTTTCTTTCATCATCTCAGACGTTGAAGACGTTGAGATTTAAAGTTCCCTCTTGACTTTAGAAAACAAAAACAGACAAACTCACCACAGTCCATGTAGCATCTGTTCCAGAGCTTCAGTCTTCACCATCTTCCTCTGTGGTTCTCTGAGAGCTGATCTGGCCTCAGGTTTCAGGAGCAGCAGCTGTGAACCGCCCCCCCCCCCAGCATGTTGTGGTTGTGCCCCGGGGGCAGCTTTCAGCCGGACGTGTCCGGAGACGTCCACAGGAAGGAAACAGGAGGCTCCAACACCTCCAGCTCTCTCCCTCTCTCACCTGGTGCTGCTGGGACTCACCACTTCTTCACTCACTCCACACGACCGTGCAGGAAGTAGTTTGTCCTTCATCCAGCGAGGCAGAGAGTGAGTCTGACCTGAACCACAGCTGATGTGATGATCAGTCAAAACACAGTTATTGTAGAATCATCCAACATGGCCGCTCCTGTCTGACGATACCAGTTCATCAGGACACATCTGCATCACGATGTCAGTTGACTGTGTTTGAACGTGTGCAGGCAGCTTCAGAGGCTTCGACCTCTGCAGCTCCGCTGTGAGAGAGAGAGGCCAGACGTGGTTTGAAGGAAACTCGTTCTGGCCGGGGGTATTCATTATTCATAGCTGAGGGTTGGATAGAAGATCAACTGGTAAACGGAGGGTTTTTCAGGCTCCGTCTGCAGCAGCAGAGTCAAACATGATCCCCACATCACAGTGATCACACCGTCAGGACGGACTTTTCATCTCAGGCAGGAAAGATCCTCTTCACTCGCTCTCACATGTTTTCTCACAGTTATCTCTAATTAAACATTGTTCATGATTCCAGAGAAAAAATCCCAGCATTTCAAAACAATCTTCTCCAGATAGAAGCAACATCTTGTTGTTTTTCTGTCTCAGATTCAAATTCACTTTTTGGTTTTTCAGCTTTAAAGAGCACAGAAACGAACGAGCAGAGAGAAAGAAAGAACCCAACAGATCGTCACATCAGACCAACAACTAACTGGATTCTGTGGTTTTCCCAGCAGAGTTTTTGGAGCCGTGGGGGCTCGCTCCCCCGGCGAGCGTCGTCCCCGCGGGTTTGATCCCAGTCTGCATCAGCACGGTGTTAAAGGCAGCTCGGTGTAACGTCCACGTCTGCTGCTCTCGCCACCTTTTAATGCTTGTTGTCAGGACGATCAGGGCCCAGTTCGTCTCTCAGCGAGGAGCAGAGTCGTCCTGCTTCTGTCTCTCAGCTCTCATGTGTCCAGACACTCAGTCTCTGGTCAGGTCCATGTGAGGTCCATGAGCTGCACAGATACACATATTCAGACATGGAGTGGCTCCTCGTTCTTAAACACTACAGCTTCTTCTGTTGTTGTGAATATTTATTTCTAATTCTTATTTTAAACAATTAGCAGCCTTATAGGAAAAAAAGTTTTCATGTTCTGATGATAGTTGATAGCAGATGAAACAGTTTCATCTGTCAGTTCGCTGTTTTTCTGTTGAACTGGTTCTGACCGGATCTCAGAGTCTGGCTCTCAGAGTCTCGTAGAGTCTGGATCTCAGAGTCTGGATCTCAGAGTCTGGCTCTCGTCACTGGACCGTGACTGGCAGTGATGTCACATCCTGCTGCAGGTACGTCCAGGTGTTAAACTGAGGTTTGAGGAGAGCTCAGAGGAACCTTCCTCTAATGGACGACACAGCTTCACATCAGCCTGGATGTTTCTCTGCTCTCTGCTCCGTGCGCTCCTCCGACAGAGGGAGTGATCAAAGGCCTGACCCGTGAACTGTCAGGGATCAAAGGAAGGAGAGAGAAGACTGGCGCTCTGTGTTTACAGTCTCATCCCTGCTCCTCGGGCCGGCGTCTGATTGGCTCTGTGTCGTCTGGCTCTCTGCTCTCTGCTCTCGCTCGCGCCGAGCTTCTCACACATTTGTGGAGCTGTCAGTCATGTGAGTCAGCCTTCGTCGCTGTCATCCTCTGCCCCGTCGCCGCGGGGCCCAGCGCCGCCGCACGAAGGCTCGCCGTCATGTGTCGACCTCGTCGGACGAGAGGCGACGAGACGGAGTGAGCAAGCGGAGCGCTGCTCGCGTGCCGCCGCTCGGCTGTCACTTCACCTTTCAGGAAACGCTCCTCCGTGTCCCGCGGCCTGCAGCTGTGACATCATCACGTCCGTCCGTCCAGCACTGTGACAGGAAGCTGGTCTGGGAGCCGTGACCCCGGAGCCACCATCAGGTCAACGCCTCCACTTAAGGCCACAGAGAGGTGTCTGACCTGATGTCAGGAAAATCCACTCTGCGCCTGAGCTTTATGACACTTGATACAAACATTCATGTCAGTGTTTTTCAGAACCTCTCGACTTTAGCTCTCGGTCAAAATCTGCACTTGTTTCACAAACATGAGCTTGTCAACATGTCAACGCTCGACACAAAATATCTCAATCTAACGGGCAGATCCACTGACGGCCTCGAACACAAACCCTTCTGTCGCACCAGTACGATATTTCTGTTAATATGTCGACTTGACCCCTGGAGGTTTCAAGACCGGGTCCCTGTTTGTGTGGCTTCAGTTGGAGTCCGTCCATCATCGAGGGAAGAAAAAGACAGAGAGCAAAGGAGCATGAATGGAAACAACACAGGTCTGAATCTGCCAAAGAAACGTCTCCAAACGTGCACCGGGAGCCTTTTGTTGAGAAACAGTTGTCTTCAATATAAAACTGGTAAAAACTCACACATTCTCAAAACTCTGCTGTGAATCTGCTTGTTTGATGAAAACTCTTCCTAAATGTTCGTTTCTGATTCTCCGTCTTCCCCGTCTCAGACAAAACATCAGATTTTCAGACAGATCGATCATTGAGAAGCAGATTCCCTCTGATTCAGAGCAGCGAAGGAGCTGATTGACTTTCACATGTTATACTTCCTCTTTTATTCATCAGGCAAATCCATGAAGCATCGTGTGTTTTTAAAGATTCTACAACTCGGTGAAATATTCATTCACAGCCAACATGAATGTGTTGGTGAGAGTCTGAGCTCTCTCCCTCACATGTCAGACAGATGTTATGTTTTATTCACAGGCGGCTCCTGAGCAGGAAACGGCGAGGTCGATAACTTCTGCTGTGTTTTCACATCCAAACAGCTCAGTGTTTGTGTTTCCTTCTCAGCGTCTGCTCGTCTCCGCTCTGTCTCCGGCCTCTTCACCCACACTCTTCATTAAAAGCTACAATACACAAGTTCTCACCTCCACAGTTGACGTGTAATTGTTGGATAAAACCAATTTCTGTGGCCACGGAAAATAAAGCGTGAGGCAGCAGAACTACAGGCAGCGAAGAGCACGGAGTCAGGCAGCGAGATAAAATAACAGCAGAGTTACATAAGATGAAGTCACAGAGGGATGAACTGTTGCCTGCTGTTAATGTTAATGTGAAAATACCTGCAGTCGATCGCAGCCAGTAAAGGTTATGATGACAGCTGTAATATCTCCAGTAGGAGACTGGAGTGTGTTATGAGAGGGGGCTGTGTCCTTTACTGCAGGTTAACCTGGTCACTGACAGCTCCATCTGCACACACACACACACACACACACACACACTGACACACACATACACACACACAGAGAGACACACATACACACACACGCACACAGAGACACACACACACACACAGACACACACACACACACACAGAGACACACGCACACACACACGCACACAGAGACACACACACACACATGCACACTCACGCACACAAGCACACACACACAGAGAGACACACACACACGCATGCACACACACACAGACAGACACACACACAGAGACACACACAGACACACACACGCACACACACACAGAGACACACACACGCACACACACACAGAGACACACACACGCACACACACACAGAGACACACACACTCACACAGACAGACACACACACAGACACACGCTCACACACAGACACACACACAGAGACAGACACACACACACAGACACACACACAGACACACACACAGACACACACACACACAGACACACACACACACACACACACACACACACAGACACACACACAGACACACACACAGAGGAATGTAAAAAAAAATGTCATTTTTAGCTGGAGTTAAACTAAACTGCCTGATAAACGTTGTGCAGCTCTTCAGATCGACAGTGAAGAGCTTTTTCCTGTGGGCTGGAGCCGAGTGTGTGTGTGTGTGTGTGTGTGTGTGTATCTGCTGTCATGTCAAATCATTTGGTTGATATTTGTTTTATTATCGTGGAGTTTGTGTCAGATAAAGATGAGTTTCGTGGTGAATTCTTGCAGCCTGAAGGCGAAACGACGCCCACGTGTTCATATAATCAGATCGTATGTCGACATGTGTAACTGAACTGTGTAGGCACACACACACACACACACACACACACACACGCTGCAGGCTGAACGTCCCTGCATGTGAGAAACCTTCACCACCATCACACAAACACATTTTCTCTGGTTTACTGTTGAATGTTCTCAGCAATGACGCTGAAGTTTGATTCGATCGTGGGGCTCCTTCATGTTGAAGCTGCACACACACACACACACACACACACACATATGTAAAGTCAGACTCACACTCACAAACACGCTCGGCCTCTCTGGGTTAAACGACGACCTGTGACCTGGTTTTGAGTGAAAAGCCTGAGTGTGTTGTGTATTTTAGCTTCAGTCTGAAGGCTCAGATGTGACATGGTCTCCTCCTGTGTCTCAGGGCCTTTAGGTGAAGGAGGCGGAGCTTCACTGCAGCTCTTCAGTCTGTAATCATGTTAGTTAAAGTGAGGCTGTGGTTCCGGCTGTGTTGACGTCACTGGGCCTGTGTGGGACTGAAGCTGATGGTGCAGGCCGACCTGCAGCTCGTCTCTCTGCTATCAGCTGCATGTTATTAGGATTATCGGCGGGCGGCAGAGAGCAGACGAGCTCCGAGCGCTGTGATAAGTGCAAACACTGCGCTCTCCCCGACAAGCTTTTGTCGCTTGACATTTTGTCGGGACAAGCCATCACAGAAGCAGCGGAGGCTCGGCCGTGTTTGGGGGAGGTGAACTTTTCAAACCGAACACGGACGAAGGCGACACCAGTCCGAACAAAAGCAGACGGAGTGGCTGCTCCGGCGTCACGGAGCGGGAGGAAGGAGCCGAGGATGAGGAGCAGCCTGGTGCTGGATGAACTCATGTGCATCATGTGATGTTAACCTGCTGTCTCTCTGTGTGTCTGCAGGCGGTGGAGACCAACCTGGCCTCCAAAGACAGCCACTGGGTGTTCGTCAACGAGGTAAGACGCACCGAGACACCAGACACCAACTGACACAGGTTCATGGTCGACAGGTGAACTGACATCAGCCTTTATCCACTCCACCTGTCATGTTTCAGACAGGTCGACTGAATTCACTGACCTGTTTATCAAAGCAGACTGTGACAGGATTTGTTCTTTACAACTCTCAGTCTTCAGCTCAGTAAAGTTTGCATCTGTGTTAAAAACATTAGAAAAGACAGAAGCTCAAACATTTGTCCACTGCTTTCAGGTAACTCCTTGAAATTTCACTGAAAATGGATCCATGACTTTCAGGTGTTTCAGCCACATGAATCCATCTGAACTGCTGCTTCTTCTTTTGTCCAAACCAGAAACCTTGAAACAAAACTTGTCAGAGTCGTTTTTGCGAATTCAAACCTGATGTTAGTGACATGAGCTCAACATCACGTCCTGCTCTGTGTTGTTATGTGTCGACCGTCCAGGTGGAGTCACATGAATGACTGTTGTTTGTGGTTCGTTCCAGCCTCAGCTCTGCCTCAGCCTCAGTCGTCTTCATGTGGTGCCAGCAGAGTTTAAATGTCCTCCTCTACAAATCAAACACTACACACACTTAATGATGTGAAATGTCTCTTAAACTCAACATAAATGAAGCCGCTTGGAGCAGCGATTAGATCACAGCACAGAAAACACTGAAGTGCTGAACTCAAGGTTGGAGCTCCTTTAGAAAGGTTTTAAACCACATCAGGTCAAATTGAAACTGCATTAATTACAGCTGATTCTGAAACAGAGCAGAGGACGGAGGAATCAAAAGCATGAAGAGCCAGGCGAGTTCAAGAGCAACCTCTGTTTGTTCAGGTTTTAAAAAAGCTCCTATCTGAGATAAAAACACAAGCTGAGTGCTTCTGAGCCGCCCCTCTCCTCCGCCGGCCCCCCCTCGTTTCCCTGCCGGCGTGGGCGACTTTCCCTGCTGGAGGTAAAACTGAGATGAGTGGTGGTGAAGAGAGAGAATGACAGAGAATGACAGCACCTCCACCGCAGCTGTGCTGACACCTCGGAGTGGGCGGAGCTCTGACGCCTCGGAGTGGGCGGAGCTCTGACGCCTCGGAGTGGGTGGAGCTCTGATGCCTCAGAGTGGGTGGAGCTCTGACACCTCGGAGTGGGTGGAGCTCTGATGCCTCAGAGTGGGTGGAGCTCTGATGCCTCAGAGTGGGCGGAGCTCTGACGCCTCAGAGTGGGCGGAGCGCTGACACCTCGGGCGAAGTGGGTGGAGCGCTGACGTCGGCCGACTCCTCCGCTCCTGCAAAGTGATTGTTTTACATTATCCTTCCTTTCCAAACTCTCTCCGCTCCAGTATCAACATCCCGGCGTCTTCCCGCCCAATTAGCTGAGCTGACAGCGGCGTTAACAGAATAATTCAGAGGCAGACGAGAGGAGCTGTCGTGTGCTGGAGGCTGAAAACCTCCGAGCTCCTCTCACTGCCACACTGTCGTTTCTCTGTTCCCCCCCCCCCCCCTCGGTACCAGCCTCCGAATCCACTTCTGTTCCTCTGCTTTCTTTCAACGTCCTCATTTAACTAATTACACTCAGATTTTTTTTAATTAACCAACAGAGAGACGTGTCGAGAGTCTCCAGAGTCGCTCGCTCTGTTCCGGCTTTTTGCCGTTTTAAACTGTGTTTACGATCAAATGCGTTTGCTCTGATGAACGTGTGTTTTGTTCCACTCCGGCTCATCGTAACATCTTGTTCCTGCTGAAGGCGCCGCCGCTGCTTTCATCAGGAAACGTTCAGCCTTTCCTTCCTTCTCCTGCCTCCTGCCTCCTACCTTCACTCCTTCTCTGCTTCCTTTCCTCCAACTCACTGAGAACTCTGTCAACAAACACAAAACAACTAAAACAAGATGAAAACCAGTTTAAAAGTCTCTTTGAAAACAACCAACTATAACAGACACTATGACACACCTTGTCCGACCGAGCTCTGTCCGGTAGCAGGTAGCTTCTCATCCTGCAGCATCTGCGTCATGTGTGATGCAGCAGGTGAACCAGGTCAACCTTCTCACCTTCTCCGTCCTCCGTCACTCTGCGTCGTGTGTCCGAGCTCTGTCAGGTAACAGGTAGCTTCTCATCCTGCAGGCAGGTGTAGAACCTGCAGACGAGGGGGGGGGGGCTCCTTCCTCTGTCTCCTGTCAGTCGTCCCAACACTGTTCTCTCACCAACATTTAACATTCCATCTGTCTTTGATCCAGATATGAGACACTTGATGTGGACGTGACGTCTGTGATGGATGTTCAACAGTGTCATTATCTTAATTTATCTTATTTTCTAAATCAGTTTGGTTCCGACCTGAAGCTTGTGTTGCGTCACCTGTCTTTGGTGATACAACCTTGTTCCCAGGTCTCAGCTGTTAACAGCTAAAAAAAGACTATTTGCATGAAACTAAAACTACTTTAAACAGCATCAAGAGCATAAAAGAGACACAGAGCAGACAGAGTGTGTTTGCTGGGAGGTGCAGCTCAGATGCAGCAGGTGGAGCTGTGGCTGGCAGGGCAGAGTCGGGCAGGTAGTCGACAGGTGAGTGTCCTTTTCACCCTGTCTGTCTGTCTGTCGGTGACACAAACACCACTGACGCCAATTAAAGCGACGTGGAGAGACTTTGAGACGGAGCAGAAAACAGTGTTGTGGTAATGAGGGAGCAGAGACGAGGCCAGTAATTAAGCAGAGGGGAGGGGGCAGGGAGGTGAAGGAGACATGAGAGGGGGACAGTCGGCGGGCGGGCGGGCGGAGGAAGTGAGTCTGAGAAGCAGCAGGTTTGATCTGAAGATCAGTGTGAAAGTGGAACATGGAGGAAACCAAACACTCGTCAGCAGGTTGGCTCGTTCTCTGTCAGACAACTCAACAGATGAACTGGTCAAACGTCTGTCATGAGGATTGATTTTCAGAGCTCAGGGAAAAGAAAGGCTTATTTTCTCACAATGAAAAATCCTGATTCTAATGAGATTGAGATTATTGAAGAAAAGCTGTGAGGCTGCTTCGAGTTCAGCTCTGACATCAACGTTTGAATGTTCTCACAAAGATTATATGAACTAATTAATTAATGATTAACATGTTAAAATGTGCTAATGAGCAATAAAGATGACAAAGGCTGATGGAAAATAATTAGTTTCTCAGGTATTTAGTCAGAAATCTGAATATTGGACAAAGCAGGTTTTTCAGCTGCTGATGCTGTTGATGAAAAGTTAAAGGTTTATCAGTATTTATTTATTTATTTATTATATAATATCGTCATTGTCGTATTTTATTAATTGATGAGGACGATGCACATTAATCAAGAGTTCATCAGGAGACGTGTTGAGTGTCAGAAGTGAAAAGCTGTTAATTATCAACCTCGGACTGTTGAGCTCAAGTTTCCCCCTTATGTAATTGATGTAATGTTTCCACGGTGCATTCAAAGACCCGTCCGTCAGCTGCAGAGAATGAGATGGAAATAGACTCTGTTAATGACACCGGTGCTTCTCTTTGAAATGCAAATCAGATGCTTTGTGAACAAAAGCGACTCCAGGTTCCACTCGAGTCGCTGCAGGTGTCTGTTGAAGCATCCATCTGTAACACAGACGGCCGGATCCCTCAGAGCCTCGTTCCCTCCTCCTCCTCTTATCTCTGCTCATCAACACACACAACCAGAGGCCGACGACTCGTCAGGCTGCAGGTCATCAGAGCCAGAGATGAAGGAAGTCCAACCTGTGACTTCATCTCATTCACTGTGATAAAGAGCAGTAGCTCCAATAAGGCTGCATCTGATTGGCCCATTCATTTTATTTATGTTGATGCAGAGAGAGTAGGTTCATCGTAGTCTCGTACTATTACACTTTATTCTATCTATATCTGTCTATCATTCATCCATCCATCAGCCATTCATCACCTCATTCAGGACATTATTTCATTTTTCAATCAACTTGTGTGAAAATCAAAGAAGAATCGAAGATGATTCTCCGTCTCGTTCGGCCGTTTAGTTCCCTGGTTTGTAATGAGCCTCTAGCTTCGTACAGACCTTTTTGTATAATGATGTTTAACAGCAGGTTTGTGATGAACATCTCAAACAGTCATGTTTTCCATTATCTCAAGTGTGAAGCAGCAGCTTGTTAGAGAGCTGCAGTAAACCGTTCCCTGGAAGTTACATCGCACTCGTCGCCGTGTTTCTCAGAAAATAGCAGCCCTCCAAACCTCTTATCCGATTCTTTCAGTGATACCCATGATCCTCAGCTCAACCCGCAATCGCTCTGGAGCCTGTGACTGAATGCAGGTCATTATCGTCCCTGTAATATCAAAATCCATTTCAGCTTCTCCTCTGCCTCTGTCTCAAGGAGTCACATCAGTCTCAGCTTTAATGAATGCACACATGAAGATCCAGGATAAAAGACTCCACATGAATATTTTTCATTGCAACACAAATACTTATCATTGTATATAAATGTAAAACAAATCCGCATTTATAAAAAATAAGATTCAAATATATTTCTCATTTTGAACAAATGTAGAAATTGACAAATATACTTTTACAAACTGCTGGTTGTTTGTGAACTTCACTGTGTTTGTGTGTGAGTCTGTAGCCAATCAGATGGCTGCTTCTGCTTCAGCCAATTACAAAAGCATAGATTCAAGTTTATCATTCAATCATAAATCCAACAGGGAGCCGATGGAGAGAAGCCATGATGATGTTGTCTGTTAAAACCAGTAACAGGTGACCAGGTCCTTCAGCAGGTCTCAGGGAAAGATAAACCTGTGAGTCGTCTGCGTAGAAACGATCAGAGCTGTGGCGACATGTGGAAGCATGTTCGTAGCATGGATCTAAAACTGAACCTTGATGCTGACCCGGGTCTGAAGAGGGTCGGAGATGGTCGCTGTTGTTACCTCGGGGATTTCTGTGTCACGTGCAGTTCTAAAACCCGACTGACAAAGATGATGACACGTACAAGTCACAGTTGGGTTTGGAGCCACTTTTTCTGAAACTTTTGACAGAAATGGATTTTTAGAAATTGGCCCAAAAAAACTGCCAAGAACAGAGGGATCAGGGTTTGGTTTCTATAAAAGAGGTTGGACCATCAAGTTTAATTTAATGGACGAATATTAAGGCTGCACGTGGTTGATTTGATATGAGGTATGATCTCAGCCCACAGAGTAATAGAGTCGCTCTGGTCTTCCTCCACAGGTGGACAGCTGTCTTCAACTTCCTGGTCTTCTAAGAACCTTAGTGACTTCTCCTCCATATTTTCATGTACTTCAGTGACTTCTGGTCCATGTTTGGTTAAAAGTTGACAAATGAAACAGCACACAGAGTGTTAATGTCTCCGCTGCAATTACACGACCTGGACTCCCACTTGTTTTCACTTTAAATCCTCTAACCTGACAGAATGACATGTTTTGAAAACTCCAATACATGAGCTGCAAATCCTGGCGACTTTTGTTTACAGGCCGCTGGTTTTTAATTGGCTCGAGCGAAGCTAAAGACAAAAATGAAACAAAGTGGACTTTTCAGAAGACTGAACACGACAGAGTGAGTCTTTGGTCCAGACTCGTGTTTCAGTCGCAGACGGTAATTATGTTGGCCTTCGAAAGCAAAGTAAAACTAGCATTATTCACAGATTATTTTATGCTTTTAGACTGAGATTGAGGCTATCTATAATTACACCTCGCAGGAAATAATTGGCTTCCTCGGCGTCGAAGCAATTAAACATGTGCATCAATAAAGGGAGTGTTTTAATGGTCTGTGAGAATCAGCCTGGATTCAACACTGTCATTTGTTTTGTGTGTGAAAACACTGATCACTGCTCTTAATTAATGTGGCGGAGGAAATAAACATTGTTCTGTTCACCAGGTGCTGAGTCGGACTCACTCAGCACGAAACACACACACACACACACACACACACACACACACTTTACCTGTTCACATCACATCAGGAGAATCTGCTTCAACATGGAGACAAAGTGCAGAGCGATGAGGTCACTGACGTCTCCCTGGCTTTGTCCCGCCCCCTCGTCTCTGCAGGAGATCAGCGACACGGAGATCCTGGAGCTTACCCACAGTGCACTGGGGCGCATGACGGTGATCCGGCAGATCTTCCCGTTGTGGAGGGACAGCAGCAGCCGCTGTATGAGACACAACCACCGGATCTCGTCTCTGCTGTGCGACCCGCAGGAAGGATACCTGCAGAACCTGGAGGTAACTCTGACTGAGCAGCTGTAACACTGATGAACCAGTTTCACCAGGTCAGACCTGAGCATCTCAGCCAGTCGACCTGAGGGTGACACAACCAGCAGGAAGGAACATCTGTCATGTGTAGAAAAGTTGTTTCTGTGGACGACGCTGGTCCTTGATGTTTATTCATACATGATGTCCATCCATCACGTGTCAGTTTCAAAGTAATGCAAAAGTTCCTTACCCCAGTAACTGATTACTTTTATGTGCAGTATTTGGTAAAGTAATTTAATCACTTTTGAGAGAAGTAACTAGTAACTGTAACTCAACAACTCTGTTCACAGACAGTGTGGACTCGTCCCTGATCGTCCCTCCACTTTGGTAAAAATGTTCTAACTGGTGGAATTAAAGACCAACAGATTAAAAACCCTGGATTTAATTGGAACAGAGTTCAGTGTTGGAGGGAACAAACTCTGATCAAATATTACCTCCAGGTAGAAATGTGCCTTCTCCAGCGGCTCATTTGTGAATTCAATATCAGTAATTTGTTCTGAATAATTTGTGTCCTCGAATCACTGAATGATTCTCTGCAACCATTGGACGTGTCCTCTTCCTCCTCTCGTCTTCTGACGACACACAGTCCAACGCAAACATTCAGAGACTCTCCATCAAAGTGCTTCATAATGAGCCAAAGCTTCAGGGAATGAATTCAGTGATTCTCACAAAATAATCATTTTGAAGGAACAAATTGAGAAATTAGATGCTGCAAATTATTAAACTGAGGAGAAAAAGCAACAAGCAGCCAAATGAGTCATTTGAGGACAAACATTTCTGCTTCATCCTTCAGCTCCGTTCTGAGCTGATCTGAGAGTCAATCTCAGGTTCAAACATCAGCTGGATGTGAAACAAAGAAATAAAGAAACCTTCTTTAAGTCGTCTTCTACAGTTTATGTTGGACACTCGTGAGACATTTCTACACTGAGCTCAAGCTGGAATCAGTTCACTGTATGTGGTCACATTTTGTCTACACACACACACACACACACACACACACACACACTCTTCACTGGACCATTATTTCCAGTTGGGAAAGATCACAGTGATTTGTGGTTGACATTTAAAGACAGCAAACACAACTATTACTTTAATTCACTTCGACAAATATTGTGTCTTGTTTTGACATTTGTGGAGACGAGTGCAGTTTCCCACAAGACGTCCAACACACACACACACACACACACACACACACACACACACACTCTCTCTCTTTCTTCTCCTTTCCTCTTCATGTCTTTCGTTCTTTTCTCCTTCAGCCTGTCTCATAGAAAAGATGTTTGTATATTTCTGATTTACCTGAATCTCTGTCCTTCAGGTAAACAAGGTCACTGACTCAATCATTTCTGTAACCGAGGGTTAAATGTTGCAGGTTTCCTCCCTGATGGAGGACACAAAGCTCACAGACGTCATCAGTTTGTCAGATGGACAGATTCACTCTGCGTTTCTTCTCGTAGACTGTGAAGTTTCTGTGAAGATTCAAGTGTAATGTGAGCTTCTGAAATGTCAGCTGCCAGTTTGTCCCTGCAGTCAAAGAGCTGTCAGTCACTTCAGGAGTGAGAGCAGGTTCCAGTTTGTGCTTTTATTGACATCACAGATTTTACCTTAAGAGAAAACAGAGATCTCACAGGTCACTGCTTCTCGTCTCTGGAGTCTCTGTCCTAAGATTTAGTTGTCTTTAGTTCAGCCTTTTCATGACAAAAGTGTGTGTGTGTGTGTGTGTGTGTGTGTGTGTGTGTGTGTGTGTGTGCAGATGATGCAGATCTCAGCTGGGTCTCACATGTGTTCCTATAAAGTCAGCGCAGGCTGAAGAACAGTTGAATTTTGAGTTGCAGTTGGAATGAATTGTTCGTTTTGCCTCCTGGTGTCTGTCCTGATTTCCTGCCAGTACAAAAATTACTCTAATTACTTTATTTCACACATTAATAGCTGCATAAACAATAGGACAATTAGCCGACAGAAAGCGTGTACAGTTAGTTTATAGTGTTGAAACGGGACACAGCAAAGATTTGGTGAGCAGCTGGAGCTAATTAGTGAGTTCTGTGACAGGAAGAAGAAAAACTTTTTGTCTTGTGTTATTTGCATTTGTTTGGCTGCTGGTGCGTTCACTGACCTCACGCAGCCAAAGTGTAGGAACGTTCACTTCAGCCAGTTACTGACAGTTGAGAACAGTGGAACAGGTTCATCTCCTGCAGACGCATCTGTCCTCTCATGTCTCTCCACTGTCCTCTGTCTCCTCCTCTCTGCAGGTGTCCAACCTCTACCTGTACGACAGCGTGCTGATGCTCGCCAACGCCTTCTACAGGAAGTTGGAGGACAGGAAGTGGCACAGCATGGCGAGCCTCAACTGCATCAGGAAGTCCACCAAGCCGTGGAACGGAGGCTGGTCCATGTTGGAGACCATCCAGAAGGTAAAGAGGCTTTAAGTCCTTAACAGCCTTCAGGCTCAGGGTGCGTTCAAGAGCAGCATGTGGCTGCAGCCGTCTGATTGGTTGTTAGTTGAAGCTTGGCCTGATTCACCTGAGCTGTTTGATGGAATCTCAGTCATAAACATATTTCATTTGTATTAATAATTAGATTCAATCCTTGAAATCAAGCTCAAATAATTATCAAAGAGTTCAGCTTTAATCTCATGTCTCCTGCTGATTTGAGCTGATGAGCAGGTGTGACGCTTGTTTTCTCTCAACCTGTCTGATGTCGTGGAGCTGGAAATGGTGACGAACGCGTTGTTTTCTGTTAAAGATTTAATTGAAAAGCTCTTTGAAGCTGGAGGAGCGAGAACAGGCGGAGAACATCGGCGTGGTTGGATTCATACAGACGTTCCATCAAAGAATAAGCAGCGTGTTTGTTAGCAGCAGATAAATGGAACAACGTTCTGTCTGATGAGCTTCTCAATCACTTCAACAACAACCTACAGGCTCATTCTCACTCTGACTGGTGAACGATGCTTGTCTTCTGGCTGATGAATCCCTGAGAGCACGAGCCGCTCGCTTTTATTATAAAAACATCCGTTTGTTTCTCTGACTTCTCTCATGGAAACAAGGCTGAGCTGGTACTGATCTTCCTGTTGGATGGATTCATGTGTGTGAGGAGAAGGTTTCAGGCTGAGCTGTTGTCTGGTGTCGACAGTGACACCGTCACTGACAGAATGACCCAGAATCCCACTGAACCACTTCAGACGGTCGTCAGCTCAGATTCCGACTGTCAGAGTGGATCCTCTCCAGGTTTTCTCTGTGGTCATGAAGCATTCTAAATATGATTCCAAATGTTTCCAAACGTTACGTGTTTACTGTGCTCAGTCCTCAACGTTTCCTCGTCACGTTTTGATTCAACCTGCAGGAATGAAGAGCTAATGTCACTCTGAGTTCATGAAGCAGGATGTGAGCGTGAAGACTGTCCGAGCTGCTGCGGCGTCAGGAACAGACCTGGGTTTGGTCTCTTTATCCAGTGAAAGACGAGGCAGCTGAGAGATGTTTGATTTCATTTCAGTGAACCTGAAGCCAAATGTTCAGGCTGAAAACAGACCCACACTCAGACAATGTGTTGACGAGTGGTTTCAATGAGCCGTGAAAGACAGTCCAGGAAGTGGAGCTGGACGAACAGAACTGAGACACACGTCCCTGTTTTTGCTGCTTGTTTGGCCAAATGTTGGACACATCTCCAGTTTCACTTTACTCTTGAGGACGTGTTTGAATCAGTCTGACACCTGACGTCACCTGACCACAGTCGACACTGTTCCTGAAGTGTTTTCAGCTGTGGGACGCCAGGATCAACAGGAACGACGTCCAGAACTTCACATGACACCAAGTTCTGAGTGAGGACATTTTCCCTGAAGGCGCCAGGACGAAGAGCATAAAACACCCTGTTCAACGCCGCAGCCGTCTGTTTCATGTCTGTGTCACTCAGTCTCAGTGTGTCTGTGCTGTTTCCTGCAGAACATCAGCAGAACGTCCTCCTCTCACCTTTTCTTTGAGTCTGAATAACATCGTCACCGGCCGCCGACTCTGACTGTGTGAGGACGCAGAGTGAAAAATGGACGGAGAGCTTTCACTCTGTGCTTTTGTGTTCAGTGCTTCACGAGCAGTTTCACGTCTCTCAGGTGTGTGTGTGTGTGTGTGTGTGTGTGTGTGTGTGTGTGTGTGTGTTGGGTGTGTGTGTGTGTGTGTTGAGTGTGTGTTTTTGTGTGTGTGTGTGTGTGTGTGTTGGGTGTGTTTGTGTGTGTTGGATGTGTGTGTTGGGTGTGTTTGTGTGTGTTTGTGTGTGTGTTTGTGTTTGTGTGTGTTTGTGTGTGTTTGTGTGTGTTTGTGTGTGTTTTTGTGTTTGTGTGTGTTTGTGTGTGTGTGTGTTTGTGTGTGTTGGGTGTGTTTGTGTCACATCCAAAGAAGCTGCTCCTCCACATTCACAGAGCAAAGTGCCTCAGATTTCTACCACCTGTGTGATGCCTCTTAATTCTGTCTGCAAACATACTGCAGTGAGTTTAAAGAGCCCAGTTTGTTCCAGCTGCACTTTTTGCTTTCAGCTCCACAATCATCTGTCTGTTCAGTAACAGTCTGACGTCTGTGTGCAGCACTGACAGGAGACACTGGAATGGACTCATCAGACAGATTCAACTTCCATGTGAAACTTTAATTCTCCAAACTGTGATACAAACAGTTTAACAGCTTTTAACATCAACATAAGTAAAACCACATTTCTTTATTTCATTATATTCAATGATTGATTTTGGTCAAATTATTTTTTTCAGAAACACCTGAAGTGAAGCTCATGGCTCAGCTCAGAAGCTAAAGCTCGTTAGCACGTTAGCCAAAGTCATGTCTGTAACCTTCCCTTCCAAACTCTTCCAGCAGACTTCGATTCCACACTCTGCCATCAGTCTGACATCAGAATGACATCAGAATGACATCACAATGACATCACAATGACATCAGAATGACATCAGGAGCAGCCAGTTTAGCAGCTGGGAAACAATAACGGGATCAAGTCTGATTTTAAAGTCACAGCCAGAGATTTCAAAGGTCACAGGAAAAGTCTGCAGGCTTTGATGAAGCTGCTTCAGACTTTGGGTTTCCCTCTCAGCTTTATTAGCAGGACAGATCCAAAATCCATAACACCAAAGCAGGAAGTGAGAATTATTTACGTTGACAGATGATGAGAAATAAAAATGCAATAATATGCAAATATCAACAGTCACATCAAAGACAAACCATAAACTCATTAAAGAACAGTTACATTCAGTTTGACTTCAGACCTGCAGAAAGAATGAGTCAGCATATTTTGTGTCTTGTTCTTAAGACTTTTCTCCCCTCGTACACGGGCGGGATCTGAGGATCACAAATAAACTCTAGATTCATATCTTTTACTGTCCAGCCTCTCTCAGGTTCTTCTGTTTGTCGCAGCAGAGTCAGAGTCTCAGTTTGATTCAGCGTCGGGCTGCGCCCCCTCCCTCTCTGATTCTCTCTGACCCCTTTAATATCTCCTCCTTGTCCTTCTCCCATCATCCCTCGCTCTCTGTCACCTCATTATATTTTATCTGCATGAACATTAAAGTTAACAATACTGGCCAGGCCTCCTTTACAGCAGCTACATGATAAAGCACAGTTTAATAAAGGAGCTGTTAAAGGAACATGTAAAACAAATCAGCTTGACCTTCCTTATGTGTTTTGTTGAGTTGTGTATTTTTATTATCCTAAATGTTTCATGTTCAAACCCACAGAAATACATCATTTCATTCAAGGTGCGTTTCATTCGGTCGCCTGTCGGTGGCGTCATATTACTGTCAGCCAAACTCGGGTAGCACAGGATGATGCGTGAGAGAGTGAGGAAGGAAGGAGGTCGGCAAACGTGACTCAACATAACTGGAATAAAGCTTTAATACAGGACCTCGTCCGTGAACAGGATCTCTGTCAGAGCGATTCTCACCGGCAACAATGAAGACAACAACTCCCATCAGCCAACGCTTCTTCACGTCGTCGTCAAACTCTGTGTTTTGTTGTTGTTTTGACTGAGGCCCCCTAGTGGCAGAAATGACACACTGTGTGTTTGATTCCTGCTCTTTGCTTTTTGCTGACGTGTGTGTGCAAAGTGAAGCTACGACAAGTAACTGAGTCAAAAACAAATCAGAGTCTGACGTTTGTTGTGGTCGTTTTTAAAGTAACCAAAGTTTCCAGCTCCGGATGATTCTGCATGGTCTCTCTCTCCCTGCAGGGCAACATCACCGGCCTGACAGGTACCATGGATTTTAAGGACAGCGGCTCCAACTCTCACGTCCAGTTCGAGATTCTCGGCTCCAGCTTCAGCGAGACCTTCGGCAAAGACATCAAGAGGGTGAGTTCACGGCGTCTGGCTGCGGCCGGCCAACTGGAAGGAAGTGGTGTAGAGGCGCCGCCGCCTCCGTGTGTCAGAGTCTGAAATCCAGACTGAAGAGACATTTTGTTTCAGTCCTTTATTCAGGCTGAGATGGGCCTCGTTCTGTGGGGGGAGGATTCCACTGTGACACAGCAGCTTCACACAGAGCAGCTGCTGCAAAGTGATGTTTGATCCAGATCTAATACAAGGAACCAACAGATCATTATTATTAATATGAACTCATGTTGTCACGTGTGCTTTAACATGAGCAGCCATGTTTAACGTGTGGCTCCGGCGGCGTCTTCGGCCCAGAGTTTTGTCAGGAGAGGATCAGATGTTCTGGAGAAGTTGTTGCTGCCTCAGAGTCTGTAACCAAACTAACCACCGACAATCACATCAGAGTTTTCTGTTTAAGAAACTGAAAACTGCCTCCAGCTCCGTCTGACACGCAACTCCAGCTCACACACACACACACACACACACATACACACACACTCACACACACACACACACACACACACTCACACACACACACACACACACACACACACACACAGAGGGAGGCAGACTTGTTCTTATTCACATACACACACTATCACACGTTCTCTGTGTCTCACACACACACACACACACACACACACACACACATACACACAGAGGGAGGCAGACTTGTCCTTATTCACACACACACACACACACTATCACACGTTCTCTGTGTCTCACACACACACACACACACACACACACACACACACACACAGACACACACACACACACACACACACATACACACACACACACACACACACTGTTCCCTGCAGTGCTGGACAGAGATACTTCAGCTACTTTGCAGATTCACATTCAGATCAATAATAAATGTAATGACGAAATAAAACATGATGTAATATTATACATGAAGCTGTCAATCAGGATGTGAGGCTGCTGCATTAATGCACTGTCCACATGACTGCATGAGTAGTTTGTGCTCAGCCCTCAGAGTCTGCAGGAGACTGATCACTACACCGTGTTGTTCATTAGGACCTGATTATGTTCTATATGTTATCAGTAGTGTCACCTGTAGAATCCAGCAGCCTGGACTCAGCTTCACCTTGACTTCATCTCATCATTGTTCCCGTGTCACAGTGAACGAGCAGCTGCAGCCGTTCACTCCATCCCATCCTCAACCATCGACCAGGCCGTCACTGTGGAATAATAATGTTTTCAAGGCCGTCTTATGTAAGTCAGCGCTGCACAGTGAGGAGAGCTCAAAGACTATAAATACAGCCATATGTGTTATAAGACCAAAACCAGACGGATCAGAACGACATGGTTCAGACTCTGAGCATTTCTCTTCTTCAAAGTGTGAGGGCTTTTCTGATTATGGACATTAAACCCAGAGGTAAAATAATGAATATGAAGAAAAGGAAAAGAAAGAAAAGGGGGGTCAGGGAGGAGAAGGTCAGAAAATAGGAAGGTAGTGAGAGGAAGGAAGAAAGGAAGGAAAAGGAAAGTAAAAGGGGAGACACAATATATACATATATAGAGAGAGTGTAGAGATTTAAAAAAGACAGTGAAGAAAAGTGGAGGAAGGATGGATGATTGATGGAGGGATGTTTCACATGTGATCAAAGGTCTGATTCTTCTAAACATGAGAATCAGCTGACGGATGAGGGAGGTGATCTTCTTCTTCTTCTCAGTTTAAATGAAATATTCTGTGACTCATGGCTTCACTCGGGGGAATCTTCACCTCAGGTTTTGTGTTGGAAACAAGCAAAACATCAAACCAGAGATTCTTTTTAATCAGAACTATTATAAAACAGGTTTTTTTCTCTTGTGCTTTGTTACATAAAACACACACATGTGAATGATCTTATTTGTCCTTTTATTTTACAAGCATACATAACAATTTAGATGATTTAGCAGCAGGTACTGAGGGTGGACACACACACACATACACACACACACACACACACACACACAGAGAGACTTGCAGCAGTAATGAAGATTTAATCACCTGGCTTCTGGTTCGGAGTTATGAGCCCCCTGTGTTACATTATGGCCACACACACACACACACACACACACACTCACACACACACCAATACATATCAATACCTCTGACATGTTTCATAACATACAACATAAACACATAATGAAGGGCTGTGCATCATTAACCCTCACACACACACACACACACACACTGAGCATGAAGACAGATCACTACCATCAGCCACAGTGTGTGTTGATCATCTCTGCACCGAGAGAGAAACTCTCCCCCGACTCTTTATTTCATCTCCATGTTTCTGATCATGTGGTTTGTTAACAAGCCGCCTCGTCTGCTCACGCCTGGAGAGGGGGCGTGTCCTCCGAGCCCTCGTGGCTGAAACGTGCACCCCCCCGCCCAGTCGACTGAAACACTTTCAGATTGCTCAGATGTGTCTCGGTCTCACTCTGCGTCGCCTGAAGCAAATTCACACCTGCATGTTTGCACTGATGTTACAGGAAATAACACAGCCTCAGAAATGCAGTTCCTGTTCAGACGGTGAAGCGTGTTTTGATTGGTGGAGGTTGATGCGATCGTCAGTGTTGCCCGTGGCGGAGCTCTGGTGTCGTGACGAAGGTTAAAGTTCTGGTGGACGTCGGAGCCGAAGGGAACAGACGTCTGCTTTGAGAACAAAATTACTCAGGAGAAAAAAACGTCTGTTTGTCTGAGGCGTCCGACGGCGGAGGATTACCTGAGCCGGGGAAGTCTAACAGCCAGCTTCCTGTTTATCTCACATCCACTCATTTCTTTAGGCGTCGAAATCTGTTTGGAGGAGGCAAGGACGGCGCGAGCAAAGTTTTATAGAGTTTGTGATGTGCAGGTAGATGTTGTTTGCCGGCGGTGAGATATCACACACACACACACACACACACACACACACACACACACACACACACAGTCGATTCATTTCCCCCTTACAGTGTTGGTCTTATCCAAATCTCCATCTCCATCGCCCGCTGCTGTCCACGCCTCCTCTCGCCTCCCGGGGCCATTTCTCAAAGCAAATTTCCCCCAGATAACCCCCCCCCCCCCTCCTCCCCCACATCAGACCTGATAGAGATTGAAATGTCATTTCCTTCTTTCCCTGGAAACTTGTGCGGCGGCGCTCCGACCCTTCAGA
>JBBMOC010000273.1:124747-128131 GCA_037975185.1 Centropyge bicolor | reverse complement strand
TCCACAGAATAAATCTCCATGGCAACTTATACCATAACATATCCCACTTTCCCCTATCCTGCTTTTGTGCAACCGGATCATGGATAAGTTGAGCCAGGATAACCAAGATATCCCGGCTTAATCCCTTATCCTAGTTTTGTGCAACAGGCCTCTGGGTCAGAATGTTGTTGTTTGTTGTTGTTGTTGTTTGTTGTTGTTGTTTGTTGTTGTTGTTTGTTGTCGTTGTTGTTTTGAGGTCGTCTGTGTCAGAATGTTGTTGTTTGTTGTTGTTGTTGTTTTGAGTTCCTCTGGGTCAGAATGTTGTTGTTTGTTGTTGTTGTTGTTTGTTGTTGTTGTTTGTTGTCGTTGTTGTTTTGAGGTCGTCTGTGTCAGAATGTTGTTGTTGTTGTTGTTGTTTGTTGTTGTTGTTGTTTTGAGGTCGTCTGTGTCAGAATGTTGATGTTTGTTGTTGTTGTTGTTGTTTTGAGTTCGTCTGTGTCAGAACGGCCCAGTGAGTGTTGGAGCTTTGAGTTTCCTGATTGAACTGGACCCTGGTCTGAAGCGTTCACAGGTTTGATTCCTGCGTCTCATCACGTGGATCCAAACATCGGCTGAAGCCACGTGAACGACGCTGATTCAAACACTGTCACAGTCGCAGCTCGGCTGTTTGGCTCCAATCAATGACGGAAGGAAGATTATCTGCCTTGTAAAGAGGCTTTGGGTTTGATTGTGGGGAGTTTTAATTTGGAGCTGTTACAGGGATTACACAGCCACAGAAGAGGGAAACAATAATCACAGGAGGATTTGTAGCGTCTGAAATATTTAGCAGAGAAGCAGATACAAGAGCATAAAACTTTAAAGTGCTTAAATGAATTAGGGGGAGGCTTCGATTACAGAGCGCCGGCTCCAGGAAATGTCACCGAGCAGCTTCGTGTGTGTGTGTGTTTGTGGATCCGTGTTCGCTGAAGACGGGAGTGTGTTTGTGACATTTACAGTCTGAGCTCGTCCTCAGTGTCAGTGAAAACACACACACACACACACACACAGTGACTCCAACCTGATCCTCAAACATCACTTTAACCAGAACACCTCAGTCTGATGGTAAATCTCCAACCAGACCAGATGCCTCAATGTCCAGTTTCCCAAAGTGATGTCATTTAGCAGAAATGACATCACTTTTCAAAAATGATTGTTTTCAATCTCTTCACGTTCTGAACACGTCCAAACTTGTTCTGTCTGAAAATGTCACTTTGGAAATGTGCTTCCACATAACGTCCTCATCATCTCATGAACAGTGAATGGAGGTCAAAGGTCGACGGAGACATCTCGACTCTGACTGATTTTAAACTTCATCACTTTCTGAACTGTCGGAGTCAGAACTGGAATCTGTCCTGACAGAGACAGAAACACATCGACAGAGAGAGACAACTTCCACACACACACACACACACACACACACACACACACACACACAGACACCCAGCTGCATCTATTATGGTCTGGCAGGTTGCCTGGGAAACCTTTTAGGCCTAACAGGTTGTGATGAGATGCAGCGGCTGCGCTCGCTGTGACGAGGCGTCGCTTTCACCTGCTGGAATCATCAGGTCACTGAGAGCGGCCGAGAGCGGCGAGGTCACAGGTCAGAGCCCAGCAAACACCTGTGTGATCTGAGACTCTGTGTGTGTGTGTGTGTGTGTGTGTGTGTGTGTGTGTGTGTGTGTGTGTGTGTGTGTGTGTGTGCAGGAGGCGACGGCGTGGTCAGCTCGGTGGCTCTGAGGATCGTCATGGGCAGCTGGTGGCTCTTCACGCTCATCGTGTGCTCGTCGTACACGGCCAACCTGGCGGCGTATCTCACCGTGTCACGCATGGACCACGCTATACGGTGAGCCTCTCACACACACACACACACACACACACACGCTGAGCTGGCCCTGACGGCAGCAGTTTGCTGTTTGGAGCCAGTTCGCCTGCAGGGATGCAAACAAACATCCTTCAGAGCCGATAATTCACTGTGAACTGACACAAACAGCGTCTGAAGTTCTGCCGTGGTTTCTGTTTTCTCCTGCTGACACTGGGCCACATACATCACTTCCTGTCAGAGTCATAGCTGGAGCCAGGAGTCAGTGCAGTGACTGTCTGTTCTCACAGACTCATTCACACTCTGTTTTAAGGTCGACCGCGTTTTATTATTTGACTAATTACACATTTAAGAGCCTTTGTTCCAAACCTGAACAGTTTCAACATCAACATTTAATCGATTGTTTTTATTAGTTTCTCTTCCCTTTTCAATCAAACTATCAATGTTTACTCATTAACACTGAGCTCACAGCGCCTGTGACAGATCTGGGAGGTTGAGCCGATGCTCCTCAGGCTTCAGAGGCATCACCTCGTGCAGCTTCAGGATGAGCTGATGTTCTTCACTGATCCCTGTGGAGGAATCAGGTCGATCACTGACGTGTGATTCAGCAGATTAAAGAAACAGAGCAGCACAAGCACAGTTTAATGAAGTTCTTAATATGAAGCTCTGCGGCGCCCCCCTGTGGCTGAATCTGACACGTAATAACTTTTTCTTCCGGAGTTTTTGAGCACGTTGCAGGAAAGTTGCTGACAGACGTTAAAGGAACAGTTTGATTTTGGAAATTCACTTTCCTGCAGAGAACGAGAGGAGACATCGACATCTGCGACTTAATGGAGCGGATTTAATCGCATGGTTTTAATATTCATGATTTGTATATTTGTTGGACCTTTTGCTGACACTTTCCAGTGCAGCTTTTACTTTAATGTTCTTCATCGTAAGTGGCTTCGGACTGAAGTGTTCGATTCATGTCATTAGTCTAATTCATGCTCTGCAGCATAATGAGCTCAAACATCTGCGCTCACAGCTGCAGGATCCACTTTCTCTTGTTGCTGCGCAGTGACCCCTGCTGGTGGGCCGCGGCTCTCGCGTGCGTCAGGTATGGTTTGGTACCTGAAAGCAGTGGAAGCGGCAGCGTCGGTTCGAAGGACTGAATGATGTTTTCAGTTCACTGACGGCGTTTGATCTGAAGGAACGGAGACGAGCAGCTGCTGCAGGTTCAACTCCAACAACGAGAGATCGCAGCTTCAGTTAATGTCATTTCTGGGAGATATAAACTGAAGATGGAAACACAGAACCAACCAACCGACTGTTTGGGCCTTTTCTCTCTGTGAAATCTGCTCTGAACTGATGGAGCTGGTCGACTGTCAGTAGAGAGAGAGAACTCATCATGTGACCACGGTTCCTTCCACCTCAGGCCTTTCTCATGTTCGCTGCTAATTGATGGAACGAAGGCATCTACAAACACTGATCATCTCACATGGACGCTGCAGAAGAGAGAAGCGGTCTGTGGTTGAACGAAGCGGCAGCGGAGGGTGTGAAGTGGAGCA
>JBBMOC010000273.1:109747-117247 GCA_037975185.1 Centropyge bicolor | reverse complement strand
CTCTCTGGCTGAAACGTCCCGGAATGTTTTCACAGCTCAGAGCTTCTGTTCGCCGCCGTCTCCTCCGTCCTCAGGAAGCCTCTTCATCCACCATGGTCAAGAATTTCATTTGGGTCAAACTGTCCACTTTCAATGGAAAGCCCTTTTGGTGTGAGTGTGTGTGAGTGTATGTGTGAGTGTGTGTGCTGCTCGGCTCGGTGGGGGGCCGTGCCCGCCCTCCCAGGTGGAACCAGCGGGACTCAGGACTGAGGAGCCTCTGAACTATGTGAAGTCATGAGATGGGCGGCTGTGATCCGGCGGCTCGCAGCTGCAGCCTGACAGAATGTTTGATGTCGGCGGCAGGACGGCCGGCTCCTCGGCGCACGCCGCCGTGGGACTGCGTGTGATTCCCGTGAGGAAGAAGAAGACAGAGAGCGACTGTGGGTTTGATTAATCCAGACGTTAACGTCCGCTGAGCTGCAGACTGTCGTGGTGCGTTCGGGTCCCTGTGGCTGCGTGGGAGACACCAAAGAGCAGCGCCGCCAAAAATGTCATTTACACCTCCTCCGACCGGTCGTTTTATTTTGAAAATATCTGCTTCATTTACTTCCTGCTCACAGAGCAGACGGTGCTTGTAGCTGGAGATGAAGGCGTTTGTCTCCTTGTTTTAATGTGTGGTGATGTTTTAAACCGCCTGCTCTCTGGTTGGCTGATGGGATGTGAAAAGGTCGCCTGTCGTGTCATGTGACGTCACAGAGACAGGCCTGGACGTGTGTGATTCTCTTCTTCCTGCCGGCAGCTCGTCTCCTGTTTCCTGCTCAGATCGAAGTGATGTTGGGTTCATGGTTTGCTCCTGGGACGGCTCCTCCATCATCGCCCCCCCCCCCCCGACACACCGTCTTTAATTAAGCACTTCTGTGTTTATTTAGGGATTAATCTGTGGCTGAATGGAACAAACCTGCTCTTTGTTAATGAAGTTTTCAGCGGCGCTCCGGCCGGGTTCAGCGGGCGTCCGCCGGCCCGAGGCGTCTCCGCAGCTCGGCTCGGGGACGAGCAGGAATAATGTGCCCGAGTGTTAAATTGAGGGCGAAGCTATTGTTCAGCGTGAAAACCATTATCTCCACGTTTCCACCATCATTTTAAAAGCGAGTCCCATAACTGCTGTGTTACCTCGCGCCCGGCTCTCCGTTCCATAATCCTGCCATTAATAACCTTTGCAGACTTTGTTGCTTCTGCTGCTCATTTGTGCTGTAAAACTATTTTGTCCTCGGGGTGTTTCGGGGGGGTAGTGCATGGAAACTGCGGCGCACTGACCTTCAACGTGTTCACGCTGAGTTGAGCAGATTAAATATAGCAAATTGGGCTGTGATTTTACTGCAGCTAAAAGCAGATTGTTCTTCAGTGGTCCAGGCTGAGTTTGTTTAATTAACTCCATAACTCAAGCCAACGAGAGCGAGAGCGGCCGGCGGGACCGCACTCACAAAGATGTTTCAGGTCAGAGTTCACAGACGAAACAATGCATCGGTCCACAACAGGAAGACATGAAGTCACTTCTCCACCGACGTTCATTTCATTCTCCTTCATCGTTTTTACTCTGCTGTCGCTCGTTTGGATCCAGAGCCGTGAACCAACGCCGGCGTGGGGTCGATGTTTTCTGGTTTGGACAAACAGTTGAGCCAATGAGAGCTTTGCAGGAGGGAGTGTGAGTCGTCTCTGTCAGCTGTTAGTTAATCCCGCCTACAGAGCTCTGATTGGTCAGTTGTTTGTCAGCAGCCAATGAGAACAACAGCAGAGCTGTTTTTACCAATCAAAGATGAGAGACACGACTCAAAGGTGTGAAACCAGGTGGAAATCATCCCACAATGCAATGCTGAAAAAAGACCTTGTCCAGCTGACGGTTACCTCCCATCATGCATTTCACAGACAGAAAAATGACTGAGGTCTGAAAATCGTCATCTTTTCACTGTCAGACACTTGGAACATTCTCTGCACAATAAGAAGTGAAGGATTTTTCAAAAATCGACAAAGTGACTCTTTGAACTGCTGAATTCCTCCTTTAATGCTCCTTTGTAGGAGTTTAAACTTTAAACTTTGAAATTGCAGATAGTTAGAGGCACTTATTCTCCACTTAAAGTCCAATTTAGATTTTTCTTGCCAGAATGATTTCCTCCTGAGCTGCGGCTGAAGCATGGCGGCTGAACGTGTCACTCCTGGGTGAAGGTGTGGAGCTGAGTGACGCCACCTCAGGCTGCTCCTCACACTCGCTCCAAGACGAAGAGAAAGACCTGACAGAGAAAATCACCTCCTGCCGTCGATTCGTCCTCTGAGTTGGGACAAAAACACTCACCTGCTTCCATTCATAAACACTTTGTCTCCTCGAGATTACAATTGATGCAGGATAATAGTTTTGAAATGACGGGGCCTGGTAATGTCCTTCTATCGAACATCTCCCTCCAACAGTCCGACTGAAGCCTCGCACACCTTCGCTGCTCCATAACATTGATTAGTACATTTAACACGTCATGTAATTGCCCATATTGACCATTTCAGTAACCAAATTACAGCTGGATGAGGCAGCGGCAGGCGGAGCTCCGCAGTCATTAGAGAGAGACGGTTCATGGAGCTGTTCTCCTGCAGCTCTCAGGTCGACCGTCTGCATGTTGTCCTGCACTGAGACCCCAGAGGATTGTGGGAATTAAAGACAGAAGCTGTGTGAGTGAACGTTCTCTGACTCTGCGTCTCTTCTCCTCCCTCAGGATCCTGGAGCTGCAGGAGAAAGGCGACCTGGACATCATGAAGCAGAAGTGGTGGCCTCGCACCGGCCGCTGCGACCTCAACAGCCACGCCAGCGCCCACCCGGACGGACGCTCGCTCAAGCTGCACAGCTTCGCCGGCGTCTTCTGCATCCTGGCCGCCGGCCTGCTGCTGGCCTGCCTGGTGGCCGGCCTGGAGGCTTGGTGGAACAGCAACCGCTGCCGCCAGGAGCAGCCCAAAGAGGTGACCGAGCACAGGGCCCGGCGGACGGGCCAGCGGGGGGAGGACACTGCCACACTCTACTTTAAGGATCCAGCCGCAGACGCGAGCCCCGACTTAGTGGAGCTCCAGTACACGCAGCTGTAGAGGAGAGAGGTGTAGGACAGACAGCCGGGGGACAGAGGGCGTGAGACAGGGCAGAGTAGGCAGACGTGCTCTGCACCAGCCCAGGTCACTGATTGAAATCAAATTTGGTCTCTTATTATTCCCCCCCTCCATTTTTTCTTTTCTCCGTCCATCGCTCCTCACCCACCCACACACACCAGAGCTCATCTCTTTCTGTTTGGCACACGCAGCGCACGGCGCAGCTGACCATCGCCGTCACTAACACCCAACCCGGCGGCTCCTCCCCCCCCCCGGCCGGGAGCCGCTCCTCCCCCCCCGGCCGGGGGCCGCTCCTCTTCGCCTGCATCACACACTCGAGGCCTTAGGCAAACATTCACACTGAAAACAGAGAGTTAGCCCAGTGAGTGAGGACACGGCTGTCAACGTGTCCTGTACGTACCCCCCCCCCAGCTGAGCACACCCCCAGACTTTAATGATTCATCCCCACTGTGCCGGATCTGTAACCAGCCGAGTGCTCCGTATTGAATTATTGTTATAAACTCATTTTGTCGAGTGAAGCTTTGGTAGTTTCCTGCACCCACGGGTTCAGAGCAGAGCTTCTAATTAACAGGAGAGAGAGAGATCGCTCAGGCAGAGAACGATAACACGCACACTTTCCTAACACTTTTGGACATTTTCCATTTCACTGTGAATCCTTCAGAGACGAGACGAGACAGTGATCCATCTGGTCCAGGTGAAGCTGAGTGCAGCTCAGCCTGGTTTCAACACGAGCAGAGACACAGATCTGCTGCTGCTGAGACTCAAGTGCCTACTGGGTCAAAACCAGTTCTGCAGTCAGTTAGCAGGTGGCGCTGTTCTCACAACTACAACAGCTGCACTTTGACTGAGTTTAAGAGGAAAAGCAGTTGATTAAACATGAACGAACTCAGATTCGTGTTTAGTGCAGATACATGTTCGCTGATCTCAGAGTCGTCTTCGTCCACAGAGAAATGTTTCATACACAGCTTCAGTCATTTCTCAGATGGAGTTCTGTTCCCTCAGAAAACCACGTGAACTGATCTGGAGCCGTGTTCGGTCCCGGTGTCACACTGTTCACTGACGTCAGCAGGGTTTGGAGTCGGTTTCACTGACATGTTGGTGAGTGGAGGTAAGACCTCAGTTCAGGAAACACACAACAAACACTGAGAGTTTGCTGCTGTTGGTTCTCGTCTTAACTCATGAACATACAAAACAGCACAACCCATAAAGCTGCGTGAAGAAACTGATCAATACGTGACCGACTGTCCTAAACAAATATTGGCTTTTCAAGTTGTTGCAAAACGATGATCTCACTGAGTCATGTGACCTGGCGATGGTCAGTCACTCAGCTCAGTTTCTCCACCAGCTCCTCCACCAAACATGTCTCTGTAGCTAAAGATGAAAATTTGATGGACATGGATGAAAGTTTCTCTGTCAGAGTTTGTGTGTAGTGACGTGGTCAGATGATCAAACGTCTCCTCGCGATGACTGAGCCGACTCCAGCTCTGTTTCAGGCTGTTGTACAGTGACACTGGGACAGACTCGACGTCCAGGCTGCACCTGAACATAAACTGACCTCAGACCTGCATGTCTACCTCCAGACCACAACACTCACCTCCTGTGCCAAACACACCACAGACAGGTTTCAGCCCCACCCCCCCTCGGTGCTCTGTGTCATGTGACAGGGAGGAGAAGGAAGCACAGGTTTGACGTGGATCCATAAACTACAGTGTGAGCAGACAGTGAACGTTTCCTGTGTCGCCCTTTAGCAATAAGATTTGTCTCCCACATCCCCGTCCATAACCCCTGGTTCTGTCACTGTGTCACGTCTTATTGCAAATTATATGTCAATGTGGACGCCCGTGTGATCTATCTCCTCTCCTTCTCTCCATCTATTCTTTTCATTTTTATTTACACTTGACTGTCTATGATCTCGTGCAGGTTACTAAGGATTACAGACTGGCAAGGGTTTCTGGTCCATTGACATATAATGACATTACAACTGCTTCATCGGAGGGGAGGAGGGACATTTGGACAGACAGAGAGAGAGGCTGGGATGAAGCAGAAGCTATTGACACAGGTCAGAATAGACCTCCTATACAACTATTTAAAGTAAAGACGAAACAAAGAAATTCATATCTGTGCCATCGCCCAGGTCCTTCTGTTGTCCAGGTTGATTTTTGGTCAATTGTAAAATCTACGACTGAGCAGAAACGTGAAACCTCTCACGTTTTTCTGTGGCCGAAGTTCTGGAAATACATGTTCCAGTAAACATGAAAAAAGTAAACATGCAGGTTTTGTATGTAAATATATTAATTATCTCCAGGAAGCCTGTAACTAATGTCATCGATTCGTTTTCCTCCTCGTGACCATAAAGTAAATAACTTATTTCATAAAATAACTGAACCTGTTTTCAAAGGTGGGAGCTCAACCAAAGTTGCAGGTGACGTAAAACAAAGAGTTTTCCTTAAAAACAAAGCTTAAACGGACATTTTGTTGTTGAAGTTTCAGGGAGCTCATTAAAACTTCCACCGATAAAACCGCTGAAGCTAATTATCAATTTCCTTATCAGAAAATTGAAAAGGAAATTATTTCCAGAACCAGACGTTTCACCTCTATAAAAAGAGGAAAAAATGGCCCAAATTAATTTGGCTCTTGATCTGAAAACAGACAGATTGGCCTTAATTGCAATTGATTTGAATTTGGACTTTCACTCTTTGCAGACGACACGATAATTAAAGTTGTAATTGATGCGTCGGCGGCTGTGTCCGAGCCCCCTCACCTTTAACACTGCATCCCTTTGCCATTAGAAACCCTCCTGGTTTTCAGAGTGCCTTTCTGTTTCTCCTCACTTTGTTTCAGTTGCTCATCTTTAACTGTGTGAACACATTCCATAAGGGCTGACCTCTGACCTCACTTTTACCTGTTGTTGGCGTGTTGAACAGGAAGAGCAACGATTTCACTGTGACAGCAGATCGAGCTCAGTGCCTTTTCATGCTGATTATAAACCAAGTCCAGCCTTTACAAACTACAGTTCCTGAACAAACACTGAGTCTGAAGAAGCTCTGAGACTCGTGTTGTCGGGAGCCGCTGATCTTCAGACGAGTTGCATCAGTTGTTAAAGTTGAGTGTACAAATATTCCTGGAAGCTTTTTGTCCTGATTGATCAAACTGCAGCATTCGTGAAGCTGCTTGAACCAGAAAAGTTCTTTGAATCGATGACTGAGCTGAAGTCTTTGCAGAGACTGTCACAGAGTTGTGGCTCCTCTCTCATCACTTAAACATTACTTAACCACATAATTGGCTCCGGTCGTTAGAGTGTGAGCCGAGCACCGAGCCGACGCCTCTGAGAAACGTCCGACCTGCTCGCTCCCAGTCCGCTCCGTCCCTGAGGCGGCGGGGGGCCGGACGTCGGTGCATCTGACGTTCCTCTTACAGTCGACACGTCGATATCAAACGCAGCCTGATATGAAAAGAGTTCTGTGCTAAATGTCTTCAGTTTTTCCGAGGGCCTCTCGAACCCACAGTGAAGCAGAAAGGAGCAGGAGCTGTTCTTATCGCACTCGAGCACAACCCACTCGACAGTCGCAGCGTTCGCAGAGTCGCAGGAGGGAGAGTGATTTAAAATCCCCCCCACTGGCAGCTCTCATTAAAAGAGCTGTTTGTTTTCCAAATTAATGGAGGCTTTCAGACGGCTGTTGTTTTCTTCCCCTCCGCCGGCCTGTCTTTAACGACCGGCGGAGGTTTAATCCCAGGCAGTTATTTATTTAGGCGAGCTGCCAGCTCCAGCGCTGAAAACATCTTTTAATGAGACGCCAGTCCTCTGAAACAATAACCTGTGCTGAGATGTTTTAATTGGCTGGAGAGCCGCTCTCTGAGGCTGGAGAGGACGGCTCCGTCCTGCCCCGCCTCCCGCAGACTCGGAGCCGTCCTCCGGTGAGCGTTCACAGGCTGCCTCCTCCGTTCCACTGTGTTAAACAGGCTGTTTCTACCTCGACCTCATCCAAACGTTGAACTCGTGACAACTCGTCTGTCTTTCACCGACGAGCTTCTCTTTCTGTCAACGTCTCTCGAGCTGCTCCCGTCAGTCGGGGACAGAGAGGTCAAGTCTTTACGGGGGAGACATTTGCACATGGTGAGATTTTTAACGGCTGACACCAATAATTTCTTATTACATAAATAAATCAGTAAAAAATAATCAGCTTTGCCAAAGGGAACATTTAACTGTTTGTAAAAGGATAAAAGTCTAAAAAAGAAAAAGGGAAAAATAGAAAAGTTGGGAGAATTAATCCTTAATGACAAAGAGTAAGAAAGAGATTTGCCTTTACTGGATATGACACGTGTCGACCACCGGGGGCAGTAAACCCGCCTTAAACACTCAAACCTAAAAACCTAAAATAGGAG
>JBBMOC010000273.1:52485-80877 GCA_037975185.1 Centropyge bicolor | reverse complement strand
GTTTGCCTCACATGCGAAGGGTCCCAGGTTTGAAACTGGGCAGAAACAAGTTTATGTGAATTTATTTATGTGAAAAGGGGATGAATAAAGTACCTACCAACCCATGTGTGTTATTTGTGAGTGTGATGTATATACTTCAAGTTAGTTTAGTATTAGTTTAGCATGAAATTGTTGTTTTGGGGGGTATTTTCACCTGTTTTGGACAGTTAATGAGTCGCGGCAGGAAATGAAGGAGGGTAAGTCCATTCCAAATCACCAGAAGGCTCCCAACTGACCATCTCAGATTTGCTTCATATTTATTTTATTTGTCCCTGTTACTAATAGCTGCTGTGCAAGATTTCAGGCCGAAATCTCCACTAGTTTCAGAGATATTAAGCCTTCAAAAAGGGGGCGTGGCCTCATATTTAGCATAGAATCCAGTGTTACAATCAAACATCCATAGTTTAATGGCTAATAACTTATATTATAAGAACTAAGAACTGTTCACACTAAATAGTTCAAAATTTCACACATGATTCTTTGATAGAATGAGGCTCTGTACACAGAAGGAGTATGTGACATATTTGCAGATTTATGGCATGCCAAATATGGTTTCCTGAAAATAAAATCAACTTTGGCCTCGAAGACAAAAACACAAGATTAAAATTAAAACCATAAAAAAAAGTTGGTTAGAAAAGTCGAGCGTGTTTCAGTCTCTGTTTTTGGTTTGTTTCTTCTTCACTGTGCTTTGTGGCCCTGCACACACACACACACACACACACACACACACACACACACACACACACACACTCATGTAGGAGGGGATTTCCAACAGGGGAGAAGTGTTTTCATGTTTTGCCGCCTCTTCATTCTGCTCCTGTTTTCCTCTGTCTGTCCACATTCCAACGTCTCTGTCTTTTCTTGTCTACGTCCCTCGTCATCATCGTCTTCATCATCATCATCATCATCATCCTGCCGTTGTCTGCACTGGTCGATCTCCTGCTCAGCTGCTGCTGCTCAGGAAACGGTCGCAGCTTCTCTCAGAGCAGCAAGAAGAAGCTGCTGATCTCTGATCTGACTCGTTTCCATCACAAACTGGAGATTTGACCTCAGTTTGACCTCAATGACGTTTTCATCGATTCAACATTAATTCATTTGCTGTATGGGCACAAAATGTGGCCTTGAGATAAAGTTCAGTTTGATAAAACATCTGGACTCTGTGTTCGTCTGTTTGACCGTCCTGTTTCTGCTCCGTCATCAGCACACACACACACACACACACACACACACACACACACACACACACACACACACACAGTCACTCGGAGCCGTTCACCACCTGGACGTTCTCCTAAAGCCCATTCTTCAGACGGATTACACCTCCCAATCCGAGAAAACCAGCTCCACCCGAACAGATCCTCGGAGGCTCTGAGCTGATGGAGCTGGGCCTCAGACAGCTCAGCACTGCCAGGGAACCCGTGCTGGGAAAACACCATGTAAAACATATGAACAGCCTCTTTCTGCTGAACACAAGGATTCTGACAACGTGAGAGCCGCAGCGCCGCCTCCGCAGTGTTTATCTTTCAGCTCCGATAAAAGGCAGAAAAGATGAATTGAACGTTGGGTCGAACAGAGATTATTGCTGACAGACGAAGCCGTCAGACGCATCTCCTGCTCCCAGGAAACAAAGTGCACCTCTGAAAACTGCCGTCATCAGTTTGGTGTTTCTGATGTAAACAAGATGCCGCTCGGGTTCTCACGACTGGATCGTTAATGAAAACTGTCCTGGCGTCGACTCCGCAGCTTCTCATGTGACGATGGGTGCGAACATCCAGAGCCCCTGGCTCACAATGTCACGTGACCTCATCCAGGTGTAAAGGACAGTTTGAGGACGACCTTCAGAAACAAAGCAGGACGTCCAAGCGTTGATGTCGCTCCTGGTCCGAACCCTGCAGCTCTGAGCCTCGGTGGCCCTTTGAGATTTGATCAGAGCGAAGCAGATTCAAGATTCAACACAGCTTGTTAACTGCAGGTGTGAATGCAAAGACCTGTGATAGAACTGGACGTGTATAAACACAGGTGATTGACAAGCTGGTAAATCTGCAAAGTCGAGAGGATTCTCTGAATCTCCGTCAGAGAAACAGCACAAAGTGTTTGGTTCTACACACCATAGACACGTCATTGATTGGACGTCCCTTTGCTCCTTCGCTCCTTCTTCGCCGTCGCTTCTGGCTTCTTCATTCTCCTGCAGTCGAGCGTCGTTATTATCCTTCTTTCATTTTAGCTGCTCACACTTCAACAGTGGAGGAATTTTCACGTGCAGCTTCTGATTGGCCCGTTTCATCCTGCCCAAAAGAATAAAGAGAGATGATGAAGGTGTGTCACTGAAATGTCACACTCACTCACACACACACACACACACACACTCACACACACACACACACACACACTCACACACACACACACACACACACACACACACACACACACACACACTCACACACACACACTCGGAGCCTGAAAACAAAGTGCTGTGTCTCTGTGTTTCTGCAGGTGTTTCCATCACAGGCCTCAATGATCACGTCCGTCCTCCGACTGAACAAACATCACGTTTCCTCCTTTGTTCCGAACACACACACGGATCTGCTTTTCTTCCACATGAAAAGAAAAGAGAAAAGAAATTACTCTTCTTATCTGCCTTTGCAATTGTCTTTGTTTTCGCTCAACCACAAACACAGAGAAGCTTCTGACCACATGCAAAGACACTGGAACAGTGAGGGTGGGACAGTGGGAGGCGTCTGTCTGTCCCTCTGTACTGTCCGTGTCTCTGTCCTTTCTGTCCATGCTCCTGTACTGTGTGGGAGCTGTTAATAACCCCACCTTTGTCCCTGTATGGTTAAACCCTGCTCCTGCTGTAGAGCCCATCCGTCCCTTTCCTTCTCTAACAAAGCTCCTTAAAAAAAACACGCCGACAGACGTGACCTTTGCCTTTGTGGAGAGTTTCCCTTCATTTATCTCTGCTGCCATTCACGCTGCCTCTCTGCAGCACATATATCCATCAGCCTTAAAACGCCGCTCCTCTCCCCCCCCCCCGCCGGCCGAGCTGTCACACAAAGACTCTAACAGGTTGTTGCGTGGCAACAGAGCGGAGCGCCGTGGTTCGTACGAGCGAGCGGGAGCAGTGGGACGTGGCGTTCGCCGTCGCAGCCTCGCCGCCGATCCCGCGGCACCTCGTGGCCTCGGATCAGATTTTACACCAGTATTTTTCTCCAGCAGCTCGATTTCTGCAACGTTTTTAATTCAAACAGAAAAGTGCAAATAAGAGAAGAAAAACACTTCACAGATCTGTAGATTCATGTTTAAACAGGTTCAGTTGTTTCCTCAAACAGCTGCTCACTGTGGTTTCCATCAGACAAACAGGAGGAAACAGTTCATGTGTTGGGGACTATTTTCAGCAGCGGATGAATCCATGTTTGGTCTCTAGTGAGTCTCTGTGTTTGTGGGACTGAGTCCAGATAAACGACAGTGACAGTTGATGGTGATGAAGGAACAACGGTGAAACTCAGTGAGGACGTTTGTCCTGTTGGACTCGATGTCAGGAAAGAAAACCTGTTTGTTGTTTGTCTCCTTCCTGTTTCAACAGGGTCACGGCAGAAAGGTTTTCCCAGGTTGGTGTGAATCATCCACACCTCTAGATCGACACTGTGAGACATCAGAGCTCAGTCCACAGACTCAGACTCACTCTGCTGTGGACGTCCACATTAGATCTGCTTCATGTTTATCACAGTGAAGAGTTTCTCTCTGCTCAGCAGGTGAAAGGCTTTTTCAGCCGCTCTGCACAGACTCTACTTTCCTCCATCTTGTTGGTCCATCCCTGAGGAGCGAGCTGTTTTTGTGAGGAGCTGTGAGACGGTCCTTCCTGCACAGAGTTTGTTCTGATCTGATCCAACTCTGACATTCAAGCATAAAAGAAAAACAGCTGAATGTAGGATCCAGACGGGAACGGAGCTGAGCGACCTGCGTGAACCCGACTGGAAGCTGGAGAGAAGAGACGAAGACAGAAAGTCACATCTGTCTCAACATCAGCCTGTCCTTTTTCTATAAGCCGAACGTAAACGAGTGAAAAATATAAATTGATGACGGGTTCGAAGTAGAGACCAGATCCTGATGTTCACAGATGTTTAACTGTTTCCAGTTCTAAAACTCATCTGAAACATGAGTCGATTCCTTTGGATCAAAAGAAATGAATCATTAATACTCAAAGGTAACGAAAGCAATCAACCTCCAGAGACAGTTCGCTCAAACTCGTCATTATAAAAATGACCTTTACTGTCGTTGTGATGTAACGAGACTGGTGTAAAGCTCATTATCATGTTGTCAGTTCTGTCAGTCTCCTGGAGGCAGAGCTGAGAAACTATCACCCTCTGACTCCATCAATGTGATCGGACACAAAAGTCTTGTGTTTCTACATTAAAGCAGCTGAAAGTCTTGTTTTTCTGACCTGCAGTGGTTTCTCTTCCTCAGGTGTGTCAGTCTGTGACATCACTGCTGGGTGTGGTCACAGGTGCAGCAGACGACGCAGCAGCAGTGGTTTCAATCAGGGCCGGATGTTCGGCCTGACTCGTATCTGTGGGGCAAAAATCAGCTCCGATCCCGTACCGTGAACTCGTCGTGAAGGTTCACAGAAATTGGCCCTCTGCAGCAGCGACGCTCATTACAGAGATAAAAAGCCGCCTATTGTCCTTGACCACACTGAGACTTATTACAGGCTCTATTCTTGGAGGAAAAAGGCGCCACTTGCAGAGAGAGAGCTCGGATTCAATGGTGTCAGTCATTTGCAAGTGAAAAGGTGATATATCAAGGAGGATAATGGCCGAGCTTAAAGAGGAGAAGAGGGAGGAGGGAGAGCGGCGAGAGAGAGCATGATGAACCGTATAATTAGCCTCTTGCCCCTGTGTGTGTGTGCGTGTGTGTGTGTGTTAGCTGCTGTGTTTCAAGTGGCCGTGTCTCCTGGAGTTTTGTGTAACACAGACTTTGCTTCAGCTGAGGAGTCGAGCAAAAAATGAGAAAACAGCAATTTGTGTTTGTTGATTACAACAATAAAAAAAACCCATTAGTGTCTCATTGATTCATACAGTTACTTCAATGTTATGCACAAGTAGAGAAACAGGTGGCGCTGTCACAGACATTAACACAGGTCAAAGGTCAGCTGAAACAAACACAGTCGGACAGGTGAGTCGCCTGCAGCCTAGATACAGACCTGAACGGCAGCTCCAGTTTCCCTGAAGGCTGCTGCTCCTATCTGGGAAAAACATTTCAGTTTGACAGAAACATCCAGATAAAGTCCAGAGAGCAGCAACAGTGCTGCAGGTGAAGCTGCACATATGAAGCGTGTGGAGCAACAGAGCTGTTCCAGGTTTCATCATCACCTGGGAGACGACACCTGTTCTCCAACCTGAGACCAGTGAAGTGGCTCCAACTCAAACCACATGTTGCAGATCAAATAATTAATCAAGACAATAATCGATCAGTAATAATATTAGTTGCTGCCTGATATCTGTAAACACGAGCCTCTCCCTCAGTTGAACCTGAGAGTAAACAGGAGAATGTACTTTATGTATTTATGCATGTTTCCTGTTATTTTTAACGAAGGCTTCAGGGCGGCAGGAAGAATAAAGTCCAGTGAGATCTACTGAGATCACCTTCCTCAGCTGCTCTTCAATGAAAACACATTCATTTTGCCCTGAGCGCTGCCTCGCAGGCTGAACACTGACCCCACACGACCTCCACCATCACAGTTCACGGCTTCAGCTTACAAATGTTCTCTCACTCAAATCTCTTACAGATTGTGAGTCTGGTGGAGGGACAGAAACGTTCAGACTTGAACTGAGACGCCGCTGCCCCCCTGTGGCGGATGTCATAACCCTCTGTGCCCCGCCTCATGTGACGCCTGACATTTGTTTTGGCGAGGAAGGCGTTCACCGCGGGAGCCGCCAGCCAATGACGTGAGCCGACTTGATGAGCGCCGCCGGCGGTGGGGGCTTATCATGACACGACACCGGGCGCCGCAGAGACGCCGACGACCTTGAGAAGTAATTTGGTGGATCAATATTTGCTGGGAGAAGAAGAATGAAACGGGAGAAGGTGGAAGGAGAGGAGGGAGGGGATGAGGAGAGAGAGAGCAGGTTGGAATGAGTCTGACAAACAATTAACGGGATGACGAAGACGCTGTGTGTGTGTGTGTGTGTGTGTGTGTGTGTGTGTGTGTGTGTGTCAGGTGGAGAATAACAGGTATGTGGAGCTGGTGGATTCCTGAGCACAATGAGCTTCATGTCAGACTTTGTCTTCTTCAACAGATTGTTAGTGAGAGTAAAAACCTGTCAGCAGCTCCAAGAGCAGTGAAGTAACGAGCTGATTGAAACACTCGGGACCTTCATCACACATCAAACACGCAACACTATAGAAAACGCCTTTTCTGTCAATGGCAGGAAAAAGAAAGCGTCGACAACATCACAAGAAAAATATTCAGTTTCATATTTCAGTGACAATCAGTTTTCAATCAAGGACATGAATTAAAATCCATATTAGGTTCGATCATTGTTCTCCAGGGATCAGGAGGAAAATTTAAAAAAAAAAAGTTTCATTAAAAAGAAAGAAAAACAAGAACAAGAGTCAGACTGACTTCATCGTTCTGCAGCAGCTGATTCACTCAATAAAAGTGTTTCAAACTTTGATCAGCCTCGAACTGATCAATTGGAGATATTGGCGAGTATCTGTGAAACAAACTGAGGCTGGAACAAGAATCTGAAACTGAGGAACTGAACTCAGCTTCTGCTCAAAAATGTCACAGTATTCGTGTCTGTCATGTTTAAAATGCGCAGTGTGCAGGATCTAGGGGGCGCTATTGGCAAAAATGGAATATAATTTTCTTCATTACGTGCACAGAGTCGGCCATGTTGCACCTCCATGTTTCTACAGGAGCCCAGAGAGGGCAAACCATCTCAAGCTGAAACTGTCGCCCCCTCCTCGTTTGGTCTGAAAGAGATAACCAGGCTTCTACCTCCTCCCTCCTCCTCCTCCCTCCTCCTCCTCCTCCCTCTGACTTTCACCTCTGTCCACTTAATGCTTTTATCTTTATCTGATCCATTAGAAAGCTGCTCCTCCTCTCAGCCCTCAGAGGACGCCTGGCAACGGGATGAGGATGAATCTCCACAGTCCTGGACGGGCTCAGTGAGGACAAGTGGACAGGAAGGGTCAAAGGTCGAAGGACAGGACGACAGTCTCTGCTCTGCTTCCTCCTGAAACAACTGGTTGAATTCACATTTCTGTTTGTGTCCACGTCCAAAACCGAAACTGAAGCCTTGATACCACAGCAGCTGGATGAGAAAACTGGTCCTGTTCCATGAGAGTCATTCTCATTCTCACCGGCTGCATCTCCTCCTCTTTGATGTGAGTCTCTGGTTTGATGGGACTGCAGCGTGGACGGAGGCTGAGAGGACGGACGGATCAGATTTCAGCTCGTCGTGTGTGGATGTTTGGCGCTCGCTCAGCGCTTCTTCTTCTGCTGCCAGAAAATTCTTTGTTCCATGCTGCTTGTTTTTGGTCCAAACACTTTGGCTTCATCTGACAGATCCATTGTCACATCTTCCTCCTCCTCCTCCTCCGGCTGTCACATCACCTCACTCTGAACCCATCACCTCTCCACTCCCTCACAATCTCACTTCCTTTCTCTCATTTTACTTTGGGCAGAGAATCGAGCCGACAGCGTTGCCTCCTCCACATTTCTCCTGCTCTTCACCTCCTCGTCCGGCTCCATCCATCACTCTCCTCCTCCTCCTCCTCCTCCTCTCTCGTCGAAGCCATGACCTTCCAGCAGTGAGTCGTCTCCGCTCTGACAGCTCCTCCGTGTGTCTCCTCCTCTCTGCTCCTCTGTTGCTCCTGTTTGCTCCTCCCTCCTCATCCTGACTCAGTGAACTGACCTGAGACCATCACCTCCTCCGCTTCATATGTTCGTGTCTCATCGCTTCGTCTCTCCTCCTCCTCCTCCTCCTCCTCCCGTGATGCTGATGACCTTTTGCCAAGAGATTTTTTTGTGGCCTCTTTTCTCTAAATACGACCGTTCACATGTTGCTGTTTTTCCTCCCAACAGTCAACTCTGACAAGAGCGACTGTGAGTGCAGCTCGTGTGACAGACGGAGGCAACCTTCCTGACGGCCGACTTTCACCTCCGAGCCACAGGCTAACGAGACGGCGTCACCTCGTCACCTGTCGCCCCCCCGGCTCCGCTCACCTCCACCTCCTCCCCTGACCTCCTCCACTCAGCTAATTAGAGGTCACTCTCCTCTCTCTCTCTCTGCTTCACTTGTCGTCCTCCAGCTCTTCTCTCTGCTCCGTCGCCTCCTCCCTCCTCGAGGTGACGTCGACTCCTTGCCGTGCACGTTGTTGCCTCGTGTCCTCTTCCTTTGTCACAGGCTGAGAAGCCACAGGGCTGCGATGCATTTAAGGAAAAAAAACTGTAAAGCTTCCCATCTCATTTTATCTACATGAACTCGTATTAATAATAAACATGAATTATGAATGTGAATAATTGGGCTAAGAGGCATTAATGTACCGAGGGGTTCGTCCTCTGAGGAGCAGGAATCAGCTGAATTAATTATAATGCAAATGGGAAACTTGCTTGTGTTCAAACAACATTTAACGTTTCACATCTTTCTGGTTTCACAGCTTGAAGTCTGGTATCGTATCGGCTGTAGTATTTAAAAACTTTCAATGATAACCAGCTGCAGTAAATATGTGGTTTGAAAGCACAGAGCTCTTGAACTCGTTCACCTTGTTCTGGCTGTGAATCTCTGAGAGATAAAGCCACACGGAGCCTCCACAGCTGCTGGAAGCTGGAGCTGGGAAAACAAGAGTCAGAGGTCGAAGCCGTGAGGACGAGAGTCCCGGCGGACGTCCCGGCCTCCCGCCCGTCCTCCCTTCACCTCCCGAAACCTTCCTCTCTCCTGACGTCGAGCGGCCGTGACCTCTCACAGCTTCCTGACCTCCTCCATCCTGCAGGAGGAGAGTGAACCTGAGGGACTGGAGAACAAAGTGTGAAGAGCTGCTTTCTACCTTCAGCTCATGATAAACTCCTAAAGACCCGACTGCAGCTCCTCATCATCATCTTCCTCTGCCCCCTTCTTTCTGCAGCTCTGCAGCTTCGGTTCATTCTGTCAGGTAGAAGTGTGACGTGTAATAACCTTCAGTATCAGCTCACGTCCTTTTTCTTATTTCACCCATTCATCTCTCAGGAAACAGTGATCAAAAGGTTCAAGGTCATGATGATGTAACGATGAAGAGCAGCTTTCGAGAAGCTGGAAGAATCGATGAGATGCATGTTCTTTCTTCGAACACTGATCAGTGAAGCTCAGCTCGGCCGTCATGTTCAGTGAGACAGATCAGTGAGAACGATTCACTGGAGACGTGAGTCAGAACAGGAAGCTGTTTCGCTCTGAAACAAGGTGCAAAGTCAGGATGCAGATCTGAAGGGAGTCAGGCGTGGTCCGACCTGAACCTCATGAAGCTCAGACAGAAAACTGGAGAGAGTTTACAACAAACGACTGGCAGCAGGTTAGAAAGTCTGCTGCTGGAAACCACAGCTGTGCTCAGCTTCTGGCTCATCTCACCTTCTTCAACAGACCTGAGCCCCGAGGTCCGACTCACAGGCCAGCAGGTTCAGATAAAAGTCCACGTTTACTGGAGTCAAAGAGAAGCAAACTGATACAGAGGAGGTCAAACAGAGAGAGAGAGAGAACGAGCTGGAGACCGAAGGTTGCTGAAGAAAAGAAATACAACGTCCATGATACTGAAGAGCAGAACGATGAACGACTCATGTGCAGTTTGTAGCTTCTGCTGCAGCACAAAAACTGAACCTGACTTTTCTTCTGCTCTTCAGGTGCTGGGCCTCTCTGTGCTTTCAGCTGTCGACAGTTTCATCAAACGACTGGCAGCTTAAATCCCCCTCTCCTTCACCTGCTGCCAGATCGTCCTGTTTCCTAGAGCTTTGTGTTTCCAGCGTTCCCAGTGTTTCTAGTATTCCCAGTGTTCCCAGTGTTTCCAGCGTTCCCAGTGTTCCCAGTGTTTCCAGCGTTCCCAGTATTCCCAGTGTTCCCAGCGTTCCCAGTGTTTCCAGCGTTCCCAGTGTGTTTCCAGCGTTCCCAGTATTCCCAGTGTGTTTCCATCGTTCCCAGTATTCCCAGCGTTCCCGGTGTTCCCAGTGTGTTTCCAGCGTTCCCAGTGTGTTTCCTGTCTTTCCAGTGCTCCCTGTTCCTCCTGTCACCAGCACATCTCCAGCCAGCAGCCTCAGCACCAGTTTGTCTTGTGTCCTGGGTCCAGTCTAACTAACCCCAAACGTCACAGAAGGACGAGTCAGTTGTCAGAGCTTCAGCGTCATCGAGGACCAGGATGATGATGATTTACAGAAAATATCACTCAACTTTAAAATCAATGAATCATTTTACTTTGAATGCTCAGAGACTTCTACAGGGTTCTGTTGGTGTCTGGTCAGAAGTGTCTGTTGGACAGTGCTCCTCTGAAGACTTTGACCTCTGTGGGTCTCAAATCATTGACTTTGATTGATTAATTGATTTGAGGTTTGGGAGCGACGCCGCTCGCTCATCAGTTCTCATCCTCCAATATTCTCTCCTCCGTCATCTCCTCCTCCGCCTTCAGCTCTCCTGCTTCCCTGACCTGACTGGATGGAGCCTCGCACGGCGCTAACCAGATAAATGCCGATGTCAGCAGTGATGGATGGGGAGCCTCGCCGGCTACCCAGCATGCAACGGTGCAGCGCTGGAACGCAGCTCCATTAATTATCATTCACAGTCGAGGCCTAAAGGGGAGAGATCTGTCTCTGTCGCTCTCGGAGGCAGCTCTGGGGGAGGATCTCTCTCTCTGCAGTGTTTTCAGCCGAGTCTCTGACGGCTGCTCTGTGGCGCCCAACGAGTCCGACACCGACGCCAGGAGACGTCATCGCTCTTCTGTCTGCTGCGAAAACCTCGTCAGACAAAAATCAAAAAGGTACATTTAACTGCATGTTTTATAAAAGACTGAATGGATACTGAGTCGGTGGGTGAGGTGGGTCTGTGGGTGTGTGCTGCTGCAGGAGGGATCTTCATCACTAATTAACACGTGAGAGGAAGAAGAGTCTCACATCAGGACAGACTGGTTGAATATTTCTGCATCGTCTTCTCAGACATTTGTTTTCTGACAACACCCAGTCCTGGAAGCTGAAGTGTGATGATAAACACTTCTTCAATCTGATTCTTGCTGTAAGTGATGAAGTTCTACACCAACATAGATTCCAGCTTCAGTCAGAGCAGTTTGACTTCTCCCACAGATTCAGACAGATTCTTTATTCCTGCTGTTTCTCACTGGTTTGAAATGAGCTGAAACCAACATATCTCATATTATAAACCTGGATCTGCTGCAGGACTCCTGTATGAGACTCCGTCAGTTTTATGTCAAATTAATAATCTAAAGTTATTTCACATATTCAATGATACAACATGTTGTAACTCATGTTTTTCTGTGTGACAGGACGAAGTCTGGGGTCGACTCACGATGACCCTCGTTACATGTTTTTCTGTCGTGGTCCTTCCAATGATGCACAGATCATAGATGTCACACGAGCAGTGAAAATCCAGTCTCCACCAGAGCTGCGCCACAGAACCATCCGTCACAGCGAAGTCTCAACGAGCTCCGAGGAACAGATGTTGTTTGGTCGACTTCGATACAAACAGCAATAAATGATCATTAGGCCGTTCGTCACACCACGTTTCCAAAGACGCCGACTCCCAGCGGGGGAACCCTCTCACATCGAGGCGCCGGGAGGGGAATCTCCCTCCACATTTACGCAGACGATTACCCACACAATCACCTCCAAATCAAACACAGCACAGGCAGCGTTCGCCCTTTTCCCCTTCCCGCTAACGAAGCTCCTCGCGCCCCCCCGCCGCTCCCACGCTGATTAAACTCCCATTCAGCCTCGTTAATTAGTTCACGCCCCCTTTGAATCCAAACTCTGGAGTGCCGGGGTTCATCGCGGGGGTTCCTCCAAGATCCATGGAAGCCAATAAGCACGGCGGGACCCGGCGCTCGACGTGAAGAACGACTGCGGAAAGACGAACATAAATCACAGCTATAGTCTCTAACAATGAAGCCGAGAGAAGAGCGAGAGCAGGTTTTCATCCCAGACAAACACGACACCAGCTGCTTCACACAAATCAGCAAACAGAGCCATGAAATCAGCTGCTGGGCGAAGAATGCAAAGAGGAAGATTCAGCTCGAACACAGCAGCACTGTGTTGATCTGCCATCGAACGTGTCCAAACTTCATCAGACACAAAAACTTCTGAGACACATTTTAAAGAGTGTTTGGTAAAATTTTAGCGAGTCTGCACCAAAATAAATCGAGACGTTCTTGTTTGTGCTGCATCAATGGAAACAGGCAACAGTCATTATTATTGATGATGGTGGAATATGATGATCAGCAGCTTCTCTTCACAGCACATCTGTACTTTCAGACGACGACACTCAACCAGGAGTCAAACTGGAGCTGAAGGTTCAGAAATGCTGAGCAATTTTAATAATTGTACGATGAAGCTTTGGCAAAAGTTCAACATTTTGACTTCATTCCTTTACAGACAAACTCCACTTCTAATATTCTCATCATTTCAGCTGTGTTCAAATCTGTTTTCATTGTTACTGATTTTATCGTTTCATAAACTAACAGAGACGCCTGAACTCAGATCTCTGTTCTCATTGTAGAGTCATCAGTGTTTTCAAATGTTCCTCTGACCAGAAGCAGTTTCGGGCGTCTGATCAGGTCGAACACAAATGTTCACGTTTCCAATGAGACGACCTTCTGCTGGAACATAATTAACACGAGTGCTTCAGGCTCGTAAGGCCAATTATTTCAATTGTTTCAGATTCAAATGTCAAAAGACAATTAATTGATAATGAAAACAAAAATCAGCTGCAGCCGTGATTCAGAGCGGCGAGATCACAGCAAGTAACCATGGACCGACTGTTGATCTGAGAACGGAGCTGAGAGGCTGACCAATCAATGAATGAATGACATATTCCAGTGTGGATACAATTTATGGATCATGATTGTTTCTCCTGAATGTTTCTGAAATAAGTGTATTCTCTTTGACCACAGCGCCACCATCAGGCCAGTCAGTATATGATGAATGATGTCGTCCTGCTGACATGCATCAGGTCAGATCTGCAGGTTTTTCTAGAGGCTCTGAACCAATAAGGTGCATTGACCTTTGAGGAATTACATGTTTTATTTCATTAGCGCCCCCATGAGTCCAGTCAGCGCAGCTTTAAAAATGTACACAAAGCCAATCTCTTCATCTGAACCAGACAACGTTTCACCTGAGACGGATTTGGGACGGACGGCGCTGAGCCCCCGCAGGCTGATCTGCAGATTAGGATGCAGGACGTCGGCTGTCTGGACGCGTGTGTGTGATAAAAGGTCTTGTTCCAACACTTTGTCCGTCACAGGAGACCAGAGAGCGACAAACAAGGAAAAGAGCTGGTGATCAATAATCCACCGGGAGACGCAGGTTCAACACGACACGTTCAGGCCGAGACATTAAACTTTCATGTGTGAGTCTCTGAGGCTGCAGGTGAAATATCAGCACCTGTGTCTGGAACACACACACACACACACAGAGCTTGTATTCTGTGCTTGTGAGGACTCTGACATCGTGCTGTCCTTCCACATCACATCTGTGTGGAGGAAAATCACGGCTGCACTGACCTGAACGAGCTGATCGTCTGCGATTAGACAGAAAAGTTGATTATTGTTTTTTTTCTATTTAACTGCTTCTGGCCTCTTTGCTGCTGTGCAGTGTTAATTTCCCCACTGTAAGACGAATAAAGGTTCATCTCATCTTATTACTGATGATCGACAGATGAGTCAATAAGGAAAATCACCCTTATCTGCAGCAGCTTCTCTGAGTCCATGAGCAGAGTCACACCGTGTCCAAGTGTCCAAAGAAAAGGCCTTTTCTGAAAGTACATATGTGCAGCTTGAAATGATTATCACTTCAATATACAACCTACTTCCTCAGTAGTTTATGTGCCGGAACGAACAGGATGAGACAAAACAAATGAAAGAACGGCTCATGTGATCAGAGTCCTCTCAGCTCACCTGTCCAGGTGTGATAAGAAAACCAACAAGTCCACGACTGAACTCAGATCTTTAACTGAATCTAACAACTGGAGGAACATGGGACCGTCCTTGGCACTTTTCCAGAAAGTGTCCACATGCTCAAAGACAATTACACTGATGGCTCCACAGTTGGTGCGAGTGTCAGATCATCTCAGTTCTGTCCAACGTTAATAAAGTCACGGTGTTGGTCAGAGGAAGAAACACTGAGGCTCGTCCTCCCTCTGTGTCGTGACTCTGTCGACGTTCTCTGCTCAGAAAGTGCAGATTCATGTTTGCAGACGTTGACCCTGATCCAAACTGATGTCTTTTGCTCGTCCGTCCTCTTTCTCCACTGTTTGACATTTGTTTTCTGTCTTTCTGCTGTTCGGCCGAAAACAAGAGCATCGCTTGCTGTTTTTCTTCCTCCGCTCAACAAAGCCACCTTGGTCTCATCTGTGTGACAGCGAGCAGTCTGAACGTCCTCCCACAGACTTCAGGACCGATAGTGTCAAGTCCTTCCACGTGAGACGTTATGACAGCTTCAAACTTTGATGCAGACGAAATCAACGAGGACAAGAAGAGCTGAAGAAAACAGCTGCTGTCCTGAAGAGAGACGCTCGGCGAGGAGATGCCAGAGTCAGAGACAACACAGAGACACTGCTGCCTCGACTGAGGCCGACCAACACTTCAACACATCAGAGAGAACAAGTGGCCGTGGTTTAACTCTAACCTGCGTGTTGAGATCTCACTTATCAAAGGCTTCAACTGTGAAGAGCTTCATCTGCACCAGACACAGTTTCTGTATCTTATCTTCTATCAATATCTTTTGGTTTTGACTGACAGAAGAAAAAAACAGCTGATGATGTCACCTTTGTTTTTGGGGACTGTGACAGATGTTTTAACAATTTACAGACTCAATTATTCATCGATTTTCAAGAAATTAAATGACAGATTGGCAGATAATGAAAATAGTCACAGTATTAAAGCAGCTAAAGGTTCTGTGTCTTGCTCGAGGTTTGATATCTGGACAAAAGAGATTGTCACAGACACACAAACAATAAGATACGATTTTTTTTTTTAAGGTCGACTGTGAGAAGTTTTATCAAAAAAAGAAAAGCTGAGTTATAAATTTCAGCTCCGATCAAACGAGTCCTTGCAGATAAAGCAGAAACAGACAGATGAAAAGTCTGTTTACAATGTGAGAAACATCCTGTCTGTCGTTCTGTGGCCTTTTTATTTTACTCTGTTATCAACAACACGCAGGAACACGATGAGTAGGAAGCTCCAGTTTATCCCATTCACAGCTTCCTACGTGAGCCAGGCGACGATCCGGCGCCACAGGAAACCGACCGAGAGGCAAAGCTGACCCAGATTCATTCTCTCCCACTGACACCAGACCTCCGAACTGCTGCACCTGTTTGAGGTGAGTCAGGCAGGTCTGTGGTTTCTGCCGGAGGAGCAGCCAATCAGAGCTTTGGAGGCGGGATTAAGATCAGACATGTCGTCACCCTGCGCCAGAGCCAAACAGACAACAACAAACAGAACAACAGGAAACAGCCGACGTGAAGACGAAGGCTGAAAAATGAAGTGAAAGGAAAAGCAATTAATTCTGATCATCAAGCAGCTGCACTTTTTCCTTCAATCTCATCTGCTCCCAAATCATTTGTACCTGAAATTCACTCATGCAAAATCGTATAAAGTGTAATTGCTGTAAACAATTATCATCCAACTGTCACAAAAACTGAATTTACTGTTTGTTTGATGAAGGTTGATGTGTTTTAAAAAAGCATCAGTTAATTCAGTGCAATGTTTAAGAAGCAGCTGGAATCTGAAGACGCCTGCGGTCGAAAACAGGATCGAGATGCTGGAAGAAAAGGTGGAAAACAACTAAACACATCTACTGAAGATGTTTATTTAAGAGGAGTCTTGGTGTTCTTGGATTTGATTGTGTATTTTAAGCTGAAACTATAATAATATATATATATTAGTTATAATAATAACCTTCATCCGCTGACACTGAGGGCTCAGAGTGAACGTTTCACTCACCAAAGGTTAAAGACTTTCCCTTCAAACAGTATTTTCAGTAAAGCGTGTGAATTCTTCTTCCACCTCGAGTGTTTAAAGTTTTTCCGAGAGTCTCCAGACAACATCGCTCAACCTGCTACAGAACCTGTCTGGACTCAGCACAGACTTCAGGCAGATTTTCAGCTCTGTGCAAACTTCACCTCCCTGTGAACTGAAGAACAGATTCTCTGTGTTCCACCAGCAGACCAGCGCTGATCGCCTCCTCCGACTTCACCTTCATGTCCCAGTCGTGTCACCGACCGTCCGTCCTCCACAGAGCCGCTGACGGGACGCCGAGGGGCCCGTAGTCGCCGCCTCCTTCGCAGTGACTCACAGCTGAAATAGACATGTTTGTAGTTTGGCCTGATCGGAGCCGGAGGGCAGGAGCGAGGTGAGGCGGCGCCGTGTTCACTAACCTGCAGCAGCTACATGTGAAACAGCTTTTACTGCTGAAGGACACAGAGCTGTTGCTCGCAGCTATAAAGGAAGTCCCAGCAGGCTGATTTCCAAATTAAGAGCCTGAGGAGAAAACAATAATCGCAGCCCAGTGAAACAACAGGAGCAGGAGCTGCTGTGGACCGAGTCGCCGCTTCAGCCTCTCTCCTCGGCGAAGCTCCGGAGACGAGCCGCGCCGCCACGAGCCGTGCTTAAATTCATATTAGCCACATTAGCTAATGTGCATTCATATTTCATGGAGTGAACCTCGAGGCTGTTTTCCCCTCGTCGAGGCTCCGGCTCCTGCAACCAGACACAAGTCCTTAAGTGCAAAATAATGTTCTCTGTGTGTGTGCAGTCAATATTTTAGTTCGGAGGCGGCCGCTCGCCAACACACACGAGCCAACGCCAGCGAGCGACGCGGGATTAGATCAAACAAAGTCCCCGAACATAAAAGACAAAATAAGTCATTTTGTCTTTTTCTTCCCCAACAAATCATCAAACTGTTCCAGAAATGACTCACGTGGCCTCGAGAGCGAAGGTTTAGTTCAGTTCAGACAGCTGAGACGAAGCACTGACTTCATGGTTAACAGGAAGTGAGTCTCTACGTCACCAAGACTCAGGACAGAGGAAGCAGGAGCGATGGTGGACACAGGTCACAGGTGTCCTGCTGATCATACACACAGAGAGGGTTCGGATATAGACTTCAGATCTCACAGGTTCATCCACCATCAGGATGGAAAACACTGTTACTCCCAACATCATTTGCATGAGCTTCATTTTCAGTTTGGACTTTTGTACCACTGTCAGTTGGTTCAAATGTCAGCTGATCCCACAAGCAGGTGAAACAGCTGAGATACTGGAAAAGAAACTTTCCTCACATTCATACATGAAACCACAATGTTTTGACCTTTGACTTTTAAAGACTTCATCTCACCGTGTGAATTAGCACCACCTGCTGTTTATCTAAGAACAAATATATTTACACAACAGCAGTGGATGGAAATTTCAGCTAAGGGTCATTTTCTGTTTCCTGTTTTTGGAAGTGATGGTAAAAATTATGTTGTTGCTGAATTTGGATGAAAATTTGAATGAAAATCAGCCTGAGCCTTTTTCTGAGGAGGTGACTTTGAACAGTAACTCACGACAGAGGACACACGGCTGCATGTCCATCAGCGCTGAACCGGAGGCGGTCATGGCCTGTTGTCACCACTAGTTGGCAGCGTGAGCAGGATTATTAGACAGGATTATTATTCAGACTCTGAATCAGGACATTTTTCACTCAAATTAAAACATTTCCAGCTCGTTACAAATCGTGATGCACGAAAATGAAAAAGGAGAATCTTGACATGTGCAGTAAATCTTTTTTTAATGACTGACAACAAAAATAATCCATACGTGCAGCCTCCTGCTCGGGGAGCCACTGACATTGCCGGAGGTTTGTAACCTTGGCAATAAAAAAAAAAAAAGCCCGCTCCCCGTGTGGTTTTTGAGAGCGCGGATGAAGCCTCCACCTGCTGACAGACGCTGTGCTGTGTCAGCGCTGCGCCCCCTGGTGCCCAGAGGAGGGAAAGTCCCTCCAGCTTCTGTTCAGGAGTCACATCTGTCTCCGTCAGGACTCAGATGAAACAAAGCTTCGCTGTGATGTGACGACTGGTCGTATTTGTGAAGCAATGAGCGAAATCATTGCAGGAACTCACTGAAACATCAACAGTTTGTTTGTAATAGATTCGAACGGTGCGAGCTCAGATCTGGATCATCAAACTGCTGTTTGTCGTCTCTGGGGCTTTTCTCTCAGCTTGTTTTCCCTCTGGGGAAAGAGACTGAGAGTGATGGAGGAACGTGTCTCCATTCGGCTGCTGCTGCCGTTCGGTTGAATTTCCACTGAAGGTTTCTTTGAGCTCTCACTGATTTATCGACATTCAGCATCATAAAGATTTGAAACAGCTCATTTTTTTGCAGTTGCCGACCTTTAGTCTGATAATGAGACTGATCTGTGTTTGGCTTCATGACATGAATCCGTCTGTCATCGTTTCCTGTCAGATCCTCTGACACAGCCCGTCTCTGCTTCTGGACAGGTGACATTTGGAAAGGTGACAATTTTTCTAACTTCTCAAAAATCACAGCGACCTCACACATTGACCGGCGTCACTTTACAGAGTGTGAAACCATGAGCGTCTTCGAGCTGTTGTAGTGTTTCTCCGACTCATCTGGTCGAGATGACGAATAAAAAAAACAAAGTATTGCTTAGTATTAAAACCTGTAGGAGTCAGAGCCCTGAAGTGAAGTAACCTTCATTCTGTGTGATGCTGCTTCTTTAACGGTGCCTCTCTATCATCAAGGCTTTAATGTTTCATCAGCCTCTAACAGGCTTATTTTAAAATGACCCACTGAACCTCAAATTAAACCCAAACCTCACACTAACCAACACATTTCCTCTTCTCTGAACCAATTAAAGAGCCGAGGCCCAAAGAGAGATCAGACTTCACGCTCACATCCCCTTTCATCCCGGCATCTGCAAATTGATTGGTTCCTCCAGATCAGGAAGCTGAGTGTGTGTGTGTGTGTGTGTGTGTGTGTGTGTGTGTGTGTGTGTGGATCCGAGCTCTCTATCCAGGAAGTGGAATCCATCACGGTGAGGAGTGCTGACTGGGCATTAGGGCCGGCTGCGGGGGGTTTCCCCTCCTGCACGGCAGAGCTGATGGAGCCCATTTGTCATGCACGGAGGGCGGCTCGCTCCACCAACACACGGCCTGAATGTCAAACTAATAGAGGCGGGCGTGCATGCAGGATCAGAGCCAGAGGAAGCTCTCGGCCCCTCGGTGGGAGATACGCTGTCGGATCGGGGCCTGTGTTTCCTTGAGGGGCGGGAGTCCTTCAAAACCCTGTTTAGTCTCAGAGGCGCTCCGACGCCAACAAAGACACTGAAGGAGTAAAATTCTCTGTTCAGAAAATCAGCCTTTAAAGTAACAGAGGCTGCGTTCAGGGGCCGGATCCACAAAACATCCTCGGGCTAAAAGGAGCTTCTAACTGGCTGAGTTAGGAAAAACTACAGATGAGCAGCGAGTCGGTCCAAACTTTACAGCTTCAGCCCACCAGTCACTCATGAAGTATTTTACAGCTGAAAATACAGCAGGTGCTAATTCTGAGAGTCAGAGGAAGTCGAGAGGCTCCGGAGCCACAAACACCCTTTCACATCAGACTGAAAACCGTGATTTGATGGAGATCAGAAAAGATGAGAGAAGAGTCCTGCTTCTACAACACTGGGATCCGAACTCAGGCTCAGAGTCCTTCCTGGTGGTCTTCATCAGAGGAGCAGGTTCACTCAGAGAGAGGCTTCACTCTCACAACAGAAATGTTTTAAAACCACTTCTTTCATATTTGTCTTGTTTCATGATGTAAAGGCTCCAAACGGCGTCTGATCAAACAATAAGAAATAGAATAACAAATGGATCCATTTGGGCTTGAAAACCAGCGAGTTCACTCATCTCACTCTGAACACCAGCATCACTCTGTTTCATTATTCCTGAAAGGTATGAATGAATAAAAATATGCTGCACGTAATTATTATTATTGATAAGATGCCGTGTGAATCATTAGTCAACCGAGCGCTGCCTCTCAAGTGTTGACACCCTTAAAACTAATTGCAGGTAGTGAATCATTGATCAAATTCTCAACACTGCCCGAGGTGTCGAGATGCTCCGGCGCTGGAAATACCACACACACACAGAGCTGCATACATGCTCACACAAGACTGGAGGGAACGAATATGAAATAGTCAAAGAATGTGTTCAGAAAGATGTGAAAAATGTGTACAGCTTTTCTGAGGCTTGGCACTGAATATTTCAACAGTTGCTATGTGGAAAAACCAAAAAGCAATGAATTAGAAATTAGAGAGCAACACATACTTTTCACTGCAATTTCATTTCTGCAGAAAGTCGTCTGGCTGAAATAAAGTCTGTGGATTACGAACAGAGGAGCTGTTTCCTGAGAGACGTGCCGCCATTGAATCAGGTGTAATTTTCAATGCTTTGAGCAACACGAATGAAATTTCATTCACCTCCGATTCCATTCAGTCAGAGGGCAGACAAAATATTCAGAGGCAGGTTTTTCATCACTTGACAAAGAAAAGAAAAAATGTTTTTAATCAAGAATTAATTGAACAAACCTTTTAACATAAAAAACCTTGTTGGATGAAAAGTGACGGATTTTTAATCTGTAGAACCAGAGGACGTTGATACGCTGTAATACTGCGGCACATCGACAGCATCTCCGCGGTAACGCTGGTGGTTCCATCACACTGGAGCGCAGGGATACGTGTGGTGTGGCTGAGGTTTTGCTGGTTGCCGTCTGGCACAGTTTCATCCATAGACGCAGCAGGAAGCACAGCAGACGTTAAACCTGATCAGCAGCTTCTTCCCTGCACTTTATTTCATTCAGCTGCCGTCTCAGGATTCATCAGCCTCTGATTAGACAGCTGGACCGAAGCAGCCGGGGTCGGGGGTCACGAGGTCCAGAGGTGCCAAACACTATCTTAGATAATATTCCATCAGCGGCGGCGCTCGCTGTCGCCGATGTGTTTGGGTCCTTAACGTCGTGGGAAATTACACGATTGAAATTCAGCTCAGCTGCTCGAATCTCCCAGTTCATTTGCTTCAGACCTGGATGGCTGCTCTGTCTCCTGTCCTGGGATGTGGAGTAATTATTACACGGCCAGTCTGGTTTATTCTGGATAATTGCTTCCCAGTGTTTTCCTCCATAAAGTGGCTGCCTGAGCGCAGCAGCACTAATACGGCCTTCTCATTTTCCTCTGCAGAGACAAATGGAAATATGGAAGCAGAGTCAGACCGAGAGCAGCAAGAGTCAGGAAATAAATAACCGCTTAACTGTTTTTCTCTGACTTTATCAGATGAGGTCATCGTGGCCTCGGGATTCTGGGAAATGTGTCTCCAGGACGAACATGTGAGAGTTTCAGCTTAGTCTGAGTCAAAGCTCAGGAACATGTTGTTGAAAATGTTTGTCAAGAACCAAAGATGCTTTGGTTCAAGATGATTCTCATGTTTTTCACAGATGGAGGCGTCATGGCATCAGTTCTGGAGCAAAGAATCCACTGTGTCGTTAACCTGCGAACGGAGGAGTCTGGACTGTCCAGTCTCAGTGACTCTTCTAAATACAGGCACACAGCGGAGGAGACAACGAGCTGAAGCAGCAGCGGGTTCACAGGGTTAATCCTGCTGAGATCACAAATCTGGTGCTTTACACAATTACCGAGCAGCGGACCAGCATCTTGATCAGCAGCGCCGTAAAACCAGCGGAGGGCTGCGGCGGCATCGCTCCTCAGTCCAGATGAGAGGAAACCTGAGCGAACCCCGTGGGGAAATGAGGCCCCTGCAGGAGCAGGAGGTGATGGGAGTCACAACACAAGCTCACACAGAGAGCATTAAGAAAGCAATGAGAGGGAGAGACAGTGCATTTAAAAACAATTTGGTGCCTGGAAAAACAGAGGGAATGCTGCAGGAGGAGCTGCGAACGTCTCTCAGCAGATCGAGCTGCAGCGACGCAGCGTTTCCACAGAAACACAGTCAATTATATCAGAGCCTCCAACAGGAAGAAGCTCCATCTGATTCCAGAGTTTCACTGTGGTTTAAAGAGGCTCTCAGTCCTTTATCACATAAACACAATGAACATGTTGGTGTTTATTCTGTTTGTGTCCAGCAACTGATCACTGAGCAGCGTCTGACGCTCAGTGTCCAACAGCAGCTTCTGAAAATGCAGCCTGTCCACAGGACGACTCCAGTCAGGGCTCGGTCAGGAGAGACTGTGGCGCCGGTCAGAATCCGTGCAGATGTGTGTCTGCAGGAGGCGTCACACACTCATCCACCAGCTCTGAATGTGAATGCTGCATTGCAGATGAAGTCGAGCTGAGGAGCGACAACGAGCTTCCTCCGTCTCTGCTGTCTCTGCCTTCCTCCAAAGGTCCACACTGTCCACTGCTGCTGTTGGTCAGCGGCACAAATTCACATGTCAGGGTTCAGTGAAGTCGACGTAAAAACATGTTTGTTTCACATCTGCGAGTGGATCCACTGAAATAAATGCAGATGTGACAGAGGCACAAAAACAAAGGGACACAAATTAAAGAGAAGATCACGCACCAATTCGCAATCGTCTGCCCCCTGCAGGATGTTTCAGGTATCATCACTTTGTTCACACCAGTAAGATCAGATAACATATCCTGAAACCAAAACCAGGTCGGTCCAGCTCAGCTTCCTGAGGGTCAACAACACACACACACACACACATAAATCCAGTGTTGTGAGGTGGAACCAGGTCATATAACAAACAGTGCAACAAATGGCGGCTCCCAGCTGTGAAACCTGCAGGTTTAACAACAACATAACCTCTGACACGAGCACGTTTGTGTGTGAACAAACTCCTGAACTCATAGTGCTGCTGCTGGTGTGTGAGAGGCTGCAGCACGTCTGCGCCTGCTCCTCCGTCTGTGTGGACGCTTTCATTAATGATGAACTGGTTTAAAATACCTTCACTAAAACTGTAAACATGTTCCCTTCAACAGATCCAGAGTGAAAGGCTGAAACGAAGCTTGTTGTTCCTCTCAGCTCTACGAAAGGAAAGAATCCTTACATGGACAAAAGTATGTGGACGTCAGAACCTTCCAGCTGCAGGTTGGAAGAGAAGAAGATGATGAAGTGGAGCTGACCAATCAGCCAGTCAGAACAGAAGGAGGCAGTTTGCTGTTTGCTTCTGTGGTTTGTGTTTTTGCTGTCATAAAGGGGCCACGGCCTCCCGACCAGGTTGCTCCTGGAACACAGGTTTAATCGGGCTTAAACGGAGCGGCTTAAATCTTTGACTGTTTAATATTTGCATGTGCGTCCTGTTAATCGTCAGCTCTGTTTGATGGAGTCAGGTAATGAGATATCAATACAAACAGTGGAGCGGCTGCAGAGGCCAGTCAGTCAGAATCACTCGCCCATTAATCAACATTATTTCCTAGAAGAGGATAAACAATGGATTAGCTTTGTTTGCTCTGGCGAAGCGTTAATTATAAGTCTGTTGATCAAAGCGAGCGTCCTCCCCGGTGCGTGCGGTTTGCAGCAGGAGATGTGCGGAGGTGAGGAGGTGAGGCGAAGCCCGGAGGAGTTCGTTGAACAGATGATTAAAGGTGGAAGAATTTCCATCCTCCTGTCTCGATCTCCATCTGTTTGTCTTTCATTTTCCCTCCTCGTCTCTCGCCTCACACACGCCGTCCGTCCAACAGCCTCAGATTGACGTTTACCTCGTTTGGATCGAAGCCAAAAAACCTTTAAATTAATCATGGCTTCAATTTTAAATTTTCCTCTGAGATCACTCACATATCACTGCTTCTCTATGAATATGAAATATGATTGACTTCACCTGTGAGGTCACACAGGGTTCTAGGTTAAATGTTGACCTGAAGATTATGAGACATTTAGTCATTAGTTCAATTCATCCTGAGGGGAAATGAAACAGGTTAGCCATCAGATAGCTGTCGAGACATTTTGCTAAACAACACAAATATGAGCCTTGTGGTGGAACAAGAGGAAATGTCTGAGGATCAGCAGTTATCACAGTTCATCCTCTGGGGCCAAAGAGCGTCTACAAAATTTCTCTTCATGGTTTGATTCGAGCGACGCTGCCACGTCACAGTGTCAGTTATTGATCAAAATCAAAGTATCAATAAGTCGACATAAGAACTGTTGGTGTTTCTGTGCTGAAGCTTCGAGGAACCTGGTGGTGTCACAGCCCACCTGAGAGCAGGTGAGGACACTCCTCACACTCCTCTGTTGGTGCAGCAGGAAGCTGCTGGGTGTGTTTCCTCCTCTGGTCTGACAGAAATGTCCGGGCGGGGTCCAAATCTGCTGATGAAGTCGCCAAGCTAACGCACTGTCATTTCATCTCTCCCTCCCTCCCTCCTTGTCCTCCTCCTCCATCCCTCCATCCTTCATCTGAGCGGCGGCTGAACGGCGGCTCGTGTCGTGCCAGCATCTCATCATTAACTTCCACCAACACTGTGAGAGCAGAATGGATGGCCTCGCCTCCCGTGTCGTCACACTGGGAACGGGCTTTAATGGACCGTCACAGGCAGAGACGCTGGGGTGTGGGTGTGTGTGTGTGTGTGTGTGTGTTTTCTCTGCTCTGCATATAAAGACAATTAGACGTCAAGTTAACTGTTTGCATGGACAAGAAGACGCTGTCGTTCAGAAGGAAATCAGGAAACACTGCAACAGTATTCCATCATTTACACCGAAGAAATGTGTGAGTGGATCCACACAGAGAGGGAGGTTATCACACACACACACACACACACACACACACACGCACACACACACACACACGTTCAAATCTGAAGGTGTGAAGCAAACAACAAACATCAGCACCAGTGTTAAAGTTCCAACAATGATGGAGACAGAAATGTAACATTTACCCCAAAGTTAGATTCCTCCTATAAGATCAGAGCTGGGTTTGGTTTAAAGGAAGCAGCACTGTCAGTTAGTGTTGGTCCTCACAAACACTAATACTGTGTGTGTGTGTGTGTGAGCTCACAGTCACCCATCTTTATTTGAGGGTGTATCCTTCATTACTCTGTCTCATCAGGCAGGTAAGGAGCCACAGCCAGTGTGTCTGTGTGTGTGTGTGTGTGTGTGTGTCTGTGTGTGTGTGTGTGTGTGTGTGTGTGTTGATAAGATTGATGAGGGCTCATCAGGGCCTGGCAATCACTAAACTTTCTTTTCATTTCTCGCCGTCTTTGACTCGCTCCATCTATCATTCTGTCGTTCTCTCTTTCCGTCTCTGTTCTATTTTTAAACATGCAGATTATCAGCCAGGTGAAACGTTTCCATATTCAAACTGTGAACTTCACTCAAACTGTTGTTTTAATCCTCCCGCTAACAATTATCTGCAGTAATTCAAGAAAATCACGTTCAGATTCAAACCAGCCGAGAATGTGTCCCTAACAACTTTCATAGTCTGATCTGTCTCCGTCCTCTGTGTCTCAGTCTGATCTGTCTCCGTCCTCTGTGTCTCAGTCTGATCTGTCTCTGTCTCTGTGTCTCAGTCTGATCTGTCTCTGTCTCTCAGTCTGATCTGTCTCTGTGTCTCAGTCTGATCTGTCTCTGTGTCTCAGTCTGATCTGTCTCTGTGTCTCAGTCTGATCTGTCTCTGTCCTCTGTGTCTCAGTCTGATCTGTCTCTGTGTCTCAGTCTGATCTGTCTCCGTCCTCTGTGTCTCAGTCTGATCCGTCTCCGTCCTCTGTGTCTCAGTCTGATCCGTCTCCGTCCTCTGTGTCTCAGTCTGTGTCCATTAAACCTCCTCACTGAGTCTCATTGTTGTTCCTTCATCTCCATGAACTCACACACTGTTGTTTATCTGGACTCAGTCCCACAAACACAAAGACTCACTAGAGACCAAATGTGGATTCATCCACCGCTGAAAATAGTCCCCAGCACATAACACATGCGAAATTTGATTCGTGGCCTCACTCGTCAACACAGATCACAGAATCATGTGAAGCCATTTCTGATGTTTGATGAGATCTTCAGTCACTGCAGAGCAAAGTTACAGCAAGAGAAACCAACAAGGAACCAAATGTAAAGAGGAAACAGAAGAAGAAGTAAAACAAAGACATCAGAAGATAAAAGTCGACGCTGAATCAGAGTAAATGTTTCAAAGGTCTTTGTGTTCAGAATGATTCTGAAATGATTTGTTCTAAAGTTATTACAGAAATCACATTGTTTAATTCACACAGTCCTGAAATATTAATGTGAACTGATCAAGGCGCATGTTGAACACGCTTCTCCTCAGCGGGACAAATGAGACTCATCACAGCTTCCCCACGTTCTCCGGTGCACGCAGCAGATCTCCACCCTCAGCAGCACATTATCATTTCAGAGGCTTTAAGGTGCTCGAGCAGGTTCATGTTCGACTGTTGAACCCAAGACCTGGCAGCTCGGGGTCGGCGTCTCCGTCCGACCGGCGGCAACATGAGGTCCAGCTCTCAGGGTGAAAATAAAGCGGGAGGGTCGGAGGGATCCGCGACGGCCGACAGCGCAGAGGGAACCGAAGAGGGCGGAGGCCCAGTCAATTTATTTCACCTGGAACATGCAGAGAACCAGAGGCCATGTTTTATCAGAGGAGAGAGGACGGCGAGGGAGCGGAGAGCAAGAGAGGCTCAGACTCCCTGTTCATAAATTAGAAGCTGGAGGAGACGGAGGCGGTGGAAGAGATAGAGTAAGGAAGACTAGGCAGGTAATGAAGTGAGGAGGTGGAGGCGAGGCGGGCGGAGGAGAGAGGAGGGGATGTTTGCTCCGTTGTTTCTTGTTAACCTCCAACAGCCCATAATTCAGGCCTCGGGGGAACTCGGGCTCTCGCATCGACAGGGACAACATTGTTTTACATTAGCTGGCTGGCTGGCTGTGTGGCTGACTCTCTGACCGGCTCACTCTCTGACCGGCTGACTCTCTGACTGTCTGACCAGCTGACTCTCTGACTGACTGGCTGACTGACTGACTGTCTGACTGATTCTCTGACTCTCTGACTGACTCTCTGACTGATTCTCTGACTCTCTGACTGGCTGACTGACTGACTGACTGGCTGATTCTCTGACTCTCTGACTGACTCTCTGACTGATTCTCTGACTCTCTGACTGGCTGACCCCCTGTCCGGCTGACTCCCTGGACTGACTGGCTGACTCTCTGACCAAGTCTCTGACTGGCTGACCCTCTGTCCGGCTGACTGACTGACTGACTCTCTGACTGACTGACAGGCTGACTCTCTGTCCGGCTGACTGACTGACTGACTGAATGACTGACTCTCTGACTGGCTGACCCTCTGTCAGGCTGACTCCCTGGACTGACTGGCTGATTCTCTGACTCTCTGACTGGCTGACTGACTGACTGACTGGCTGACTCTCTGACCGGCTGACTCCCTGGACTGACTGGCTGATTCTCTGACTCTCTGACTGACTGATTCTCTGACCCTCTGTCCGGCTGACTCCCTGGCTGACTGGCTGACTCTCTGGCCAGCTGACTGGCTGCGGAGGCTGATTAGCTCGCCGCCTGCAGGCCGGCTGGAGGACAGGCTGTGGAGCTGGCTGGTTTGGCGGCTCGCTGGCTGGCGAGGGGCCTGGTTGGGCTGGCAGCCGGAGCAGCGCAGCGATTAGACGGTTTGCTCGGTGGCTGAAAGGCCTCGAGTCGAGTGACTGATGAGCTAAATGACTCGCTGGCTTTCAGACACACAGTATGTGAAGGGGCTTCACTGTGGAGGCTGGTTGAGCTGGTTCAGGGTTGGTTACCTGGCTAACTGAGCACCTGTGGAGCCAGCACACCTGATGCCATCATGGTGTCATTATCTTCATGCCGTTAATGAGCTTGAACAGTGAAATGAGAACATGGGATATTCAACAGAAAAGTAACTATAGCTGTGAAAAGTATAAAGTAACAGAATATGTACTTGGAATTTTGTTCTATACTTGAGTAAATGTACTTAGTTACTTTCCATCACTGGGAGTCAGATTGAAAATTCTTCCACACAGGCGGATGGTTGAGGGTCTTTCTTCTGCAGCCACTCGAGTTGTATAAATCACTGAACTAGTTCCAGGAAAAGGCTTCACACGTCGGAGGCTGCGTCAGTTTGACAGCCGCCCGTCACCAGTCTCGATCACGCCCCCCCCCCCCC
>JBBMOC010000273.1:22295-52114 GCA_037975185.1 Centropyge bicolor | reverse complement strand
CCCCCCAGGCTGTCAGAGGACAGGGTCACTAAGAGGGGCGTGTGAGGCTCTCAGCTCTCGTCTTCTTCTTATAAAGGCTCAGACAGAATTTCCAACACGCACTTCTGGAGGACGCAAGATGCCCGAAGGTCTTCTTCTCACCTCAGACTCATGATGAACTCAGACCAGTTACAGCCTGTAACAGCTCCAGAGAGACGACTGACGTCCAACAGTCTGAGCCGATGATGACTCTGAGACAGTTTCTCTCTTTAATAATGAAGAAGTGAAAGTTAACTCCTGTTTTCTTTACTGTCAGACAACTCTCGTCTCTCTGTTTACACCTTGGAAAAAGTTTGAAATTCATTTCAGTCTGTAATCGCTAACAGACACAAAAAGGCCTGAAACTATATTTAGATAAGGAAACTAATCAAATACTACAACTGTATAATACTGCATGAAGATAAACTATATAAATACAAACAACAGAACAGAAGCAGTCTGAACGAGGACGTTCAGCTTCGACATCAAGCAAAAAACCCCAAAACAACATAAAGGATCCTGAACCTGATCAAATTAATCATTCTAATATTTATTGCATAAATTACTTTTAACCTTATTGAGTGACAGGTGTGTTTCTGTTCTCACTATTAGGTTTCTTTAAATGCAGATTTCTTTTAAATCACGTCGACCTGCTCTTACTTTAAACAACCTTTTCTTTTATCATCTGCCAATAAAACGTTATTGTTGTGAACCTTCTCTAACCTGTTTTCAAACATCAGTCCTGAACCACCTTCTCCACCTCCCTGTTGTTTCTCCAGTGGCGCCCCCGAGAGGCCGCTGAGTCCAGGCCACTGCTTCCGCTCCGACTCCCTCAGGACTCGGTCTGAACGGTGTGAATGTCTGACAGTCGCTGAAATGGAAAACACTGGGGCTTTAACAGCCTCCGCTGACACGGCGTCGCCTCCTCTCGCTCTGGATTACAGAGGCCTTCAGAGATACAGCGGCGATGGAGAATAACTGTCATCAGCACGGTGTCAGATGAAGGTGTTTGAAACTGGTTCCAGGTCTGTTTGACCTCTGCAGGCTCAGAGTCAGAGTCCGAGTGAGAACCGTGATTTGTGCTTCAAAACAGAAACAGGTGCAAAGAACACAGTTAAAGGAAGCAAAGGTGGCTGCACCAAAGAAAAAGGCAGAAAGATGTAAAGAAAAACATGTTGGTGTTGAGGACAGTCAGAACTCTGACGGCAAACAGCACCCAGCGTGAGTAAGAGGCTCCTGCTGGTGCGACAACATAATAACCTGCAAACAGATTCTCACAGCTTCTCACCTGTGGAAAAGCTGAGCTGAACGAAACACAGCCCACACGCACGCTTCTGCTCTGCAGTGTGTTGTAGCAGCCAGAGACTCTGCCCAATAAACAAGCTGCTGCTGAGTCATGTGACGTTTGTTTTCAGGGCCCTGGTTGGCTGATAACGTGCCCGTGAGAGGCTAAGTGAACCAGGTGTGATCTCACTGTGTGACACTGCCAACGACACCGACAGCACGCCGTCTCCATCCAGCCTCGCTCTCCTCGCCGTGTTCACCAGCTTCTCTCAGCTCATTAACAGGGGAAGAATATTAGAGTCTGAACTGTCTCTGTGTCACTGTTTTACTCCTGCTGAGCAGCGGAGAAAAGCCCAGAGGGTCAAAGTGAGTGGAAGCTCAGATCCTGATGTGAAGCAACGAGCAAACAAACACAATCAAATTGTGGATAAAACACTGCTGTGATTTCATTTGATTTAATGGGATTATTTTCCTGGTATCAAGATGTTGTTCCAGTTAAATTGTTCAGGCTTTCTGAAGCTCACTTTGCCTTGACAGACACTGATCTTGTTTCGTCTGACTTCCTGTCTCCTCCTGTCGGTTTCTTCTCCTCGGCCTCCGTCTTCGCTGTCTCGTCTTGTCGACTGAAAGCCACTCGTCTCTCCTCCTGAGTGCACGTTCGCTCCAGCCTCATCTCATCCACTCGTCCCGGCAGTCGATTTCAGCGGGTTAACGGTCGGAGCCGCAGGAAGACGACGCCTCGGCTCTCGAGTGGCTGCAAACAGCAGCGAGGAGGCGTGGAGCTGAAATGAGGCCGATTTGTGAAGTATTGAATGCAGCAAAATCCAAAACCTGTAGTATTTTGTCTTGAGGGCGATCAGCCAGGAATTACCTGTTTCTTTCTCCTCTTCCTCCACACACACACACACACACACACACACACACACAACGCGTCACCCGGTGAGTGTGAATGGGCTTTTTTTAAAAAGGCTTTTATGGCCCAAACGAGCTGAGCAGCAGCTCGGTGTGACGTTCAGGAGCATTAGAGGAGAGATGCAAAGAGCTAAAATCACAGCGCTATTGACAGAGAAAAGCTTCTCGCCGCTTTGTCGCATTGTTCTCGGCCGAATCAATCTGAGCGCTATTGATGGGAGGCTGTATGGAAGGAGGCGAAACGGAGAACACCGGATGAAAAACTAAATGACAGAAGGAATCGGTTGGATGACAAGTGGCGTCCAGCTTCAGGAGAGAAAAGAAAAAAACACATTCTCTTCTGCGGCTGAAAGTTCAGCTTGTTTGGCGTCGAACAGCCCAAAAACGCGGCTTTGTTTTGCTGCTGTTGAAAGAATTTTGGAGCTTTTGAAGTCGCACATGAATGAAAGATTTACAGCGTGGTCACATGTTTCAGAAACAGAAGGATCCTCACGAAGCCTGAACACAGCCTCTCCGGCCTGTTGACCTCCGTCCGACAGCCTCCGGAGACGTTCAGTCTGTTCACCTCACATCTCAACTTTTACTGCTGAACCAAACATCAGATGAAACAGATAAAGACGCTGCCGTGTGTTGAAAGACTGAAATGACCTAGTTAAAAAATTGTTATTTTGAAGAAAATTCATCGATAAATCAAAGATTCCTCAGACTAATCGATGATGAAAGCCATTTTCTGCAGCAAAGTAAAAAATCTGATTATTTCTTCCACTGCTGGTTTTCAGGATTCAACAAACTAAAAAACTCTTCTCCTCAAGAATTCTCCAATGACATATTTTTAAAAATCCACGCTGTCAGTTCAGTCCCTGTGGAAGCTTTAAGATTCAGCTAGACTTAAAAACAAAGTTCTGCGGCCATGAAAAATCGTTGGCTGCTCGACGTGTGCTCACCAGGTGAGGGTGGAGATTTGACGGAGAAACGTAAGCAGGTAATCAGAAGTTAAAGAGGTTAATGACGGGCCACACTGAGGCGAGTGGGTTCATGTTTTGTCTGAAGCCCTGGGCTCGGCCTCCCTGCAGACGGACGCAGGAGGAGTTAGTATTCCAGCTCAGCCCGTCGGTTCCTCGGGGGTCCAGGAGCCTCAACAACAACACGGGGCTGCAGCTAAACCTGTTTCATTCCTCACAGACCTGCGTCTCTCACCTTCACAGTCATTCATGTTCAAGTCATGGCGGGGAGAAGAAAAACACTCTCGCCCGGTGTCTCTGGACGCCGTCCTCCTCCACCTCCCCTCTCACTTCTGCCGGGCTGTAATGACATGGAATAACATGAGCTCTCCTGCTCGTCTCCGCTCGGCTGTGTCCTGAATTCAGATGTGTTTCTGTCTCTGCTGCTGCTTCGGCTCATGAAGACTTTCGCTTCTTACTCGCTGGAGCTCTCGACGACTTCCTCTTTTGTCTTCCTCGCCGCCGCCGGCCTTTGTGACACGAGCAGGTCTTCAGGGTTAAGAGACCCTCGTTATCATCAGGCCTCCTGATCTCAGAGTCGCAGTCACTTCAGCAGCTGGATTCAGTCAGATATCAAACTGAGTTCACAGATGGACACCTGCTGACGTCTTCTGATCGAGGACAGACAAAGTTGCATTGTTTCCATCGGTTATATGTTAACATTGTTCTCAGTGAAGAAGTTATTGCTGAGATCTTCACCACTTCATCTAATGAGACTCGCTGCATAAACATAATGACAAAAGCACAACGCGGTGAAACCAACACACAGGTGACACAAACAACAGTAAACATTCACATCAGTGCTGGAGTTTTTCTTCTCCTCTGACGGGTTTCGCTGACGCTGTGTTAAAACCTTGTAACTGCTGAATCACAGAACAGCAAAGTGCAAAAAAAGGCTTCGAACTCTCGGTGTGTCTCTCCTGGTCAGTGATGGATTTTGGGGTTTGAAGGTTTAAAGAAGATATTTTTCTGTCTAATGTCGCAGGCGTCGAGCGAGATGCGACTCAGATGGTCTTTTAATGGTCTGCTGTCAATTAGAGGGAGCCAGAGAGGAACTATTGGCCCTGTGGGAGGGAGGAGGAGCCGGCGGGGAGGAGGGAGGAGGAGAGGAGGTATAAGTGGGGATGGAGAGATGAGAGGAAGATGAGCTGAGAGATAAACGAGGAGTGAGCATAAAGGAAAAAGTCACATGTAAACATCAGAAAAATAGATTGAATTGAAATTTGCCTCCTCTCTGTCGTCTTTAATTCCACTGAAGTCACAACACGCTCAGTGATTGTTTCAGGCGGCTTGTCCTTTATTTGATGGAGGACGAGGTCAGAAAGGTCACAGATCGATTTAACTGAAGCCTCCCATCTGAAACTTTAACAGCCATGTTGAAAAAAAGAGAGAGCAGCTATAATGAGGCAGACTGTTGTTTTCGCTGGACGTCAACAGTCCATCATGTCTGAGGCCGATTCCCCAAACAGCAGCTGCAGCCACACACACACACAGCTCAGAGTCATTACACACCCGGCCTATAAAAATATCTACCTCTTAATTAGCAGGACTAGCTGGTGTTATTGTGCCAATTATGATCAGATTCATTAGCACGTGGTCAATTTCCACAGGAATATTCCCCCATGACGAGCTGCCTCCCGCCTCACAATCTGATGGAGGAGTGTGTTTATCCATCAGCCGTTACAGAGACTGATGGAAATCTGTCACATGGAAAATAATAACGTGTTTATTTTTCTTCCCTCCCGTGTCGTTATTCAAGTTTCTCACATAACTTTTCTTTGCAAACAAGCTCAGAAAATTCACCCTGAGGTCATCCATTTCTGAAACAGAAGAGAAACAACTGTCAAGTTTCCCGAGTCGATCGGCGCCGATCATCCGGAGCAACGCCGTCTCGCCTCATTTCCATTCATCAAACAGGAGTGACAACAAAAACAGAAGGCTGGAATCTGCAGGTGACCCGAGCGTGTGGAGCGCGTCATCCTCCACCTGCTGCTGATGAGCAAGGATTTTCTCCAGGAAACAACATCATTGTTTCTTATTCTCTGTCTGACCAGAGTGATCCTCAGATTATTGTAGGAAACGAGCAACACAAGATTTGGTTCTGAGGCCGTTGAACGAGTTGTGGTGACGCAGCACCGAGCTCAGGACTGAACGGTGCAACATGAATGACGGAGCGTCATTGTTCCACTCTGTCATTGCTGCCTGTCGTCATGTATGGAGTCCATACATCTGACACCAGTTCCTTCAGTCACCGGGGAACAGTCGCCACATTGGTTCAGGGAAGCTGGGCCTTGTAATGTCTGTGTGTGTGTCTCATCCAAACGGCTTGTTGCAGGTCAGTGCTCGGCCTGAGGACCAGGCTTCAGTGACTGAACCAGACGACATGACACCGTCTCTGTCTTTACAGAGCTGCCTGTCAGATTAATGTGCTTATGACGAATTAACGGAGAAAAGACCACGTCTCACCTTCGACCTCTGACCTCACCTCCTCCTGTCGGAGTCGAACCGACACATTATCCCGACTCAGTCTCACAGAACTTCTCACCTTGATGGATTAACTCTCCTGACTGAGGCTGAGAGTGAAGAAAACCCAATTATCCTTACTGTGTGTATGTGTGTGTGTGTGTGTGTGTCAAAGCTTGTCACATATAATTAGCCGTGCCGAGGACCGTTGGCTGGATCACTCAGAGCAAAGTTACACCATTATAAATCACACTAGTAATTTCAGTCTATTTTAATAAGTGCTCTTTGTGACAGTCGATTACTCTCTCTCTAGGCCTCTCTCTCTTTCTCTCACTGCCTCTATCTGTCTCTCTCTCTCTCTCTCTCTCTCTCTCTCTCTCTCACTCAGTTCCTGCTCTTTGGCCTCTCCACCACTCCAACTGCGGGAGGTCAAAGGTCACAGGTGAAGCTGAAAAGTGTTTTTTCAGTTCAGTGTGAGCAGGTAAAGGTTGTCTGTTATTGTGGACCAGAAGCTTTAATCACAGCCACAAATAGAAAATGCTCATATTTTCAAACAGGATACAAATTAGAGAGTATTTGACAGCACAGAGCTCAGTGCCAGGTTCAGCCACACACTCCTGAGGCCTATGAATCCAGAGTTTATTCCTGCTATAAATGGTCTCTCTGCATATGACGCTGTGGGTGGAACTGCCCAGAGATGCAACTTAAAATAACACAGAATCCACTAATCATCATAATATTAATAACACTGATCTTTTCCGATGTTGATTCTCTTCATGCATCTTTGCACCTGAGCTGAAACTATTGAGACTGGTTCAATTCTGATTCATGCAGGAAAAATACTGTAAATAAAATATTGCCCTTCACTGGAAAAAAAAAACCCTGAAGCACAAAGTGAAGAGCTGAAGAGCCTCTTGTTGGTTGGACATGGAAACACACTCCAACAACAGACCATCCAACACTCTCCATCCAGGTCAGTTATAAAACCAGTTGTATTCCGTATGAAAGTTTAGTGAACTACTACGTTTCTGTGTAACTTCCTCTACATGAACATGAAGCTGGTGGAGCCTGATGCCTTTATGTTGCTCTGGATTTTATTCTAAAAAGGAAAAGAAAACAGACAGAAAACAAACATGAGTGGACACAAATCCAAGGAGAGGAACATAAGGCACGAGGCTACTGTTTGAGCTATATGGTGAAAATGAATATATGAGGAGAAATCAGAGAATGAAGATTAACAGGAATGAAGAGGAGACAAACACAAGCAGTAACAACAGAGGAAGAGCAGTGAAGAGACGACGGATGAAAACAGAGGAAGAGAAGCCAAATGAAAACGGCAATAGAGACAGATCAAAAGAGAAGGTAGAAAAGAGGCAGAGAGGATTTCCATTTACTTCACCAGGGATGTGATTAAGGTTGCTGTGGTGATGCTTGCTGTAACCATGGTAACAGAGGCTGTAGGTGCTGCAGTCCATACTAAGAGATGAGATTTTCTGCCTCCACGCTAGAGGATGGAAAACCTGCATGGAGCTCGAAACCAAAGGAGCCGCATCAGTCGCGTCCATGCTAACACTACAACGTGCTAAAGCTACCATGCTAAATGCCATGCCATGCTAAATGCTAACACTATGACGCGCTAACGCTACGACGTGCACCAAGCTGAATGAGAGCAGTTTACTCAACATTCACATCAACTTGACTAAAAACTACTTTGGGGCTTTTACTGTGAAGCAGTGACAGGAAGTGCACAGCTGTAGGCTTCATGCTGAGGCACTCCAAATGAGAAAGAGGACAGAATAGCAGCAACAAATATCAAAATATAAAAACATCTCCCTCGAGGTCACACAGCCAGTTTCACCAGGTTGAGTGAAGCATTCGAACCTGTTTAGAAATGAACATTCAGCAGAGGACAGCAGGTCCATCAGGCTGAAATCAAGTGGAGGAAGAGACGAAGAGAGAAAGAGGGACGGAGCCAGACTGAAATGTTAAAGACAGACGTAGAATTCAGAGAGTGGAAGCAGACACAGCCTTTGATCAACATCATGGAGGAACAACACAGAAACTTCACAGCAGGTGGGAGAGACAGGAAACTGCTTCTGACACCTGAAAACACCTGAAAACAACGAGGCATTATGGGTAGACGGATGTGGAGGTGACGCAGAACGAAATGAACTCCGGACTGAGCGGCTTTCTCGACAGGTCTGAGCACCACAGAAGAAGAGAGAGGCTGCTGACATCACGCCGAACCGAAGTATGATGAAATGGAATCACAGATATTTGAACGCAGCAGGAGAGACGGTGGATTTCATCTTTTCTCCCACTCACCTTTATCTGGCTGCTGATGTTTCACTCAGGCCCAGGAGCAGAGTGCAGCACCTGAACAGGTAAAGATGGGAAGAGCTCAGGTCCAACTCAGATTTAATGACTTCATAATTAGCTCTGTGTGACGACAGTGAAAGATTTCATACCTGACACTCGATCAACAATCTCATTCCAAAGAGCAACAACAGCATTACAGCTTCCTCCAGAAAACACTTCTGCTTTCACAAAAAACATTCAACCAGAGACGCTGGTCAGAAAAACTGCACTTTCATTTGATTCTGATCAGACGACTGTACGATTGATGACGATCAGCTTCACTGGAGGAAGAGCCTGAACAAACATTTCTGCTTATACAATCAGGTTGTTCCTTTCATAGACATGTTGCCTGCCTGACAGTTTGTGAATCATTTTGTTATCATATGATCATAAAAATGATTAAATATTATTTTTATAACTTCCTTCTTTAAATTACAGGTTGAGTCCATTAAATAAGATGAAACCTGTGGATGTTTGGACAGAAAATCAATCTTAAATCTCGCTGCTGTTTCCGTCAGTCAGAGGATGGAAACAGGTGGAAAACTCACAGCCGCCATCTCTGAAGTCAGATAGAAACGTCCGTGTAGGTAATCATATCAGATAATTGAATCATTTGCTTCATGTCATCAAACCTGCGGGCCCCTGCAGCCTCGGCCCCCGGGGACCGCAGCATCACCGCACGTTTCAATTTCCAACCTCAACAGCCTGGAGCGATGGAATCAGCCAGAGAGACGGACGCAGAGATACGGAAAACTGCCGCTTCAAAGAGAGGAGGCGGAGGCGGAGGGCGGCTCAGTCGGAAAGTTTTAATCAGGCCTGTTTGAATGGGACTGATATTAAAGTAAGATGTTGAGGAGTCTGCACATCGATGTCAATCAGTGATCGATCGATCGCTGCGATGTTCACCACCATTACCAGAGAGACATTTTCTCTGGACACGTGGAGTTTCTTCAGAGTCCTGAGGCCGGCGAGCCGGCGAGGACGCTCACAGAGTCCAAGCAGGAGGCAGTTAAACAAAAATTACAGCACAGAGTCGTCCATCGATCCCGACAGAGAGCGGAGCTGACGGAGGCAGAGAGCGGCTGGAATACAGTCCATTTTCTGGTCCGGTAACTATCACTCCCACGAGGATGCAAGACCTGTAATAATCACAAATAACATTGTTTGCAAGGGACTCAGTTCAATGAAGTGCAGCAGTGAAAGTGACATCAGCCGAGCTCCCTCGGTAAAAACTGTACAGACGAGCTGCAAGTGATGCTCAGAGGAAAAAGGCTCTGTGGAGCTTTTCTGACTTTTGTTCAGTCGCTGCAGCTGATTCTCTGAAGAGACGTGAGGAACGTGAGCTGTGTTCTAATTCTAATTTCAAACTAGTTTTTGTGATTCCAAAGAAAACAGACACAGAGACTGAAGATCGTCCTCAATCTGCTTCAAGTCTCAAAAACTGTCTCGACTCAAAGTGCTGCTGCGTCTGGACAGACAAGGACCCGGCTTCTCTGAGAAACTCCACTGTCCACAGCATGAAGAGCCACTCAGCCTGAAGCCGCAATCCAACGACAGTCAGACGTGTTCAGGTGATCTTACCTGCCTCTCAGTGACCAGACAGCTTCACATCATTTTCTCCTGACAAAACGTTTTTCTCTCTGTAGTCCGGAGGAAGAACTGATGGGAAAACAATCCACAAAAACAACCAAATTATTTGTGTTGTTTTCTCCTCTGGCGTGAAATGGAGGACGGAGCCTGTTAACGGGAACAGAAACTAATTCCAGCCGAGTTTCAGAGAACCAATCATCAGCTGGAACATAAAGAGCGTCTGTATGAGACTGAGGAGGAAAAGTTTCCTGAAAGGAACAAGTCCCGCGGCTCAGTTCACGTTCACGACTCATCCTCGGCTTCCTGCTCGGAATTCTTCTCTGCGCTTTTCAAAAGGTTACAGACACATTGTCATGCACTATTCATGCCGGAACCGACCATTGTGTGTCGGCCACTGACAAAGAAAAGGTTGGAATAAGTATGAAATTTATGTTTTTGTGGCAGCGACTAAGCGTGTGGCTGCTGAAAAATATGCTTTTGGCAGCGGCTGTTTGATGTCACAGCGTGATGTTCACACCTCGGCCGAGCACCATTAATATTTCAAAAGGAGTTATGACTCTTTTTCACATCCACAATCCGTTTTCTTTCTCGGCTCCTCTTTTCGATTTCAGCCCTTCTTACAGCCTTTTTCAATTTTTTCCCTGTTACTCGTTTCATCTTCTCTCTTTATTCACTCAGGTTGGTCTTCTTTTGTTTGCTCCTGTCATATTTCCTCTCCTGTCGCCCCTCCCTCGCTCCTCGTCTCTCCGTCCTGCAGTAACAGACAGGAAGCTCAGTCGGCATCGGAGGTCGTTTAGAAACATGGTTCTCACAGTTTTACATTCACAGAGGACTTTCCCTCTCTGCCTCACCTGTCGGCCACTCCCACCTCATCACCTGTGCTCCCACCTGCAGCCAATCACCAATCAACCTGGTATTTAAGCCTCTTCAGTTCACTCATCCACGGCCCGACTGTTTCATGCTAAACAAGACTGTCCACCAGGCTCCCATGGATTATTCTCTGTTGCTTCTGATCCACCTGCTTCTGACCCGCCTGTTTCTGACCCGCCTGCTTCTGATCCGCCTGCTTCTGATCCGCCTGCTTCCAACCCGCCTGTCTCTGACTCGCCTGTCTCTGACTCGCCTGCCGAGTTGAAGCCTCTGAGTTCACCTCGGCCATCTGGCTGTTTGCTGAAACCATGTGACCCTGCTGCGGAGGGTTCACCTGTGGCTCAGAGACTGTTGTTGTCAACCCGTCACTCTGTGAGTTTGGTGCAGATCTCTCTCTTTATTAATACGTTCTCGTGTGTTGCTATCGAGGCCTACCGGCTGCCTTCAGCAGCTGCAGGTCTACATCAGTGTTTTTCTACCTGGTCACAGTCCAGATGGAGGAAGACATGTTTGAGATAAAACAGGGGTGCATCCTCTCATTAACACTGCGCACAGAGCGACCAGCCAATGGAAGTGCAGAGTCCTGCCAACATGTAAAGAATGTGGAAATAAAAAATAAACCATCAAACATCTGTGTCTGATTGCTGGCAAAGACAGATGTGCTGTTAAAGCTAATGAGCCGTGAAACCATCAGGACTCTTTTTCTTTGTTTCAGCTCTTCAGGCCGACTCTTCTTCGTCCTCTATCAGGATGAGAGACCTCCGTCCTCTGAGCTGAGGACGCCTCGGACACGTGAGGACGGATGTTTGAAGCTAACCATTCCCTCGGGGAGTTCCAGCCTCCGATGACACGGAGGCTTCGATGAATGAAGTCGTCTCTAATCTCTGTTCAACAGACGTGAACGGCAGGTTGAGATAGTGCTGTGACCGGCTCAGCTCTCAACTGACAGACAGAGACACCGAGCGTCCCAGAGGAGGACGAGGAGATGAAGACGTCCAGGACATGACAGGGAAAGGACGAGTCAGGTGGCTGCGTTTTCATTATCCATGAATCTGTCTATGAGTATTTTTTCAATCAGTTCAGATAATGAAAGTCTTCAGTTCATGTGAACTCGAGCCAATGTCTGAAATCATTTAAAACTCGCTCCAGTTTTGCAGCAGTTTCTTCTTCTGCCCCTGAAATCTGATCAGATCGTCAGTTTGAGAGATGTTAATGAAAGTCTCTCTCTTCCTCCTCTGGTTCTCTCTGTATTCTGTCCATCAAAGCTGAGAGAAACGAGTCTGATCCAGAGAGATGGAAATGATCGACTCCTCCCTTCACTTCCCTCCGTTTCTATTCATCTTTCATTTCTTTGTCTTCATTTGTTCGTCCCCTCTCTCAGCTACCCTCCTCTTATTCTTGCTTCCTTCACTATCTTTCTCTCCTACCATTCTTCTTTCTATCTCTCTGCTGCTTGATCGTCCCAGGAGGCCTCTTTAGTTTCTTCTTCTTCTGCAGGAATAATAGAGGCGGAGGGATGGATCTATTTCCTGTGAGCTGTTTTAAATCGCTCCATATGGCGTCGGCCGGCAAACGACCGCCGCTGGAGCTGTACGTTAACAACAGCGAGCAGCTCTGACACAAAATTCGACTCGACTCGACCGTGAATCCCGACAGGCCCCCAGAGCAGCGCCCCCTGGGGGTCATTACAGCCTCTGACTGCATGGAGGTCGACTTCAGAGCCCGGCAACGAGTTCAGGCAATGAAATGGAAAACATCATAATTAAGAATGAAACAGAAAGAAAAAATACAAATTCTGACATTTTCACAAACATCAGCTGACAGGATGGCCTGTAAACTCAGTCACAGCATCAACAGGTGTCCAGGGCTCACCTGCTGCTCTGCTATTGGTCAGAAGTGTTTGAGTGACAACAGTAAAACTTCATATCAATCAGCGAGTACTCAACACAAACATTCTGCTGACTCGTGAGTTCTTCCTCAAGTACAGGTGAGGATGTGGAGCAGGACACCAGAAGATCTGACTCAAGTGAAAATGCTGAAATGAGTTCAGATCAGTTTTCTTTTGTTCCAGTCTCTCACACTTTATCGTTAACTTTTTATTTCTTTTCACTCCTGAAATTTAACGAAGTATAATATTTATAAAAAAAGTACTAAAAACACTCTTTATTTTGTTGGTTCAGTCTGAATTGGGCAGAATGTGAAAGCTGACAGAGGTACAGATGAGAACGGCTCTGCCATGAATCCAGTGTGACCTCGCTCCATTCTCGTCCCTTCAGGCGCTGACAAAGAAGCTTTAAACATTTTATATTTCGTGAACACGCACCATATGCTGCTTTACTAGCACAGGTACGCACATGGACACCGGGGGCAGCGATGTGGGAGGAAGGAGCTTCACGTTCAGCAGCTGGCCACCGTCGTTAAAGTGATGATGAAGAAAGAGCGTGAAGCATTTTAATGAGCATTTTCCTGCGAAGGACAGAGCTCAGGTGAGATTCATCCACTCGCTCCATGAGGAAGTGAAGGTTCAGCTTTTCTATTTAAAACTCCTGAATGTGACTGATTCAGAGATCACAACATGGTTTCAAGCTTTGTTTCCTCCAACAGTTTGACAAACGATCATTTACGGTCTTTTTAAATTGTGCGTCCTGTTTATCTTCTGTTCAGACTTCCTGTCATCATTCTGATTTTTTTTTACGGCTCCCATCTGTAAAATAAGACCCATCCATCAGTGGGAGGCTGCTGCTTCTACAATGAGATAATTACACAGTTGTAGGATGTAAACTGTGTTTTATGATGGTAAACAATAGAACAATTAAGCTTCACTCCTGTAAAACCACTTACCATACCACTCTGATGTGACGGATCAACCTGCTCTTCTCTCCAGGTGTGGATCTGCTCAGGTGAGGTCACGGCTGAGCGGCAGGCTGATGAGTGGTCGGTCATTTTAGAGCACTCAGTTTGTTCTGCGTTTGAAAAGAGGAAATGGTCTTCATCGAAATCCGTCGAGGAGCTCAGGTGAAGCTGCAGCTGGAAAAGACCCAACGAGAAAGAATGCGTTGAGAGGCTGTTCGTGAGTTTGTGAACAAAACACAGCAACAGCTGCCAAAACTTTTCAGACTGACTCAGAGTCCAAACATTCATTCAGAATTCAGACGAGCTCCAACGAAAACTACTTTTACTTCTGAACCCACTGTTGACGTTGCTCTTTCTTCTACTGTTGTACTGATTCCAATGCAGAGTTTGATGAAATCCAAATTATCTGTGACCTCATGGTCACAAGGGGGCACTAGTCCTTCAGTTATTCAGTCTCCATTGGGAGAAACGACTTCCAGTCGCTGTTAATCCAACGATGCATGAAGTTGTGCACGCAGCACTGACGATATCTACAAGTTACATTAATGAATGTAAACACTACGTGTTAATTCATGAGTTAATTCATTAGAGTGATTGTGACTACGACAACAAACAGAGCCATAAGATCCAGATGCTTCAAAGAGCGATTATCACTGTTAGAATGGTACTAATTAAAAATGAGCTGTCATGACCTCTGACGTCCAGCAGCTCTGTCCGTCACCTCCCTGCGCCCGTTCATTGATCAGTGTGTCAGTAAATTTGACCTGCCATCTCCACCTGGAGTCGGGCTTGACCCACTGTGTTTTTTCATCCCATCGCAGCCTGAGCCTCAATTGTTCTTTATGATAAAAGTACTTAATGGAAGTCGTTCGACCTGACGTGTCGGGTCAGACGGAGCGAGAGAGAGAGAGAGTAATAAAGATGGATGCAGGTGACAGAGCAGGACTGATGGTGTCAGTGAAAGAGAAGAAATGTGATAAAATGTGTGGAGGCCGTTATGAGCTGCCAGGCCTTTATCCCGGGCCAATTTCACAGGAAATAGAAGAGGTGGCAGCAGGTGAGACGACCGCGTGGGACAGACTTTTAAAATGGAATAAATTACTCCATCTTCAGAGGCAGAAATGAGTAAAATTGATACCTCTGAATCCATTTTGCAATTTAGAGCAGACTAACAGAGAACACGGTGATTATCATCAAAGTCAGGATCAGAGGAAACGATAATAATTTGGAGCTAGAGTCAAGAGATAATGTGGTCAGAGTGTCACTGCTGCTGCATAACAAACCTGCTGGAAGCCACCGAGACGCCTCTGCAGCCGCTTCAAAGATCACTGATGCACAATGGAAGAAACGGACAAATATCGAAATAAATGGAGGCTCTTCGACTTTGTTCTCCTCTGCTCTTTCAATTAAAACGGCAACTTCAAACCTATTAACACTTGAGTCCGTGGAGTGGTTTGATAAGATATTTGTCCCACAATTGGGAAATTTACAGTTCGTCGACATCTGTCAAAACAGCCTTAGTCCATAAAATCACAACATGTAAAATACAATATGAAAACAAGCTCCAGATCAGATCCAGACTTGCAGACCAGAATCAGTGACCTCCCAGAAATCCATCTGACCATCAGACATCAGAGATCATCCAGACTGGAAACGATCTGGTCCAACGAGGTCCCGTCAGTCGTCGCTGCCTAAATCCTCCTCGCCATCGACTCAACAGTCCTACTCCTGCCTTCATGGACAGACCTGCAGTAAACACAGAGAGTGAGGTTGAATCAGGACGCTGACGGATCACTGATGTGTTTCTTCACCCTCTGTAGCAAACTGGATCTGTGTTTGATAAAGTCACTGAATGCACAACAAACTTCTTGGTTCTTTTTTTCCTGTTAAAGCAGCACGGAGCTGATTTCTGCTGCCTGCTCTGTGTTCCATGCATTTTTAATGCCACGCTCATTTACATTCAAATCTCTTCCATTATTAAGATGGAATTATGCTAATGTTGTATTGTTTGAAAGCTGATGCTGTGTTTGTGCTCGGACCTTCATTCAGCACAGACTTTACGTCTCAGAGGAGCTGACTCGGATCTGAATCACTAACCAGGAATCACAGTTTGTGCCGTGAATCTTCAAACAGCTTTGCTCCTCCATCTGATGTGTCCATATTTCACTTCTGCTAATTATCCCGTTAACTGGCCCAGTGAGGGAGGTTCATCAGAGGAGCGAGTGCTCGAGGGAGACGAGCTTCAAACATCATCCCCCTCTGCTGCCACCTGGAGGATCTGACAGGAAGCACAGTCATGAAGGCTGACATCTTGCATGAAAAGATTTTGAACATTTTGCCTAGGGCTGACAGGAGAGAAGATCAACCATCAAGTGTTCATCCTCTGGGAAACATGAATGTGCTCAGAAATCTGCAGTTCAATTTCTATTGTCCTGTTGTCTTGATGGTGGTGCTAGAGGACAGGCTCAAGGAGGTCACCGGAGTCATTTGGGTTTATCTTCTGGTGAGGATGAATATCTACAGCAAAGGATGAACCAATCAAACGTCGCCATTCTCATTACTCAGTCAGTCATGTGACCGAGCATTGTCTCATCTGTATTCCATTATCACATTGAGTGTGAACATGTGCAGTCGCCTGGATCGAAGCAGATTCTTCTACATAATCTTCAGTTTCCCTGTTCTCAGATAAACTGATGCTTTCATGAACCTGTCAGTTTGTTTCTTCTCTATTTTTACTCTTATTCCATTTTCCACCTGCTCTCGCCGCATCGACTCCCGATTTCTCTCAGAAACCAACAAAGTTTTATTTTTGCCTTTTTACTACAAAACCAGAACAAACGCGAGCTGCTTGTTTTTCTTTGCCCTGTTCTCAGAGCACATCGATCTGACCTGATCCAGCCTGAGCTTAAAGGCAGGAACTCGACTGGAGAAACATGGAGGCTGAGGAAAACCGTGACAGAGACAGATCTGTGGAAGAAGAGAATATTTCCTATCATTGATCTCCCATTTGTATTCAACTCAACTGTCCACCGACAGAAACATGATCAGCTGGTGTCTTCAGGACACGGGATGGAGGTCTGGAGGTCTGGAGGGCACAGGAGGAAGAGGAGGAGGAAGACGAGCTGATTTTCTTTATCAGGAAAAAAGTTTTGTGTTAAAATCTTCATTCTGTCGCAGCTGCTGATGGTTTGTTCTAAATGTTCTTTGTGATGAAGATGTGAAGGTTAAACTCACAGACGGACAAAATAACAGGAACACTTGCACAATGTGATGTAATCCGTTGTCACGTATCGGCAGGAAACGATGCAGGTGGCTATTTTTGAGGTTGACCAAGTCAAGTTTATCATGTTTAGATTCTGTCCTTCAGCTGGCCCCTCCCCTTTTTCAGTTATTACAGACTTGCTTGATTTCTATACATTCATTTCTATATGAGCCACAGAGAATATTAAAACCACTTTATAGTTTATCGACTGTTTTTTTTTTCTCAGTCTTTCTCTGTTTTCCATTTTCATTGCCTTCAGTCTCTTGTTGCTACACGTCTGTGAAAGTTAAGACATGTTTGAAAGCTTGAGAGCTAATCTTTACCTTGTTTATGTCAGTGTGGTTAAATCCATATGTTTGATTCACAGCTTCCATGTGGAGGGGCTGCACTGGAAGGCAACAATCTTCTGCTTCACTTTCACTTCTGACGGCCCCGTAAATCTGATGTCGCTGCTCTGAATAACAAAGTGAGCTGAACGGCTGAGCAGCAGTCGAGCCTCCGGTTACACCCCGAACATCCATCCTCCTGCTCTGTTTTATCACCTGCCCACCAAACCTTTACTGCTTCCTTTACATCTCAGATTCATCGAGGAAAAACAAAGCAAACTGACCTCGGCGGCTCTGTCATGGTCTCTGGCACAGAACGCCAGAGTCCAAGTCCGGACGGGTCAGAGCTGATGTGGCGTCACGAGGCTGAGGCAGGTTTTAATGTCGAGGCTGAACAGTGAGTCCGGACCCGCGGAGAGAAGGTGAGGTAACAACCAGGTCAGAGAAGCTGAAAATCAACCTCTCGAACATCGACACAATCTGTGTAAGATTTGAAAAACCTAACTACAGTTTTATTATTTTCCTTATTTGAATCCAAACTTTTTCCTGCAGAGAGCTCATAACCACAAACAAACCTTCGTCATTGCTGCGAACAGGATGGCGTTCAGGGTTTCGCTGGAAACCGACCAAAGCTTTATGGTCGATTTGGGGCCGGTTGAGTCCCGCTGGGTCTCGTCTGAGCGGCGTTGGCGGTGAAACCTTCGGGCTCGCGCACAGATAACACTGAATATTTGATGTTTTATGTTCCTGCCTTGTTTTTCCTCCAAGTCTCTTCACCGCTCCTGGTTTCTGGCGGTGGACGCAAACGATGCCTTTGATGACCACGACTGGGTTTAAAAGCCACCGAATGAATCCACAGAGAGACACAGCGGAGGACGCGTCGCTCTCGTGTTCACTGTTCGAGGAGGTGGAGGAAAAAAACACAGCTCAGTTTGTTTATTTTCAAAAAGAGACGAGGTGTTCGTTAGTGGATCCTAATGAGTCTGAGCAGCGAATCTCAGAAGTTCACACTCTCAGTTCTGGATGTGAAAGTTTCATCAGTTGTGCGGATGTTGAAGTTTTATGACCAGTGTGGCATCAATACACGTCCAGAGTCTGAGAACTGCTCGATCCTGAACACGTCTTAACCCTCACGTCCAACTTTGGCGGATCAACTAGGAATCTGCAAACGTGTCCTGACTCAGGATGTGAAGACAGACGAACAACAGCGGAGACACAGGATGCACTTTGTGGTATTTTTCATGGTTGACGAGTATCTTGTTTTCGTACTTGTGTGTAGAATAGTCAAACGTTCTGTAGTATTTGTTGGTGCTGCTACTACATGTGTAAATGACTCTGTAGTATTTTGTAGTACGCTGTAATGTTTTGCAGTAACTGGTGGTATTTTAAAGTTTCTTGTCTCTGTGGAGAACTTCTGTGGTACTTGTGTGTTATTCTGACAAACACCACGGCTGCATGTAGCAGTAGCCTGTGCTGCAGTTTGAGGTAGTTGTATTTTGCGAGGACTCTCAGTTAAGCTCTGTGTGTCTCCGTGGGGTCCAGCTCTCTTTCTGCACAGTGAGTCGTGTCAGCGCCGGATCACAGGTGTTCGGGAGCTTCAGGAGCGTCCAGCCTTCAGAAGTGAGCATCGGGCAGCAGGAGACAAACATCTGTCCAAGCAGCTGCCCTGATGCTCGGCCATCCGTGACAAACACGCCGGACGTGACAGGTTTTATTCAACGGAGGCCGTGTTTGCTCCACAAACCTGCTCTGAGCCTGAGTCTGTGTTTGAGTTTGAGTCATCACGATTTCATCATGCATGTGTTCAAACAGTGCAAAAAGTCACCAACTTGGTTCTCAATTTTACTTTCCAAGTTTTGAATATATATAAAAGGTAGAAAATAAAGAGAGATCCACGTTAAATGTGTAGAAATCAGATGTCACTCAGACTAAAGATGATTCTTACTCTTCGTGTTCTGGTGTTTGTATGAATATGTGTCACAAGCAATTTGGAGCAAGAAGTAATGAAGGAGCAGAACCAAGCCTGTGAATAAAACACGTGATTTTTAGAGGAAACTCTGACAGGAAGTGTTCCTCGATGTCATCTTTGTTCAAACCGATTTTCTCTAATGAAGCTCTGCTGTCGACGCTCATCTCGTGACGAGTCCGACTGAGGGGGAAGAAACTTTTATTCTGCAAGTGCTTCTCATTTTGGAACGAGGCTCTTCAAGCTGTGCAGCAGTCATTTTAGCTCCTCCAGGGACCCGTAGTCATGAAGTCTGAATCCTTTGTTTATTTTCGTAGTTCAGGGTCAAACTTTTGATGTAAATCTGCTTTTTTTGCAACTGAGACAAAAACATTTTTGTCGACTACAGTTCCTGTTAATTCCCCAAATCCCTCGACCACTTTCAGCGTTTCACAGACAGTTTAGATGAATCTGACTCGCTCCGAGCGTCTGGCTTCCTGCCACAGCGCCGCAGACTGTGTGGGCCTGGAGAGCCGCTTCCACATGATGGGATAATTGGTTCTTCTAATAAACACATTTTCCATTACTTCACCAGTTTATTTAAAACCCACCTATTGATGAAATGAATCCTGTCGCTTCAAAAGTCCGTGGCAGCACAAACACATGATCACGAATGTGACTCCTGCAGCATGTGATGATTCAGCAGCACCTGTACTGACGTCTGCAGCGTTTCCATGTTAGGTCATCAGCTCAGCACAAACACGATTAAGATGAGGAAGATTCTTTTTTTTTCGATACTGGAACACAGGAACCCGTTCAACATGTTGATGAGGTTGTCATCGGCGTAACAACATCTGGCTCCATCGGAAGCTGCATCCTGTTCACAAAGAGTCACAACATTCCCGGCGGACTGATGAAGACGAGGCAGGAAATGTTTGCAGTGTGAACTCAACATTCATCTTGTTAATGCTGCAGCTTTACCCATCATCCTTTGCTGTGCTTGAGGAGAAGCCTTTTACCTCAGCGCCGTCACTTTAAGAGCGTTGACGTAAGAGCTACGACCCCCCTGAGGTCTTTTATGGGAATTATGGGTAATTCAGCGTTGCACCATCATAACCGTCATCATCACAGTTTAAGAAAGGTCTCCTGGGTTTCACCGCTCTAATATCAAAGATGAGAAATGTGCTGCTGTCGGGGGGAAACTGCTCCCAGCAGCACCAGGACGTGGAATCGCATGGAGGAGAAAACGACCTTTGACACGGCTCAATCTTTCTTTTCTCTGAATGAAAAGTTCTTCAGCTTTCAGACCCTGACTCCTTCGCTGCTAAGGTCGTCTCTAAATAACAGGAACCCTCCATCTCCTCACGTCTCCGCAATCAGGGAGTCCTGTCTGCCGGACGTGAAGCTCGGCCTTCTGACGCTCCGTCTCCTGATTCTCACTAACCTCCACCTGCAGCACATAAACCCTGGACAGACACGACTGTCAGACATCTGTGTTTTCTGCGTCTTTACATCTCGCCCTGACTTCCTGTCTGACCTCCATCATCCACAAACAGCACCGTCATGTTTCTGTCTTCGTCCGTGTGAAAATCTCTGAGGGAGTAAATCCTGAGCCAACAAATGTCTAATGTCTCTAAGAGGGAGAGTGAAAACCGAAGCCATCTTTAAACCACTCGACCCTGCAGTTTCCTGTGAACGATGTTGGAGCAACAGAGAGTTCTTTTGGAAGATGTCAACAGGCTGTTTTATGGTTTTATGAAGGTCAGCTGAAAAAGTATTGATGAGACAAGTTGTTGGAAAATGACTTCAGAAGACAAACAACGAGCAAACTCTGATGCTGCGGAAAAGAAAAATTTCCTTTGGTCATTTCTTAAATGGGTTTGTGTTCAGAAATGTTCAGGGAATCAAAAATAATCTGACTAACTGAGAACGTCACAGCTTCAGCAGGATTGATGGAGGCCTGAAGTTTGAGGGAGACAGACTGAAAACATCTGCGCGTCCATTACAAAGAAGAAGAGAAGCATCTTTGATAAACATCCAGAAACAACGCTGTCCCATTGTTTCCCTTTAAAATGAGATTTAAATCTCGCTTCCGCACCCGAGAAGAAAATATCAGTCAGCTCCGTTTTTATCAGTCAAACAGAGGGAGATTAATGTTCAGCAGTCACTCACAAGCCACATGATTAATGTGTGTTAAATACTGCACAATGCAGAGGTGAGAGCACATCTGTCAACGTCTCCACACTGTAAATATTCACACAAACCTTCAGAGGACAGAAGCTCCGCAGAGGAAACCGCCAGCACAGAGGAAGAACACCTAAACACACAGACATTCATCACACAACTCGCCGCTGCCGCATGGACAAACAAGACATTCGCCATAAATCCTGACGGGCGGCGACGCAGCAGAGGAACATAAAGGACACCTGACGGAGGAGACGGGAACAGAGAGGCCATTTCGAGACTCATAAAACTGCAGGAAAGTCAGAAACGCCATAAAAAGAATCACAACAGAGTCTGTGAGTCTTCGTCAGTCCAGATCCACGGCGACATGAGGCATCGTCTGACGCCGACGTGAATAACTATAACTTTGACTCTCGTCTCTGAACCGTTGATGGAGGCTGTCAATTGGTTTTGTTCGTTCGATTTTACAAACCACGTCTCCAAGCAGAAGATTTAATTTTACAGTTGGAGAGATTCATTTCCAGAAGTATTTCCTGCTCTTTGTCTCCGTGTCTCATTTTCTGACCTGTACACACACACACACACTCATGTCTCCATCACTTCAGAGAACTTCACATTAACTCCCATTCATTTCCTGCAGACTCTGATCTTAACTCAAGTCTTCGCCCTAAACTTTAATGATTTACATTATGGAGACCTTTTTGTTCCGAGTCCAGACAATGATACTGTCAGCTCAGATTTATGTCCCCACAGCAAGAGTAATATATGTCCACACACACGCAGTGTAATGAACTGCTTGGTTTAATTAACTGGGAGAACAGACACAGTGACGAGAGACAAACTAATGACTTCTTCTTTCCTACATTGGTTCTGCAGTGACACTCAGGACTCATCAGAGTCGTCTGCACATTAATATGAGTTTGTATCTGTCACATCTGTTGCTTAAGTAATAAAGAAGAAGAGGAGAGAGAGAAGCAAAGAGAGAATCGAGCGAGCTTCAGATTCTCCATCAGGTTTTCTCTGTGTTGGTTTAGTTCAACATTAAAGTGAGCTGGAATCAGGGAGCTTAAAAAACCACCCGATCTGAGTGTGTTTAGCCTCCACCGTCATGTGAAAGAAGAGCTCAGCTTTCCAAGCCTCATATATGTTATGTGATTTTTGTGTAGTTCGTCGCCTATGCTTGCATGTTTAGTATGAAGATAAATTGAGGTCAAAGGCCAAACCTCAGTACGACGGTTCACAAGGTCACAGATAAACATTGAAAGGTCAGCGTTGCTTCTTCGCCTGAGCGTCAGACTGACGGCGGATCGAGGTTCAGGCTGATGAAGCCGCAGGAGGACGAGGAAGGTTTATCTCGTTGTTGAAATGAAGAGTGGACGTACAGACAAGAGGTCAGAGGTCAGACCAGCAATTTAAACGTCTTTAATAACCAATAATAAACACTGGCTGCTGCTCACTGCAGCTGTCAGACATCAGTGGTTTGATTGTTGTGTCAGATAAACTCATGGACTCTTCTTCACGTCTAAGCTTCATCCTGTCCAGTGTTTCATTAGCTTGTCTTTGGAGCCAAGACGCAGCTGCAGTTGAAGATCTGGGTCAAAAGCCCTGTGTCCTGCTAAATGTTCTGATATGAATTCAACAGCGAGGAGGAACAAGGAGGCGTCAGGAACAGTCAGAGCCTGTGAATGTCAGAAGAATCAAGAGAACAACTGTTCTCAAAGTTTTCATGATCATTTATGTGTTTTGCAAGTTTGATGTACGCTGACGTCCTTGAAAGCTGCAGAAATGTCATTGTCTGATTCTAAAAAGTGCAAAATCGGAACTCCTTCACTTCTGAGGAACTCCATGAAGATGTGAGCCGTCGGTGTGACGGCAGGCAGAAAGCAAAGAGGTGATAGATGGTCTGTGAACACGAGGAGACGCCGGAGCTGGAAACCGTCCTGTCACTTATTGAGCGACGACAAGCTGAGAGATTCACACACACAAGACGTTTCCATCGTTTGCTTTGTCGTCTGAATGTAAGAGGACGGTGAAGCCAGCGGGGAGGAAATGAGCCTGAGAGTTCCCCACGACTTCAAATCACTGAACTCCTCAAACAGCAGCGAAGCGTTGAAGTTTGTCAAACACTTTCAAAGCGGCTGCTCTGTACAGAAGAGGAGCAGAGAGGAAGTCTGCCTGAAGAGCAAACGATTCTATAGAATCGTTCGGCTGACAGATTCATGAGGACGGGCTCCTCTCTCCAGGAGATTCAGCCGCTGAATCCGGCTCCAGGCTTTCATCCCTTTCGGATGTAAACGGCGGCAGATTGAAGGAGCTGTAAAGCCTTGGGCTGCAGGAGACCTGGGACAGAGCTGCTGCCGGTGAGCATGTGCATCGTCTCTATATGTCCTTTAAAATAAGCAGCGTGTGTCGAGCAGAGTTCCACAAAGTTTTCTGGCCTGTGATAAACCTGTGTTTTCACAAGGAAACTGAGGCAGCTCATAAGGAAGAAAGATGATGAAGACACAAACACACTGATGTCTGATGACAAGATGCACTTACAAGCTTCTTCCACAGCCTTCACATGAATCAAGTTGTCATTGAAAAAAATTATTTTGTCAAAATCATTTTTACTTTCCCAACACACTGTTTTGTCTCACAGCCTTCACAGCAGCAAAGCTGTTCTCAGTTTGTCCTGAGGGTGGCGCTAGAGGAAAAGTCATAACCTTTATGTGTCATTAAAACCTACAGGGCTTTAAATCTCCTCAGGATTTATGATGCAGTAAACAAAGTCGTCCGGACGTCAAAGGGTTAACATTTCTCCTGCCTCACACTGAAAGTCGTTCTTCAACCTTTAACAAACTGGAGGCAGACTCATGAAAAATGGAAGCCGTCCTCTGTGTGTTGTTTGTGTGTGAAGCTGCGACGGAGGGTCGAGTCTCCCGGTTTAACTTCGTCTGAACATTATTCATGAAGCCGAGCTTTGAGTGGCCTTTTGTTTAAAAGGCAATAAAGCTGATTCTGAAGCTGCTGCTCGGAGACAAACGTCAGCTCTTCCTCACATTCGCTGCCAGTTTAATGTTTATTCCTCCACAACACTGATGTGTTCTGGAAGAACCTTCATGATAAATCAAACATACAGATGCTGGACAGGATGTCATCAACACCTGGACAGTCTGATCTGATTGGATGGAACAGCCAGGAAACATCGTTGTGACGTTCGTTATTCATCAACTGGTAACAACATTATCTCTGTTTGAAAAAACACTTAAAGTAAAACTTTGATCGACAAAGTTAGATTTTTTTGCCAATCAACCTTCTTTAACAGGATATTTGAAAATGCTATGACTATGCAGCTGGAAGCACAGCTGGTATCTGTTGCAGTGGATTGTGGGTAATATCGACAGTGTGTCCGGTCTCTGTGCTGCTCTGAAGCTGAATCGGAGGCACTTTGCAGATACAAGGCTTTCCCCTCCGGTGACATAAAAATGCACATTAACTTGCAAACACGCACAAACCTCTGAGCAGCCATAAAGACACACACGCACAGACTGATGGAGGTTTTGTTCGGCCTCAGTACGACAACATGCTCGTTGTGTTTTCATGGAGGAGGCTGGTTCGACTGTTGGACGGCTCTGCTGAGTCAGTCAGGTGTCGCTGCCGCCGCTGGAACGAAGGTTCGCTTCTAACACAGAGTGAGAGTGTTGTGTTAAGAGCAGGAACATGTCTGAATGGGAGAAACACGCTGCTGAGACATTCACACGGCATCATGGGAAATAGCATAAAAGTCTTTTTCCTTTTTTGTCCTCCTCTCGTCTCCCTGGTGTTTCTGTTCCTCGTCCTGGGCTTCAGCTGGGAAACGTTACCTAACCAGCGCCTCAGAACGCTGCGTTCCAGGACGCATCAGGCCGAGGAGACGGGAGCGTTCAGCACGTTTCCAACCTGATGTGAACAGTTAGGCAACATCAGCTCCATCACCTGAACTCCACTAAGGTTCGAACAAAATGAGGCTAAATCCTCAGAATCAAACACAGCAAACACCACGAGCAACGGAAAGAGAAAAGCATCGAGGACGAGGAGGCAAACTGTCAGGAAACCAAGACCAGAGCCAAAGTTAGAGCTGCATCGACAAACAGCCTCCGCTCCGACTCGAGCTCTCTGCGAAATGCATCCAACATTTACGCAGCTGTCAAAAAACAATCTTTACAGGTGAGTTCACACATCAGGACCAATCATTAACCAAAGAACCTGAGATCAGAGGCAAAGTTGGCTCCCGTCAGCAACGATCACGTGTGGTCTGTTCAACGAACTTATGTGAAGTGTGACCTTGTGTGCATTTGATCATCCATGCCCTCATTGAAGTGAATGAGGAGCTCTGACCACATGTGCACACAGAGTACAGGAAGTTGTTTTAGTAACGATAGGATTTTCCTGTGGGATCAGGATGAGGATGAGGATCAGAGAGTCCACAGCAACAAACCTGAGACTAAGTGAAAGGAAAACCAAAACGTGACCTGTGCAGGTCGCTGTCGCCTGATTGGTCTGTTCAGCTTTTCCTGCGCAGCTTCTCAACCAGGTCACAAAGTTTGTGTTTGAACTTTCCGAGGTTTCGACCGGCTTCGGTTCATCTGCACTGAGGCTTTTAGGTGACTCATCCCCGTTAATAACTCTCTGCATCTGTGTGCTCATGTTTCCACACACACACACATCTGATACCTAGAAAATCTGTTCTTACTCAGACGCTCCTGTGTGTGCTCACGAGCATGGCTGTATTTTCCCAGAATTTAATCTGGATCCCAGTAAGATCGGAGGGTTTAAAACAGGCTTAACAACACCGGTCTGAAGTCCGTGTTCAAACAGCGAGGATCTGATGTAACCAGCTCTCGTCCAGAGTTAATCCAGAGCGATGAGCCCGACAAGGCCGAGGCCTCGAGGACGCCTCGCTGTTTTTAGATCTGCACCGCTCACCCGCTGTTTTATTGGATAAGTATTTGCAGTGATTTGCGAGGGGATTGGTCGGAGGCGGAGGAGCCGCTCTGTGGTTGGATGATCAGAAATGAAAAGGCTTAAACCGGGATGAACGAGATCAAAGGTGATTTCTGCGACCGAGACCTCGAGAGGTCAGAGAACAGAGGGAGAGAGAGACAGAGAGACAGACAGAGGGAGGGAGAGAGACAGATGATCAGGAAAACAGTGAACAGACAGATGGAAAATCAACTGGGAGAAAGGTGGGAAAGCTCCACCTGAGTCACCTGCTCTATATGAACATTTGAAATGTGATGTGACCGACTGATACGATGGAGCCTGTTGTTATAGTTTTAACTTTACACGAACGTTACAAACAAAGTTACCTGAAGGAAGCTCCTCAGTCGCAGCTCGTTTCTTTTCAAACACTGAATGAAGTTCTGACCTCTGCCTTTTAACGTCCAATCAGCCAATCAACAGCTGAGTAGATTTTTATATTGAAACAACAGCGGAAGGCGACTAAAACAAGCTCTGATGCGTCTATAAATACTGTACATGTACATACTCATATATACATGTACATATATATATATATACACACACGTCACATGTTGAGGTTTTTTTCTTATCCACAGATGCAGAATGAAAGCAGAAATCCTTGCCTTAGGGCAACAGCAGCAACTGTGTGTGTGTGTGTGTGTGTGTGTGTGTGTGTGTGTGTGACTGTGTGACTCTGTGTGTGTGACTGTGTGTGTGACTGTGTGTGTGACTGTGTGACTCTGTGTGTGTGTGTGTGTGACTGTGTGTGTGTGTGTGTGTGTGACTGTGTGTGTGTGTATGTGTGTGTGTGTGTGACCTTCTAAATCCCGTTATTTGCTGCGACAGATAAAGAACAGCAGATTATCTCTTTAGTGTAACAACACAAAGCAGCCAGTGATTAGCTGTGTCACTGTGTGTGTGTGTGTGTGTGTGTGTGTGTGTGTGTTTGTTTACACGTTTACTCGCTGACTCATCAGATTGAATGTGTGTAAAAAAGCTTCAGTTCATGAAGGCTCAAATTAAAACTATCAGCACTTTAACTTCACTGTTTCCTTTCACAATAAAATACTGAATGTGGCCCCCTGACTCAGTTCTATTTTTGTTTAGTAAAAGGATTTTATGACACACACCTTTAATGCCCCTCTGCATGGGAGACGAATTAGTGAGAGCTACAAAAAAAAAGTACTTTGGGATCTGCAGTGCTATAACGGTTAACAGGAAATGACCTCCAGTAAAGTGCAGAGAGGCCTTTTAGCTTACTGAACAGCTGTACTGTAGTGTGAGCTTGAACTCCCATGCCTCACATGTTATCAAACCGTATTTAAAGTTTTTAACCATAAATCACAGACCCATCATATGAATTAAATGAAACACAAATGACCTTAAACACCAGGACTTTAAGCAAAAATAGAACAATATTTATCTATTTTAAACCCCGAAATAAAATAAAAATGAATTAAACAATATTTAAATAATGCCCGGTGTTTTGTCCCTCAGTCTATGTTGCCATGACAGTTGGCGCGCTGTTGTCTGTACTCACGGTCCCGTGGTCACAGTAGAGAGAAGATAATACCAGTTGGTCCAAGCCCTCTGTCCATGGGTTGGCTGGGTGATGAAGAGAAGTGGCCCTGATGTGTGGTCCACCTTAGCAGCAAGCAGGTTCCTCCTGAGCGCCTCCACTGCGGCTGCGTGCGTCTCCCGAGGCGCCGAAGGCTTTCAGTCTCTTCTCCCCAACCCAGCTGAGCCACAGCTAACTAGCTAGCTTGCTAGCCAAAGTCCACACTAGCTATGAGGTGTGTGCTAATAAAGCAACATTTCTGACTGTGTATTTCTCTCATTACTACATTCACTGCCGACAACCAGCTGTCAACTATGATTAAATATTACAGTTTAACACAGTTTAACGAACTTATAAACAGCGCTTCACACGTCTCTCTCTTCCTTTTCTCCCGTTTCTCCGCACTTACGTCTGCAGCGCGCTCTGCGTTAAGTCCCGCCCCTCTAAGAATCCGGTAGGTTAACAAAAATGATCCCGTCTTGGCACTGATTGGCTAATATCACATGCCAACTGACTAACCAATGTATAAGAGAAAATGGGACCTGACAAGTTCAAAGTCTATCCAAGCCGTGGGATATTTCAACACTTCTCCAAAAGTTCTTTTTATTAATGATAAAAATGAATACAAATAAAACATAACTGAGCCAGTTACCAGACACACAGTGTAAGGACTGAACAGAATATGCATATTTAAACAATATACAAACAAAAAATTTGTAGGGTGCTGCATTAATCTAACACAAATATTTAGTTGTAACCTGAACAAATTAAATGAACTTTCTTCATGTTATTAAACCAACGAAAGATGAGATTTAAAAATGGATTCACTTTCATGAGTCTGTAGTTAGTCAGTAGACTCACAAACACCTCTTGATGATGTCGGTCATGTGATCTGTGTGTGTGTGTGTGTGTGCATCTATGAAGTGCAAACAAAAAAAACAAAGATGGCGGCAGTAAAAATCAGCAGCAGCGGCTCTTAAATCTGTCGGTCCGTTTTACAGCCGCCTCGACTTTTATGGCCGCACTGATGGAAAGACAGGCGGCGAAGATTGCCTTCATGATTGGTTGCATCTGCACCATGCACACACACACACACACATACACACACACACACACTCACGACTTCCTCCAACAGCCATCATCACACCAACAGAGGTTGTTAAAGGAAAAATTCAAGCAAAAAACAAAACAAAACTGAAATTGCCAGACAGAAGGTTGAACATGAATAAGTCACATGAATAAGTGCAGATTCATTACGGTACACACACATACACACACACACACACACAAACACAAACACAAACAGAACATCAGAGATCTGTGCTCACACTCAAACAGCCACATACATAAAGATGTGATTACTTGTGCAGAGTCGACTCTGCCTGTGGCGGTGAGCGACACACACACTCACTCACACACACACACACACACACATACACACACACACACTCACACACACATCGTTACAGTATCGTACAATCAAACTGTATCCATCCACGCCTCCTCTGGCTGTGACATCATCGAGTCATCCTCTGATTCTTCTCCTGTTCTACATGTGTCTCATTTCACACAGGAACAAGGAGCAAAAACTGTTTGAATCTTTCACTCTGTGCAATGACGTGAGATCCTTTTTAACCTGTTATGTTTCGGCTGCTGACAAAAGAAGAATAAAGGCGAAGTGATGAAAACACAGACGAAAACACACAACTTCAGCCTCAACAAACGTTAGAAAAACAACAGGTTTTTATATTGAACCAAAACAGAGACTGTGACCCAGACTCCACTGGTTTGATCCTCATGGATGATCAAACCAGGATCAGGCCCCGGGGATCACGAGGCCCGGAGGTTAAACTTCCTGAACCTGAGCTCAAACCCTCGCTGAGTTTCTCCGATCAGAGATCAGATCAATGAGAAACAGCAGTCACACAGTTCAGCCAGTGAGCGGCTGCAGAGGAGGCAGAGCGGTCGTCCACCAATCAGAGAGGCCGGAGGAGAAAAGTATCTGCTGAATGAAACTGTAGGTGTCGAAGGGTGGAAACATCGTAAGGAGCGCCCTCTGATGGCGGCAAATGGATCCTTTACACATCTGCTTTATCTCTGAGGACGTGAGACCAGACGCTGAAGGACACAGGATTCAAGCATGTGGTCAAAGAGCTGCTGCAGAGAGAGAGAGTGTGTGTCAGTGTGTCGGAGTCAGAGTGTGTGTGTGTCA
>JBBMOC010000273.1:0-12464 GCA_037975185.1 Centropyge bicolor | reverse complement strand
CACAGATAAACAGGTAAAATACTGGAGGGAAGAGGAAGGGAGGTTGTGGGAACCAGATCAAAGGAAAGTGGAGGACGGAGACGATGAGGAGGAGGACGCACCCTTTCAACATAAAACAGGAAGTAGCTAAACTGCGACCCAAAGCGTGTGAGAATATCCTGCTTATTTTCCTCTTGTATGACAGGACATTAAATGTGTTTGAGTTTTGGACGACGCAGGAGAAACATGAGTCGATTAAAGAGACAAAGCTTCGGCGACACAAACCTGCTGAGCTCAGTTCATTAAACACATTTAATCATCAGTTCGAACTGAATGTGCAGCTGCTGAACTCACAGTGTGAAAAAAACAGCTCGAGCAGCTTCATTAAAAACACATTTACTGACCTGGACGCTGCACAAATCTGAGCTACAGGACAGGAGACGACGACGACGACGACGATGATGATGATGATGATGATGATGATGATGATGATGATGATGATGATGATGATGATGATGATGACAGTCTGTCTGTTGTGTTTGGCTCGTTCTAATAAACACAGATAATTTTAATGGAGTGATGTGACTGAGCTGTTTTCTAAGAAGCAGCCGCAGGAAACGATGATGGAGGACGTTCGTCTTCCTGTGGTTTATCTGGCGGGAGCAGACGGCAGGAACAGCATTTCCCAGCAGCCCTCGCTCTCTGTCTGCTGTCTCATGCAGGAGATACAGGAGGAAACAATGTTGGAAACAGGAAGAAGACGCGATCATTCACGGAGAGAAAGAAACACCAGGAAGATCAACAAAGAGCAGAGTGAAACCTGCACATGTTTCCTATAGAATAAGTCGAGAGTGTTTTCTTCATCACGTCTCTGTTGTGTGCAGGAGTCTGGGACATATTTCAACACAGACTTCACTGTCTTATACAATTACACCAGGAGGTCAAAGGTCATGTGACACTGACAACACGGAGGTCAGCGCATCTTTATTCCATCATGATAAACTAGCAGAACTGTGGCCGCCGGCGTCCTCCAGGGTTTAACCAGCCGGTTTGGTGTCGAGCAGCTGGAGGCGGCGGAGACGATGTGTGCTTCCTGTGCGCCGCCCGCCGTCGGCTCCGGGGCTGAAGAACACGCTCACGATTCCACATGACGTCCCAGGAAACATCCCACACATGAACATGCCCACCTCCCACACACACACACACACACACACACACCTTGGGGAACTCGATTCGCCGCAGGTGGAACAAACTGAACATCACATGAAGCAGCTTGTTCTGTTCAGATCTGTCGGCATCAGAGTCCAACAGTTACCTGAAAATCACTTTAACGATGGATGTTGGATAAAACCAGAGGAAGCAGCTTCGTCCTGATCTGCAGCTCTTCATCACTGTTTTATAGAAATATATGAGTAACTAATCTCACATTTACATTTGACTGCAAAAGTCATGAAGCATCAACAAACTGAATGTGATTCAAGTTATTTAACACATTTTGTTTTTTAAGACAATGCAAACACCAAATATTGTTCTTTGTCTCCATCTGGTGGTGAAAAAACTCTCATTAACAGTGAACCACACAGATATATACTGTGAATATCTTTGATCCCTCTAAAAGTTGCTTTCATCTTATACACAACATGATGAACCTGATGAACATGATGAACCTGATGAACATGATGAACCTGATGAACCTGATGAACCTGATGAACATGATGAACATGATGAACATGATGAACCTGATGAACATGATGAACCTGATGAACATGATGAACCTGATGAACCTGATGAACATGATGAACCTGATGAACATGATGAACATGATGAACCTGATGAACATGATGAACCTGATGAACATGAACATGATGAACATGATGAACCTGATGAACATGATGAACATGATGAACATGATGAACCTGATGAACCTGATGAACATGATGAACATCAGTGTGTTGAAGTTACCACAGTTTCATCTGGACTCTGTGTTTTTATCCATCGTTAAGTCTCATTTCTTCTTGAACAGGAAGCAACAGTTCGTCCAATCACATTTCAGACAAAACCTAAAACTGGTCCTGAAGCTGCTGCTGAGTTCAGAATTAGAGCAACAAGTGTCTTTAGACACTGTATTAAAATATCTTTGTTTCACCTTTAATTATTATCAGAAAAGTGATTTAATTCTTCTGTTGTTTTTATTCTTCTTGTTCTGAGACGTCTCGTTTTCATCCTTTGACCTGAAAATAAGAAAGAACATGAGGATGTTTGCTGCTGTTTTACAGCAGGAGTCGTCTGTCTCCATAACACCAGCCCATCTTCATCATCGTCTTCATCTTCATCACTGTCACTCAGCTCGGCCTTCATGGAGACGGAGCGACGTCTCCGCCGACCATCAGTCCTGCTGCGTTCAGGCGTCAGCCGACAAATGGGAACATTCTTCAGTGTTACCCGACCGGCTCTGTCTCTGAGGACGGAGCCAGGACACGTATCGAGGTCAGGATGAAGAGTGGGCTGTCAGGAGACGGACAGCGTCTAGACTGGACTCCAGCTGGGAGGTCAAAGGTCAGAGAGGCAGGAGCACCTGAGAGGAGGTTCAGGATGAGTCGGACAGATCGTCCTGGAAACTGTGCGAGAGTCTGAGAGGCTTTTCACTGAGAGTTTGATCAGGTTGATTCAGTCTGTTCAGGAAATATGAAACCGGTTAGCTTAGCTTAGCATTAAGACTGGAAACAGGGGGAAACTGTTAGCCTGAGTCTGTCCGTAGGGAAAAAACCTACTGGATCTACCTAAAGCTCATTTATTAAACGGCTGCCGGGAGTTTACATGAAGACGAGTTCATCAAACTCATGAAACTGACTGAGAGTCCGAGTTCAGCTGATCCTCAGATACAGACCTTCACCTGTCCCTGTGCTTTTATTTTGTAGGAAGAGTTGTCCTTGGTGGAGGAGATGCAAAATGAGGAGAGCTTCCTGCTGAGTGTGTGAGGGGGATTACGACCAGTGTGTGTGTGTGTGTGTGTGTGTGTGTGTGACCCTCAGGATTTGTCTGTTTTTTTTGTTTTATAATCTTCAGCAGCCGGATGAAAAGCTCCAGTCTGGAGAATTCACACAGGAAGAGAATTAATCAGGAGGGATGTCAGAGAAACTTTACTGCACTTACCTGTTCACACACACTCACACACACACACACACACACACTCTGTCAGGAGGGAGCTGACTGTAATTGAGTGCAGCTTCTCTGCTGCAGGTTCATTCAGAGTCTACACAGCAAAGAAATTCAGTGTGTGTGTGGTTCAGTCGTTTGTTTCAAAGCTCAACAACCACAGAAGAAGAACAAATGAACAAGCTGCTGTTTGTTTCCTGCTGAGCACAAACAGAAACTCGTCTGTCTCAGTTCTCTGTTGTTTGATTTGATGAGTTCATGAAAACGATTCTGTTGGTGTAAAAATATGCAAATGAATGAAGGTGAGGAAACATCTTTTTTTCCTCCACAATTTACTGATAAAATATTTCATATTCTTGTATAAAATTTACATTTCCAAGGTCATTTTTCTTCTTGTTGACTTTGAACTTATTGAACCAAAAGGACAGAAAAAAACAGGACACAAACTTTTGGTGTCGATTATTTTTATTTCAGCATTCGTCAGCATCAGAGACACGTCAGCCAATGACAGGAGAGAACAGTAAATATTAACCAATGAGCAAGAGAGGGCTGTATTGACCAATCATAGCAAGGCTACACACGTCTGTCACAGCTGTGATCACAAAAGAAATCAGCCAATGAAAATCGTCCTCTTGTTGCTTTTATTTGAAATAAATCTATTGAACATGAAACTGAGCTGAACATCACGAAAGAAACGTGTCTGTTTCCTGCTCATCGACGACTCGAGCGCAGCCTCGTCGCAGAGCAACGCGCCGACGACACACAAACAGAAAACTCAGCAGCTGAGACATTTTTCAGATCGAAGCCGAACGAAGCTCCGACGTCCTCTGGTTTCATTTAAAGTGCATTTTCAGACCGAGAAGCTTCACAAGCTCAATATTCAGTGTTAATAATAATAATAATTACAGCAGGTGAGTCTTTGTACACGTTCTCACATAAATAAGAGTTAGCGCGGCGGCGAGGTAAAACACGACTTCTCCACACTTATTGCACACAAGTTCAATTCAAGGAAACCAGCAGGTGACACAGGAAATGGCAGGATGCTTGTCAACATAAAATACCTGTCCTTCAAGTTTTCAAAATAAGAGTATTTCCCCAGACGACAGAGTGAAGAGACAGGACAGAGGACACAGATACGAGTCAGTACATTAGTCTGATTATTCAAGTCGAGCTGTTCACATCTTAAATGTTTAAATACGTGTAAATACAGTGATTGAAATATGATCAACAACAAAGCAGCTGATGGTGGAAACTCTGACCTTTGACCTGCAAAACATCGAGTCAAACTGTGTCACAAGTCTTTGTTCGCCTCAGAAGAACCAGGACTCTAACTTTAACTCAACATTTCCACGTTCAGCTCTTCTTCTTCTTCTCTCCAGTTTGTTCATCGTCAGTTTCTGCAGAGTTCAAACTCAATTTAATGCTGTTTAAGACCTTTGAAATAACAGAATCTCAGGGATACAGTCACACTGGTCAGAGAGTGATGGAAAACCAGCAGGGACAAAAAGGTCGACAGGAATTTATCAAGTACACAAATTCATCACTTAACTCAGTGAAACTCAAGACTTCCTGCAAAGGTGTTTTCACATTAAGAGCTTAAAGAGACACCTGGAAGGCTTTTAATGTGAAGTTCCCACACTCACATCCTGTCAAAGGAAACAGCGTCATAAACTGAAGGTTTAAGACGTCAGTTCAACTGTTATCTCATTGATTTTTGTTTTCTTGTTGATGTTTGTTTTGTTTATATTTTGATGTGGGTGGAGTCGGGCAGCAATTGACAACAACAACATCAGGAGGTTTGAGCAGCAGCATCATATCAGCAGCTTGATTCATTCAGGAGGAAATTAAATAGAGAAAAACCTTTAAGCCTTTTGAAGAAGAGAAGAATCCGAGCTCCAGTCACATGATCACAGTCAGCCATCGCTCGGCACCCTGCTGGGTTTTGTGTCACTTCCATGAATTAAGGCAGCTCAGAGTTGTGGAAGCTGCAGAAAACAGATGTGAAGAAGAAGAACGTGAAGTTAAACTGTCATTAAAGATGTTTGAGTCCTCAGACTGAGATTCGGATTAAAACGAGTGATGAAGGAGAGAAAAGCCTCTGGTGTCAGATGTCGGTGATTAAAACAGCTTCTCTCTGAACTGACAACAATCTGAAGTAACGAAGTACATTTAGATTTACTCAACTACTATATTCAAGTGCACGTTTGAGGTACTTGTTTATCACACAGGAAGTTTAGTTGTGTGTTAAACAGTGTGAACACGGAGAACACACGCGTCTTTGCTGAGAGGTCGTGAGTTTCAAACCGAGCTTCCTTCCCTCCTCATGCTTCCAGCTGTTCAGTCAGAGGAGGGTTTTAATTGGCCGACAGGCTGCTGGGAGGCAGATTAACGGTGATTTCTCTCCATGAATGAATCCCTGTTTAAGATGAAGCGACCTTCAGGTTTAAGCCGGCTGCCTCCTCACAGTTTGTTCTGGGGTGAGAATCTTCACCAGGTAAATCCAGTTTAAGCTTCAGCTAAGGAACCGTTAATCTGCTCCGCTGCTACTTCCTGTTTCGTCTCAGTCGGAGGCGGCTGATAAGACACGGCGCTGACGAACAGGACGAACACAAACATGTGGTCAGAGTTTTAACCCAGGGGAGTTTCAAGGTGTCAGAGCTTGAAGGGAAGGAAAGAGGGAGCGAATGAGGACACAGGAAGGAGGAGGAGTGAGAAGGAGGCAGGAAACAGGGAGGTAGGTAAAGAAGAAGAGAACCAGGAAGGAAACGAGGAGGAGAGAGAAAAGTGGAAATGGAGATTACACTGTATCATGACGGCTGGGCTGTATCGCCATGGCAACAAGATTTATCTACAACACCTGAGTGATGTCAGCTGTTGCTCCCAGGTGTGTGTGTGATATAACCCAATGCAATGGAAATGCAGAAGGGAAGGAAAGGAGGATGTAGGAAGGGGAAAGAAGCAGAGGGACAGAAAGAAGGAGGTGAAGAACGTTGGACAGACGAGGGGCAGGTGTTGGTTAACAGAGGCAGAGCAGAGGAGAAAGAAGCCGGTGGAACAAAAAATAAAAAGAGCAATTAGAGCCGGCAGCCTCCTCTCCCTGTCGGCCTCGTTATCCCTCCGGCTGCAGCTTCCTCACCACAAATGAAAGATGAGGAGAGAGAGAGAGAGAGACAGAGAGAGAGAGAGAGAGAGAGAGAGAGACAGAGAGAGAGACAGAGACAGAGAGAGAGAGACAGAGAGAGAGACAGAGACAGAGAGAGAGACAGAGAGAGAGAGAGACAGAGAGAGAGAGAGACAGAGACAGAGAGAGAGAGAGAGAGAGAGAGAGAGAGAGGGAGAGAGAGAGAGAGGGAGAGAGACAGAGGACGCCATCACATCTGTGGGGAAAAAGACACAATGATGGACTGAGCTGCTAAAAGAGGAGAGACAGGAGGAAAACAAGAAGGTGGACAGACGGAGAGACAGACAGACAGGAAGTCAGACAATGAGTCAGAGAGAGAGACAGGCGAGTCAGACTGATGAGCTCGGACGATAGAAACATGCAGGACAAACAGCATCAGTTCATCGTGTTGAGTTAAAGCGCTGCTGCCTCACTGATGAATGTTTGTATTTGTCGGATCAACAGTAAAAAAAAACTAAAATATTCTTCCATTCCTGTCTTTTGGCTGAAAATAAAGAATCTATTTTTAAAATGGCTGCTGCTGTTTTTAACCCCTGATGTTGTTGTTGTTGTTTGTTTCATGTTAGATTCTCGGTGGTCACATGATCAACAGCACGACTGGTGTTTGGGATCATCTCTCAAACTGAAGCGTCTCCAGCTGCATCAAACAGGAAACTGTGTTTGCATATATTCTCCACATCACCTCCAGTCTTGCTCGAGGGCACGTGGGCGGGACCAAGTGTCAGTTTGGGGCATCAACCTACAGAATGATGTTGCATATTTTATTGCATATAGAGTTACTAATCTGATGGATGTGCAGCAGAGCAGAGTCACTCCGTCCTGACAGCTCATCAGACCAATGGGAGAGCGTTTTCCTCCTGATGCGTCAGTGGACAGGAAGTGTCTCTGATTCACAGAGTGAGCTCCACAAATGTTAATGTGAGGAAGGAGCTTCTGGAGCCTAACAGGATGTTTCAGTTCACATGTGATGTAAAAAGACTTTCAGACACTTTAACAAGCTGCTGCTCGTCTGTCCAGGGTTGAATCTTGTTTCTGTGTGAATTCACTTCGGCCTCTGTTTGCTTCAAACCAGCGGGTCTGTGCGACGCCCGCTCACGTCGACACGGTGGACTGATGGAACGGGGACAGACTCCTCATCAAACAACTCGCTGAACCATCAGTGTCAGAGACGACGACGGGACGAGATGAGCTTTTATCAGCAACAAAACACAGGAAAACTGTCAGAAGTAAAAGTACTCGTTACTGCTCCTGGACTCTGAGTACATCTCAGGTACTTTTATGCTGTGACTGTTTGGGATGGTGACAACTGAAGTACTTCAAGTACAAGTACCTCAGAAGTGCCTTGAGCCCAGTACTTGAGTAAATGTACTCAGTTACATTGCAGACTGCAGTTTGTTTGAGTTGTGATGTGGTTCCACTGCTTCTGTCAGTGGAACAGAGAGAAAGTTTTCTGACCTTGGAGACGAGTTGAGTCAGAGAGCAGCAGGTTGGAGCCGGTCAGAGTCTGGAGGGAACAGACGGATCCAGGTCTCTATGCTGGAGGAGGCTGTGGTGAAGGCAGAGATGAAGAGCAGCTGGGTTTGACGAGCTGGACAGGAAGTGAGTCCGTCAGGCACAGAGAGAGGGAAGCTGCCTCCGAACACACAGCGAGCGAGCTGAGGAACATTAGTTAATAAGAACCAACAAGCTTCCAGAGCAGACTCTAAATTTGCTCTGCACGTTGAAGCAGTTTACTCGTTTTCTGATGGAGATAAATAAATACAACACTTAACGGATCAAAACAGCAGATTCACAAACACTTTACTTTACTGGTCGTATGATCTCCTCTCATCTCCAATGAAAGATAATTGATCTGTTTTGTGTAGCTTCGAGAGTTATTCAGTAATTTTCCTTGAAAGAGCTGCTTCATTTAAATGAACGGCTCATTATTGAAATCTTTGTTCTTCATGTCTGTTTCACTGTAGATTTACTTTTCAGCAGCTGATCTGATTCACTCGCCTGAAGAGTCTGAGCTTAGTGAACTGACTCGAACTAATTATCTGTCTATTACAGAGACGTCATGGAGAAAACCCTCCTGCTGTCGAGGAGCTGTCAGTCAGCGGGAGGTCGAAGTGTTTCATGTCTCAGTCCAAGATCCAAGAAAACTGTGTCACATCCATTTGATCAAGTCGAAGAGTGAAGACGAACAATGAAGCTAAATCGAAGGCATGAAGAGTAGTTTTTCTCCATGACCCCTCCGGGCCACCGTACGACCTTTGACCTGTGTCAAAGAACAACCGGAAACGTCCTCTCTTACCTTTCCTCTGAAGCTGCTGTGTTTTTATATGAGATCATGAGGAAACTACAGGACCAGTAAAAGAAAGTGTCCCCGGTTGTTGAACCTGGATCATCGCTCACAGTGCTCAGATATTAACAATAAATAAGTTAATGTCTATATGTCGACCTCATTTACAGCTGAAAGAAAGCACTCCGACGACTCTGATCAGAATTTATGGACAGGGGCAGTTTAGTTTCCAGCAGGACTCGGTCGGGGTCAGAGTTTAGGATGGATGGTGACTGAACGTCGCTGCGTGTTCCGAAGAGGCCGACACCTCAGTGGCTCTTTGGCTTGGGGAGGCGGGACGAGCCGGAGGTGAAGGCTGCCATTTTGACTTTGGACGCAGAAGCGCCGCTGCTCTCCGGGTCCTGAGGCTTGACCCCCCTGGTCCTCGGTGGTGCGGCAGCAGCTGAGGCGGAGCCAGGACTGCAGGTCTGAGACAGGAAGAGGCGGAGTCTGGAGGGCTGGGGGGGCTGCAGGGATCTACTGTGGGCTCCTCTCCTCGCTCTCCTCCCACAGTCCTGTGCTCCGTCAGCCCGGGGGTCGGCGGTGTTGGTCTCAGCGGGGATCAGGTCAGGCTGGGCGGAGCAGGGCGGAGCTGGGGGCGGAGCTGGGCGGCGGCCCGTCAGTGGTTCCTGGACTTCTTGGCTGGAGGAGTGAAGTATCTGTGACTGAGAAGAACAGAGCAAAGTCAAAACCAGCAACTGGGACTCGACTGTGAACCAGGACAAACCTGCTGCTCTGAGACCAGATGAGGAGTTCTGAAGATTAATACGATCATATGATGTGTGGTTTGTCTAATTATGTAGATCTGAACTTGTTGCAGCTGATCAATCGTCACATTGAGGTTTAAATATAATAAAGAGACAAAGAAACATGAAACTCCTTTGTTCAATAATTGATCATGTGTTGGAGGAGAAAAGAGAGAATAAGAGAGAAGCCGTTATTCCTTCAGATGATTGGTCAACACTTTGATCTGTCTGTGTGTGTGTGTCTGTGTGTCTGTCTGTGTGTGTGTGTGTCTGTGTCTCTGTGTGTGTGTCTGTGTGTGTGTGTGTGTCTCTGTGTGTGTGTGTGTGAGTGTGTGTCTCTCTGTGTGTGTGTGTGTGTGTGTCTGTGTGTGTGTGTGTGTGTCTGTGTCTGTGTGTGTGTGTGTGTGTCTGTGTCTGTGTCTGTGTGTGTGTGTGTCTGTGTCTGTGTGTGTGTGTGTGTGTGTGTGTGTGTGTGTGTGTGTGTCTGTGTGTGCGTGCGTGCGTGTGTGTGTGTGTGTGTGTGTGTGCTCTGCCTGCTGCACAGGTTGTTTATGCGTGTTTGTTCTCTGAGCAGAAAAACACTGAACATTATGGTTTCATTAAAAAAAGTCCACGTCTGTTCAGTTGAACCTGCTGAGAAAGAGTCTGATGAAAGAGTCAGACAGAAACAGGCAGCTGAAAATAAACCTGCTCTTCACATCATGAGAAGGTTTTAACCCGACAACAAGTTTGGTTTTTCTAATCTCTTCTGCTGTTTTTTGTTCAGAGCTTGTTTTGTTTCTATTTCTGTTCCCGACAGCTCATTTCTGCTCAGTGTTGAAACCATGGGCTGTTTGGTCGTGGAGGGAAAACAGACCTGGTCAGCAGGTTGAAACATCAGCTTCTGGTTGAGTCAGTAGGTCAGATCAGATCAACATGGTCCAAATAAATGTGTCTGTGTGCTGAAAATATGAGCTAAACAAAAGTGAGAATAACTGAACTCATGATTGAAAAAGAGCATTGATCAGTTTCATCTCTTGACACTTGACTTGTGCTGACTCTGCTCTGGGTTTGGATGATGGACTGAATCATCACAACAAAGTGGGTTTGAATCAGTCAGAGCTGCTGCAGCACCAACACTCTGGAGCCTGATTCTGTCCAACAGCCCAGACAAAAAGTCCTCACTGTCTGAGAACGTCCTCATCGTCCCTCTGAAACAGGTCCCAGTTTCCTCCGCCCCCCCTTCTCCACCTGACCTCCTCAGCGTCTCCACCTTCCAGAAACATCTTGCGTCTCAGGGAGTGAAGATCTGAAGGGTCCAGGCCGATCAGGCAGCAGGACGTAACCGACTGTGACTGATACACAAGCCTTAAGCTTCTTGTTGCCTTGCACACTTTAATCCTGCAGCCTGCTCTCATCTACACACCGATAATCCGATTTACAGCCGGAATCAGAGGGAGAGGAAGAAACGGAGCAGTGGAATCCATCATGTGCTACAATCTCAGCTTATTGATCGACACAAACTCCTGTGAAGTAATAACTAATCTGCTGTTACCAGTCCGGCTTTTATCTGTCTCGCTCTGCATCGCCGCCGCCGCCGCCGCACCAGAGTCCCTGCTCAAATCCACTTAGTTTTCAGTCCTCACTCACATCGGCCTGATTTATTTATGCCTCTTATCCCCGAAAATCCTGAATAACTGAACCCCAGATTTAATATATTTTAAAACACACCAGAGCTGAGCCAAACAAGTTGGACTAAGTTTTGGATTTGGAGGCCAAACTCACGGAGATAAAGACGGCAGCTACTTCTCTACTTTCATTATTGATTATTCAGTCAATTATTTTTCCAACTTTTCAGCCTGAAGACGTGTATTTACTCCACAGTCGCTCTCAGAGGAGCAGCTGGACAAACAGTCGCTGGGTAACAAACATCAATAAGAGAAGAGGACACAACATGTCCAACTGTCCTCACTGGTGGACAAATGAACGACGACACCAGCTGCTCACTGATCAAGTCAAAAGTCTTTTCTCTGATTAGAAGAAGATATTCAATAATAGTTTACAGAAAATTTAACAGAAAATCATCCAGTTTGAAAGAACCAGAATCATTCAGATTTTTCTTTTATAATAATAATAATCAGCTCTTAATGATCTGATGTTCTTTAAATTTTTCATAAAGTTAAATCAGGACCTGATTATCTGATTAAAGAAACCAAGATTAAGAATCATTTTTTCTCTTTAATCTTTTACAGCGATTAGAGTTTTTAAAGAAAGCGGAAACTTGGTTTTAAGTTTAAAACACATCAGATTGGAACGACTCACTAATCACTCCTTCAAAAGCTTTTAGACTTTTTGCTCATTTGCCTCAAACGCACTGCTTTTTTTAAATGTATTTTTCCTCATTTTGAGAAGACTAAAACTACTGTAACTGTAAAAGTCTCCACCTCGAGCGTCAGCTGATGAACAACAGGTGAAAACACAGAGCAACAAACTGGGACAACAGTGTTCATATCGATCCTTCTGGAACATCATCAGCTGCCAGTCAGACAAAACAAACTGATCCTGACTCTGAAGACACAACGTTTGTCTTCAGTCAGCGGGACTCCACTTGCAGTGAACCGATCCTGAGCTGAGCCACAATAACACCAACACAGCAGCAGAGTCACACACTGTCCAGCAGGAGGCGACACTGACTTCATATTCTGAATGTGTGACATGAAAGCATTTGGAAGAACTGAAAATGACAGGCAGGAAATTCACTGGTCAACACTGACATCTGTTGGTGGCCAGCGGTACTGCAGCCTGTCTGTCTACCTGTCTGTCTCCTGCAGGGACCTTTTCCAATGTCTTAAAGTGTGTCTGAGCCCATCCCTCATAAATAATGTATGACAGGATGGATGGATTAAAGAGAGGGAGAGAAGGGCAGCGAGAGAGAGAGAGAGAGAGAGAGACAGAGAGAGAGAGAGAGATGGGAGAGAGAGGAGGGGGGAGGAGGAGACGTGAAGTGGAGAGTGTCCTCAACCACATGCAGGTGTTCTCAAGGAGGATTCACCTTGTGTGTGTGTGTGTGTGTGTGTGTGTGTGTGTGTGTGTGTGTGTG
>JBBMOC010000272.1:151764-172845 GCA_037975185.1 Centropyge bicolor | reverse complement strand
TATAATGAAATGCATCCACACCGCAGACATGTTGGCAACTATCCAGACGTGCTCGTGCTGGTAGGGTTGCCAAACATCCCGAAAAATACGGAATTGTGCTTTATTTGAAAATTAAATGTTGCGTCCTCTTTTGAACTAATACGGAACGTGATTTGTTCCGTATAAATGTCCCATACACATGTCTGTCACAAACACATTTCAACACTAAATGTAACAATAATGAACTAAAGAAAACACAGGAAAGATTAAGGCCAGCTAAATCTGTGTGCCGGGGACCCCGAGAGGACCTGCTGCGCTCTCTGCCAATCAAAAAGCGCTGTCATGGTTGCCTAGTTACAAACACTGGCGCCGCTACACACGCATTTTTAAAATGGCTGGAAGCGGCAACCGCCTGTGGTGGGCGTGTTTTTTCTTCGTCATCACAACGTCTTTCGGCCATGTTGTTTCGGTAACAAAAGTCTTTCGGCCGAAAACCGAAAATGCACTTTTGAGCCAGTTTTGGACGAAAATTTTCGGTGGCCGAATTTTCAGTGCATCCCTAATAACAACCGTTCAATAGTAACATTTCACTTATAACAGATGTGACACTAAATCAAGAAGTACTCCGCTCTAAGTGAAAGTACTAACTCCACAAAGTAGAAGTACTGCATCACTCCAGAGAGGTACAGGACAGGCTGGAGGGAGAGCCTGAGGCAGACCCAGGATATGTTGGTGGTATAAAAATCTCATGGTTGGACAGGAAGTGAGAAGGTCCTGAGGGCAGCTATCAGGGAAAAAGACTGCTGGTCTGCTCCAGATTAGAAAACGACGGACAGGAGGATGAAAAAAGTTTAAACTTGACTTAATGAAACATCCAGATTTACAGAAGTCGTGACCTCGGCTGTCACCTCTCCTCAGCATTTGGCTCTTCATTAAACTCCCTCCTCCTTCTTTCCTGATGGTTTTATTCATTGAAGTTGGCTCCACATTGACACATCAGTGTCATTTTCATCAATGGAGCAGAGCTGTTTGTGTTGGTGACAGATGGCCCCAATGTTTTTTTACCCCCGCTATGAAGTCGGGGATGAATGTGACTTGTTTTCCTTTTCGGTTTCGTTTCCCCTCCTCGCTCCTCGTTCTGTCACAACTTATCTCCTTCAGGTTGCTGATGAGTCTGAGCAGCAGCGCTCGGAGCGACGAGATAATTGTCACTCCTCTTTCTACACCCACGTACAGTGTGTTTGTGTGTGTGTGCACTGGGGATGTGCAGGCCTTGTGGCAGTCTCCTTTTCATTGTTTCAGCTGACATAATTAGCAGACTCCTCTGAAAAAAAGGATCCGACGCACAAACACTGACACACAAAACCTCGGGAGGCCGACCCCCGACGCTCGTCACTTTGTAAAGACTTGCTATTTTCAGGGTTAAACTATTGCTAAAAGCTGAAATTCGCGGTGTTTTTGTGGCCCTCCCCTCCTGCAGGTCATTAGTAATAGCAGAGTCCCGCAGATGGGAGAACATGAAAGGGTCTCTCATGTCGAGCGATCGACTCGGCCCTCTCAGATCTCAGAGCTGCGCGCTGATCAATAAGGAGGTATCACTTGGCATGAGAAAACACAGAGAGGAAGCCCACTGTTTGTAGATGTGTCTGTTCAGCAAGACATTTATCTTCCAACACAGCTCCGCTTGCGTCCGTCCCTGCAGCGCCTCTTCATTCAATATCTATATATCATTCGATCCACTATTTCTCTCTTTTAGCTGAAGGGACATTCCACTGCTGCCCTTCACGGCGTGAGGCTTTAAGCTCCGTGATGACAGGCTTGATAACAATGTCAGCCGTGTTAAACCGAGTCATAATAAACCAGCTTTTGCACGAATATTAAAAATGTTGAAATTTTCATTGTGAGCAATGACAGATATTTTTTCTCATCAAAATGAAAAGTAGAGAAAAAGGTTCGACAAGAAATGAATGTGGAAGAGGCAGAAAAATATGCAGGTTCAAAGAAAATATGTTAAAGAGAAAGAGAAAAGTAGAAACTATGATAAATTCAATCTGTAGAAATGTCTTTTATCTATCTCATAAATCACTTCTTACATTTCTAAACAGATAACCTGAAGGTTCAGGCTGTTTTTTATGGCTGCAACTAAATCTCATTTGCAAACATCTCAATGAATCGATTAATCACTTCGTCTGTAAATAATAAAAACAATCATAATTTTCCATTTCTCAAAACAATGTCATCAAATGTCTTGTTTTGTCCAACCCACAGTCAGAAACTTCAAATAAACAGAGAAGCTGGAAATTGGAAATATTTGGCATTTTTGATTGAAAAATGAATAAAGGAATTAACTGATAATTAAAATAACTGTTGTGGTTGGTTATTTTTCTGTCAACTAATCAATTAGTTTGAACCTAAAAAACAACTATTGAGTGTATACAAATGAGCAAAAGTTTGTTTTCTTGCTTATGTCTTGAACTTTTTCTTTATAAGAGGAAGGATGTGTTGTTTCTTAGTTCAAAAGCTGCACAGTCTTGTTTCAACCCTAGAATTTGTCTGCAGAAATCTGTATGCTGTGTCTGATCTTGAAACACAATACTCACATGAAGGGAAATCAAACACTGATCATAAAATGAATGGGATGATTAAATTCCCCGCTCCCATATGAAGGCGTTAACTAATAAAATCAACTTCTAAATTGCATGATGTGATGTAGGAAACATGAAATTTTCATCTTAATGAGCCATGATACATTAAAAGCCTCTGGGAAAATAAACATATATGCGAGCCGGATTAAGCTGAGAGGGTTCTGATTGAAAATCTCGATGAGATGCCAAATTGAATCAACAGCTTATTTAAATTCAATGTGAACTGATGCACGCTGGAATATGAGTCTTGATGTGAAGTCCCAAGATCAGAATTTGTGTTGGGCCTCATGTTTTCATTACAAATTGGAGGTTGTGCATATGATAATGAGAGAAGAGCTAAATTAATGGATGGTGGTCTGAAGTGTCTGCCATTAATAACTGAGACAGACTCTCTTGGTGATTTTGCATTTACTTTTGAAATTGTCACCTATCAGCTTCACTTTTGTGGTTAAGTTGTGCAAATTATGTGATTATATTCAAACTGTGTGTCAAATCAGTTTTAACCTCCATACACTGGGATTCAGTGTCTTAACTTGAACATGTGGAGAGAAGGGGCTGAACCAACAGGGGCAAGTTGGGACACATTCATATTCCCCTGAGGATGAACTGTAACAACTATTCCTTGACTTCCCATTGATCTCACAAGTTTACATTTATCCAATATTATTATAATTATGACCAAATGATGGCAAAATTGTGTTTTGTGCTTATTAGCAAATGCTATCAAGCTAACATGCTAATCTAAGAAGACATTATACCTCTAAAACATTAGCTTGCTGACATTAGCATTTAGCTCAAACACAGCCTGGGTACGGCCTCACAGAGCTACAAGCGTGGATGTCGATTCTCAGAATTATGCAGTTTTTACCCAAGTTGTAGAAAAAGTAAAGAAACAGTGCTATCATGAGATCCTGCAGTCGTGGTAATGTGTGTGCATTCACACAGCAGCCGTGGATTGTGCACATGATTGTAGCCTTGCAGCTGCTGGTACAACATGAGCTACTTTTCCCTCTGGTGCTTTTGTCAAGCTACTATTATGTCATGGGCTCCCACCACACATAACAGCAGCGATTACATCTTACAGTCTCTGATGGAGCCACCCAGGCCGATAAGCAACATGCGTGAGTCATGCTTAAATCCAGTGTTACTCAACTTTTGGGCCTCACCTCCTGCAGCTGATGTTGGGAAAGCACAACAATAGCAACTTCATAAAAATGGAAATTGTTCTGAGCTCAATCTAGAGCAACACTGCTGACTAGCAAGTATCAGCAATCATAAATATCAGCAAGGCAAACAGGGACAAGCTGAAATAAATTGCTCAGCATTGCCTTCGGTTCCATTTTTTCATTTGTTTTTGTTTAGTGGGAAATAAATGTATTGTTTTTAATACACGAGGGGCTGAATGACTATTAAGAAACACAGCTTGATATATTAGTGCTACACCGGAGCAGACGGCACAACAAACACAGCAACTCTCCATTTAAATCAAATACAGTATCGCCTGCACAGATCTACTGTATTTTGAAAACACTAAGACTGACCCAGCGATGAATCATCTCTGCAGATTAATTTGAAGGATGCTGAAGAGCAGGTGGGCGTGAACACAAAACAACATCATGTTCCTTGTTCGGTGCAACGGCCTCCTCAAGCAATTCAGCCTGAAGTTGAAATAATCAGCCTCATCTCCACTGAAAATATCCACATCTGCAACAAGGCTTCCTTCAGTGATTAAAATGCTTAATGATTGACCAAGATAACTGGAAAACAGAGATTCGGCATCATCGTAAATAGGGATGCACCGAAAATTTTCGGCCGAAACTGAAAAAAAAAACGAAAGTCTTTTGTCACCGAAACAACACGGCCGAAACAAGACGTTGTGATGACGAAGAAAAAACATGCCGCCTCTAGCCATTTTTAAAATGCGCGTGTAGCGGCGCCAGTGTTTGTAACTAGGCAACCGTGACAGCGCTTTTTGATTGGCAGAGAGCGCAGTGGGTCCTCTCGGGGTCCCCGGCATATGGTCCCCGGCACACAGATTTAGCTGGCCTTAATTTTTCCTGTGTTTTATTTAGTTCATTATTGTCACATTTAGTGTTGAAATGTGTTTGTGACAGACATGTGTACGGGACATTTATGAAATACGGGACAAATTTAATTTTCAACGCAACATTTAATTTTCAAATAAAGCACAATTCCGTATTTTTCGGGATGTTTGGCAACCTACCGGCACGCGCACGTCTGGATAGTTGCCAACATGTCTGCGGTGTGGATGCATTTCATTATATCTGAGAAAGACCCACGGATAGCTAATAGCTAGTTTTAATGTCACTGTTAATAAATATTGTCATAATTTTGTAATTGATTTATTCTTTGAAACATTAATATTAATTTATGCAATTGCAATGCCTTGATTTTAGTGAGGTTAGTACACAGTCATAGCCACGAATGCAATGGTAATAATTGGTATAATAATTTATTTCGGTGTTTCGGTATTCAGCCTTGGTCTCTTCGTTTTCGGTTTCGGCCAAGAATTTTCATTTCGGTGCATCCCTAATCGTAAAGTCTATATCATGTTGGTGGAAGAAGGAAAACTTCAGAAAGAAACACGCTCTATATAGTGATACACATGACACAAACACATAAAGTAAAGAAATTTATATTTCCCCTGGTAAATAAGACGAAACAGTTCCTCTCGTCTGGCTGCCGTTTGTCTTCTCTCCCTGCCTCTTCTCTTCTGGCCAATAAATACAAAAGGAACAGAAAAGGGAGACGACTCTCATGTGGAAATGGTCAGTTAAATCTCTCAGCAGCAGCAATATTTATCCTGTCTGTCTGTGTGTGTGTTGGTTAATGCATGTGGAGCCACTGTTATCTTGTCCTTATCTCTGAATTTGCCTTTGTGCGGTCGGCTTTGGAGGCAGCAGGAGTAACTCAGCAGAGGGTATCTGTGTCCAGAGCTACTGATTGATCTGAAGTTTGGTCGGCCATCGGGAGGGCTTGTGAGAGAGAGAAAGCCACTGTCTGGAAACTCGAAGAACCGAAGCTGCTCCGAGGATTAAAGTGACACTAACCAAGATTTTTATGTACAAATAAAAATGTATTACCAGCCTAAATCAGAGAGTGGAGCCACAACAGTGCTCATTTTTCCCCAGATCTAATTTGCCCCAAATTAAATTCCGGTGATGAGTATGGTCACTTCTCTGCCTCCATGAAGCGATGAATCATGACTGAAACACAAACATAAATCAAACAAAAGCCGATCTCTCTCACTCCTTTAGCAAGCTTTTCATAAAGAATCTATCACAGGTTGCTTTGGATATTGAAATTCATGTTTCCCGTCTTGCTGCCGGCACAGACTCTCTGGCAGCGTTGACAATAACATCAGATTCATTCCCGGGCCTCGTTCTCTTTCTGCACAGACTTTGCAGAACTGCCCTCGCTACAACTTTCCTTTTGTTTCAGCCTCCAAGAATTTCCCTTTCATTCTTTGTTTTCCTGCTGTGTCTCTCTCCCCGCTGCGGTGACGACACAGAAAGTCGGCGTTGGGTAATTAGGAGAGATAAGATGCAGGCCTCGGATGGCGAACGCTCGCTAAGCTCGGGAGGAGAATCGCAGACAAAAGCTTCTGCAGTGGTCAGCAGAAAAAAAAAAAAAAAAATAGAAGTAGGCGACTTGGATCAAAGAGAGGTTGGAGGAAGAGAAATGAGAATATAGGCGGATAGAGGGAAGAGGGGAGAGAGACACGGATGACGAAAAGTACAGTTAAAAGATTTCAGGCATCAAAGGAAGGATGGAGGAGGAGGAGGAGGAGGAAGCATGAGGACATGAGGAGAAGACACTCAGCAGAAATATTCACTGTTTCATGGCTTCTTTTGTTGTGAAGCCCTGAAAGGAATTTTTTGTTTCACCGTTTTCTGAAAGGAGGCGATAAACAACAGTTTACTTTGTACGTGTATCGATCTCAGAGGAGCATCACCGATTCCTCTATTCAGCATTTAGATCCATCGGTTTTCTACCCCAGTCACCTGCCAACACGGTGAACAAATGCCCTCTCTATAAGGTCTGGTGCTCTGTCTAACATTATCCATTAGTTCCCATATAGATCTCTTAGACGACCCGGTTCTGCCTGCCTGACTCATTTCTTTATCGTCCGCTCTCTCTTTTCTTACTCTCCTTCTGTCATTACCTCCCTCCCCTCCATTTCTTCCCTCTCCCATTCTCTCCTCCGCTCTCATCAGCTCAAGTGACAAAAAGCATCACTTGGTGTCTAACATTTCATAGAGCAGCAATCGGAGTCATCTCAAAGGACCCGACTGCGGCTAATGATTCTCAGAAATACAGCTCGGGCCCTCAGGCCGACTCGCACATGAAAGGAAGCTCGGCGAGAGGAGAGGTAAGGAGCTAACTGGCTACACGGGTCCTGCTGCGCTAATTATTCATATCAGTCTTAACTATTTGTGGATCCATTGACTGTATAAGCCCTGACAAAAGGCCCCGGAGAAAATGGATTCCGGCAGCGACCAGATCAAAAACATGAAGACAATCTGAAGGTATTAGGCTATGAAGGATTGTGGTTTAAGGGTGAGAAGATTCTGAGTAGTTCTGTTATCATTTTCCAAAAATGAAGTCTGAAGTAATTTTAAACCTTTGAATCTCGTTCACACCAGAGACAGGAACAGTGAAGTTGATCCATGTATCTCAGGTCGTGTTAGAAGCTTAGTGATGTACAGTATAATGATTAGATTTACATGGCGGCAAATTGATCCATCTTGAGTAATAGATTCATTAGTTGGAAGGTTTACCAGATGCCAATACGTAGAAAACCCTGTCTCAACCACTGCTATCTCTGGAAAGTAATCTAATAAAGTAATCTCGTATTAGTCGGACTGGTCGAAGTAGAGCCTGACCAGATGATGCTGAATTGCACTGCAGTGAAGATTGAGTTAGCTTCGACTGCCCTGCATTTGTGTTGGCAACAGAGAGGGGCCATTGAAATAAATCAACAATCTAAATGCAGCCTAACATGCTAGCTGACTTAGCTAGCAAGCTAGCTACTGCAGTTTATTCCAGAGTACTTCAATTACCACTGACTCGTGTTATAAATGTCTGCAAACTCTTTCATGGACCAGCTGTACTTTGGCAGAGCCTGGTTATATAGAAGTGGATGGTGCAGCACAGTTGATAAGCTCTGACAGCTTCCTCTGTTTTGGACTCTTTGGCTCTCAGTTTCCTCAAAGATCAGCACTGCCAAGATTTGTCAGACTCCATTTACACTTCATGCACTGATCAGAAAGTTATTGGCTTTCAAAATAGTGAAGTGCATCCAAGAATTATCTGAGACTGACTGCCCTCAGATAAGTGATATTGAGACTGGAAACGCATGAACAGGGTCAAAATTTAACCTTTTTAAAATCAATCAATCTGCCATTGGCCGTGTCGATAAACTTGGTTGTCTTGCTTCTGATTTACAGTACAAATTATTCCATGTTCACAAATGAGAACTTGAGAATGATACCAACACATTTTTTTGAAATATACAGCAAATTTAAGAAGACAGAATGTTCAAGCATGACTAAAGCAAAAACCAGACCGCATTGTTCAGATTTTAGAGACAATGAGAGTCACGTCCATATTAAAATGTAGAAGCAGAAAGGAAGCATCTGGCTATGAAACAGACGCGTCAACCTTTTCAACCTTCTCCACCTCCCCCATATGCATCAGCAGAGACACTCATGCTTTCATGTTCTCGTGATCCACCAACATCTGGCGAGGCGTTGATGTTGTGAGGAAGTGCAGTGTGTGCCGTCATGAGCGTCCTGTGGCAGCACTGGAAATTACCGTCCAATTAGATCTAATAGATAAAATTAGAGACCAAAGCATAAAGTGAGTCTGTGGTTATCTCCTCGGGCATGGATTGCCCTGGGTTTAGAAAATTAATCAGAGGCTGCAGAATGAAGAGTTCACGACTGACAAGTTGGCATTTATTCAACTCAGCAATCTCCCTCCCTTCTCATCAGTCAGGATGCAAAGAAAGAAATGAAGTGAAGGTCGATCTGCCACATGCTGATTCATCTGCCTTCAGAAGACACTGTGCAACATGTGAACGAGGTAAAGAACACAGAGGGCTTTCTGGGTGAAGTGATTACAACCTTGACATTCTCCTCAACACAAGCAGAACTGACGGTTGTGTTTGAAATGGAAGCAATACTCTCACAGCAGTGTGACTCAACTGTGCTCGAGCTTCACAGGCTGTTTGGTTGTGTGTGTGCAATTACTGAGTTCAACGCCTACAGTATCTGATATCCAGTCAATGAGCTCATTGATGGTTAGCTTTTTACCGGATTTAAAACTGATTTCCCACAAGACTTGAATGAGAGAATGGCTTCTCCACGCTGTACAGTTTGAAACAGTTTGTTGTGTCCATAAGTCACTGAGATGTGGCAAACACTGACAATGGACCTTTAAGTTGAAAAAAAAAATTTGTTGGAATTGCTGAACTTCTCTTTTAACTGCTATTGATTGTCCACACTGTTAAGTCAAACTGGTGCATTTTGTCGCAGGAGGTGGGAATATGGACTTTCTCGTGGGTCTTTGAGCAAAAAAACGTTTCCATTTTTATAGCTCTTGTTCTAGTTGTTAAACTCTACTATGATACAAAAGAACCACGAGGGTGAAAAATGGACTTTGTCCCCTTGTTCTTGTTTCCTCTAAAAACTGGTCTCAAAGGCAACAAAGGGCAGAAATCCATGTGATCTCCCAGCAGCTTGATAGATGATCGTTAAGGTAATTAATCAGGTGTTTCAACCTCCTAAACCTGAATGCTCCTAAATCTGTCTAGTCCATATGGTGTCTGGCCACCTTTAAGAAGATCACTTCTATTGACTCAGCATTCTTGAATTCATTCTAACTGTGTATTGTGTAATTAAATGTCTGAGTAGTGTTTGGTTTTCCATGAGCATTGAATCAGAAATTGTTTATTGTACTTTGGATAGGTGAAAACTGCAAACACATACTCTATGGATGACTGTTTTTTTTTTGTTTTGTTTTTTTAGATTATCAGAGAGAAAAGAAGCAAGTTGAAGAGAATAGAGTCGTTGATGTTGGAGAATAAATCTGAAGAAGCGTTGATCATACAATATACTGACTGCTTTTTGCACAACAGCTAATAAAGCGATAAAGTTTTTGGCTTGGAAATTTGCCCGACAAAAAAAGAACCAATATGTCAGCATATTTTTACATAAACAACATTATCACTTTCAATGAGAATCCCTTAAATTTTGGATCAAGACGTGCTTCTTCTTGTCAGCGCTCTCTGCTGGACAAAAAGTGTCACGAAAACAGTGTTTTTAAAACCATCGCCTGGCTATAAATCTTGGCCATTTCTGTACTTTTCTTGTTTTTAAGTCAATACAAAGCATCTGTGTTAAGCTCATAATGGCTCAACCATTAATCGCTTTTTCTAGAGATTTCAAGATCATGAGATGAGGTTCTCAGCCACTAAACTTGAGTATTTTGACAAACATTTTCTCTTGCTTGGTGCATACAAACATAACATTTACTACAAGGCATCCACACAAATACAAAAAGATACAAATATTTGTGTATTCAGTAATAGAAATTATTTTCTTTGTTGCTCTGTTTTCAAGCCTTGGTTTCTTTGCTCCCTCTGTGTTCATGCACACATCTGTAAGTCTGTTTGATGGTAACCATTCAGGCAGGGTAATCTAGAGTCTGTACCTCGGTCCCCTAACTGCACACCCATCTGTGGCCCTCTCTATTTGAGAGATGATAGGACAAAATGCGAAGGCATGAGCTTGGAAATTGCACTTGACATCAAGGCAAAAACCTCTCCCATTAGACTATGACTTCTCAAACAAAAAGTGGCTAGTGAGTGGCGAGGTGCTGCAGAGAGCACGTCAGATCTCAGCATTACAGTAATGGACTTCCTGACACAGGCACTACACCAATGCGCCTTGCATTATGGACTATTTGGGGCCATCTGCACAGCTTTCAGCTTTGATGCACGGAAAGACGCTTCATATTACGCTGCAGCCGGGTTGTGCCTGCTGGACACTTACAACTGCGCCAGTGTGTCCAAGTGTGTGTGTGTGTTTGTGGCTGAGAGGACTGAGCTAATGTGTGTGAACCACTGAGGCGTTTAGGAAGTTGGGCCACAAAGTGAACATAGCTGCAGTTCACAGTGGGCTGGGAAGAGAGTAGGATAGTGATGATAACAAGCCACGCTGATGCAAACCACAATGCTCTGTGGCCTGCAGAGGACGGAGGCTTGAACTAGGGATGCACATGGTTAACCGTTTAACCGTTAACCGATAGCAGTAACTCTAACCGATTAATACTAACGGTCAATTTTGTTTTTAAGCTACGTAATTCAATCAAGTCATGGGGGCGTGTCGACAGGTGCAACACATGCCATCACGTGCTCTCCATCACAGCCCACTTTACAGCGAAGATGAAGAGAGCAAAAAGGAGTTCTGTGTGGGACAATTTCCACCGGAAAGGGGAGGAGGTCATTTGCAAATTATGCGGTACACACGCTTCCCGAGGCTGACCATTCTGGCCCGGCGCTGCCTGTGTATTCCTGGGACATCGGTCCCATCTGAGCGCATATTCTCCGCTGCGGGTCTCACGGTAAACAGGCTGTGCACCAGGCTGAGCCCAGAGCATGTCAACATGCTGCTTTTTCTTAATAAAAACCAGTACATTTAAAAATAAATAAATAAAGCCCATGAGAATTTTTTTGTCACGGCACTTTTGAATGGGTCACAGTATTCAAAAAAATAATTATAAAATAATAGGGGAGGCAACCGTCATTTCGACATCCCTCCAATCTATTATTAAAAACTCCTGAAACGGGAAATATAATATGTCTAGTACACGTATTAATGTAACTGGGGCTAGTGTGAAACATGTTAGATTCACGTCTGAATCTCAGGGATCACTGACTGTCAGCAGAAACACAGTGTCAGTGAGCTGTCACAGCAGCCAGCTGGAGCGCAGCTCTCCATTCAGCCCGTGTGTCTCCATGCACGCTGGCATCATATGCAACATTAATATTACAGATATCAATGACGGCTCTGCAGATGACACCTGAAGTCACTGACTAATTCCAGTCTCCTTTGTGTTGTACAGTAGAGGAGGGTGTGTATCCTTGTATGTAATTACGCACAAAACACACATTACATTGAATATTATTTTTTTATCTCCAGAGACGTTACATTACAGTGTTTCTGACATATAGAGCAACAGACGGGTTAGAGAAGGCAGCAAGATGTGAGATAATATCAATGGTGATTGGATTCTTCCCTGAACGTCTGTTGATAAAGTGCAAATGACTCTCTGGTGCACTGTATGTAATATTCCTGAATATTTAATCAGGACTGAGTTATCCAACCTGTTAATGAAGAAAAGGTCTGGTCACATTTTGTTTTCATCACAGACTTGAGAATTACCTATCTGAGCATCTTTAGTCTGAACTTCAACTCAACTGCAGATTTAAGCAACTGTTTACCTGAGTCTTAAAAGCTAAAATATCTAGGCTGCGATTTCTCCATTAAGAAAGGAAAACTGCTGGCACGCCATGTTTGTTTGCAAAGAAGAAACAAGCAAAACATATGTTCTCCAGAAGGAAATGTAATGCATTATAAGCCTCTTGGTGATAAGATGATTAAATACAAATCTAATCTTTGCAATGTTTGTAAGTTCCACGCCAGCAATTCTAAAGACGGCTTAAAGCTCTCCTGTATTATTTATTTAAGGCATATTCATACAGGACAGGTTTTCTCTTTTACACCAGCGTCCTGTTCACAGCTACACTGGAAAATAACCAAGTTCATGCAACAAACATGGAGAGAACAGAATAGTAAACAAACATTCCTCACAGCTTCTTTGATATAGGATTAGTGTGTGGAAGTGAGAGACAAACAGCTTAACATTTCTGAGACGCTCAACACATCTCGACAGAATTCATGTGTATGCACTGCTCTGCAACATGTATTTGATGGAATTTAACATGAACTAAGTTATTAATACCGTCAAGAAAAGTCACGTGACTAAATCCTCACTAATTCTTCTGTATGCCATCATTTATATTAATAAAATGCTATATTTGCTCTCACGCTAATAAAATTACATATGTGTCACAATATGATGTGGAAACATCACAACATAAGATAAAAAACCTTTTAACTGTGTTTTGTAGTGTTTGAAAAAAAAGTTAAAGGTCATTAAAAACATGTCTAAAGACTTTTAAGAGCAGGATGTCAAAATAAAAACAAAGATGCTTTTTCACTATGATCCTTGTGACCTTTAACATTAAGTTAGTCAAAACATGATAATAATCTAAGAGCACAAAGAAAATCTATGAGACACATGAGAATATTGTGACTCAGCTGCACTATTGGGCAGCATAAATATTCCAGGAGCTGTGTGCATATTTCGCCTGTTTTCTCCTCTTGGTTTTCTTGTTTTCGTCTCACTATATTTACTTTGAAAGAACTGTTTGGACAAGTACTATACAATGTGATTTATCATTATAAATAGGGCGGTCTGCCGTACCTCCTGCCCCGTCGTCCCATGGAGAAATAAAGCTGCAGGAGACGCTGCAGTCTAAATGGGAAGTCCAGTCTTATCCAGTTAGAGCAATAAAAACAGAGGAAGCCAGACTGTCTCTGTACAAATTACCAGAGATGGAGAGCTCGGGGAAATATGCTCAGGCACATCAGCAGGGAGTTGTTTGTGTGTGTGTGTGTGTGTGTGTGTGTACTGTACATACACAGTCTATGTTATTGTATCATGGCTGCAACGCTCTGCTGTTTAGATGCTTTTGGAGTTATTTCAGCTGTCATGGACTCACTCTGTCGCTGCGTAATGGCTCAAGCTCAAGCATCTACATCCAACTGTGGACTTTCTCTTTGTGGACTCGTTCCCTTCTTTCTTAACTTGTCGCTTCTGAGAACACAAGGTCAGAGCCGACATTCAATACATCCATACATTATAACATAAAGTCTCAAATAAAAAGCCAGTATTCAAATAGTCCGCATGTCTCAAGTATTACTCAGGGTTGTGGTCGGTACAAACATAATAAAGGCCGGTCCCTAATAAAGGCCTGTGTTGGCTGCTGCAATAATTGGTTGTAATTTCATCATAATGTATATTTCTGCAACATTACTGAAAATCAGCACAATAACACAGTCATGCCATATTCACCAAAGCATAGAAATAGTGTTTGCAATGTCTGTGTGAACAATTCCAACAACACTGCCTGCAGATGCTTCACATTAAAAGACATTATGCCACCTAACACAGAGGATACCAGTGTTACTGTGAATCAGACTGTTGTAATTAAAAGTTGAGTTTGTGTAAAAAGCATAAACAGCAAATAAATAAGGCAAAACAGGAGCAGATCAGAAGGATCAAACACCAGACTTGTAACTCATGTGATAGAATATTCTCATGTCTCTAAATGCAGCTCATCTCTAATGGGGGCTGGTTCTCACTTCAGTTAAGGTGAATAAAACAATGCTGAAACAATTATTTGTCAATGGACAGAAAATAAATGTTTGACTATTTTGGTTAATTAATAAAAAAAATTTGTTGTTTCCAACAAACTGATGACAAAAACAATAATTAGCTGCAGCTTTAGAATAATTGTCCGAACACAATTTAAAGAATTTATGGCAAACGTGTATAACAAGACTCTAATTTCATTTAATATTTCAATATTATTATATTTATGGCTGAAGCTCTACCTTGTGAGAGCAGGTGTCCATTTTAAAACTCGTCAGGCCTCATTTTGAAATGTAAGCCATGAACGAATTTAAGTAGCTCTATAAAACAGATTAAGCTCAATAAGTAAAAGAAATGATTTTCAGATGCTTTATCTTCTCACAGAATCCAAAGTCTGACTGTGGGTCAAGCCTGAGGGGTGATGAACAGAGCGAGCTGCCCAGCCACCACGGGCACAAATGAAGAAACTAATGAATTCCATTAGGATTTAGCAAATGGCCTCTGTCAAGGAACAGCGACCAAGGAATGTGTGGGAGTGTGTGTTCGCATGTGGGAGCGCATGTGTGCAGGCATTTAATCACTCGGCAACTTTTAATTAAAGGCCGTGAGATTACTTCAAGGAAACAAAATAAAAATCTGGAACACTTAGACCTTATTTCGGTATCAAAGCACGGTTTAATGGGCACTGTAGCCGAGGAATACAATGAATTAGTCCGCCGCCGTTCAGGCTCCGCTTTAAATCCAGTCACACTCCAGTGGCGAGTGAACAACAGCCCTCGCACAACACAGTCATGTATTTCAATTCAGAGCACTTTGGCCAGTTTAAATTGCCCACCAGTTATTCTCTCTCTCTCTCACTACTCCAGCCTCTCGTTGGATACTGCAGCACTGAAGGACCAGAAGAAAGGCCGGGGTGGACTCTGTGACATTCAGACAAGCAGAGAGACAAACAGTTCTGGGGCCCTGCTCTTAAAGGTTTGCAGAAGTATGTACTTGTGTTGTTAGAGTGAAGTGTGTGAAATGTCTTTGTGGATAAACTAAGATATGCTACAAACATATAAATGAGAAATACCTGAAAAAGAAACACCTACATGATTGAACAGGATGGGGGCGGCTATAGCTCAGGAGGTAGAGCAGTTGTCAACCAGCCAGAAGGTTGGTGGCTCGATACCTGGCCCCTGCAGCCCATGTGCCGAAGCGTCCTTGGGCAAGATACTGAACCCCCAATGGCTGTTCCATTGGTATGTCAATGTACGTCGCTTTGGAAAAAAGCGTCTGCTAAATAAAATTGTAGAATTGTAGAATTGTAGCTTCCCATCTCCCCAACAATTTTTCTATTTTTTATGTCCTTGCTTTTAACTCTCTGATCTTGCCTGGTTCTATTATTTTAAGTTCATTTAACAAAAACCCTCAAGTCATTTAGTGAGACACTCAAAGTATTTTTACCTTAACTGTCCTGGTTGGCCTTAACAACACCATGAAGATACCTCACTCGCCTGACCTTTGTTGGACCCAGTAATCTTTCTCCGAGCAGCTGGCAACGACAACATTCACATTGACAACCAAAAGATATTTATGTAAATGAACTTGATACTTGATACTTTGGGCCTCCGTCAGCATGTGAAGGAGCTCGCCCACTCTCAAGGACACGCTCTGGACTCCATCGCTGAGGGTCTCTATCTACTTCAACACTGGTCAAGGACTCAGCTCTGTCAGATCATTTCTGTCTATTTTTTGACTTGCACTTCAGTTACTGCTGCTCTTTTTAGACAAGAAATATCGACAAGTTCAAGTGAGACATCTGACTCTGTTGGTGTTTTATTCCAAAATATTATAAACAACGTTGCACTGATAAAGCAAAAGACAATGACTTATAAACAGGAAGAAGCCTGGAGACATGATCCAGATGTAAGACTAATGAAAGGAGGCAGCAGAAAAGGGCGTAAGACCAAACTTCAAATACATATGACATCTACAGAGGCAGGATTCACTCCTACAACAAAACAGTTTGCAAAGACAGACAATCATCTTTGTCTACAATCGTGAACAAAAAAAAATAAAGCAATCAGCTCATTTGCTACAGTGGACAAATTTTAATTCATCCACTTGTTGTCTTGACAGTTTGTCTACTAACCTTTGAAAAATGTTTTCACACCGAATAAACTGATGTTATGATCTCAACACAGTGGATGCATCACTTCTGTCTGACACCTTTGCTTCAGCCTTGAAAACTGCCGTCGTTAAGCTCTGATTAAAAGAGGAAACCTTGATGCTTTTACCTTCAGCAACTTCAAACCAAACTAAGCCTTTGTAGCCAAAATATAGAGATGGAAGTTTTAAATCAGCTAACACACTTAGTTTCAAATGACTATCAACAATTTCAATTAGGCTTTCCTGCCAATCACAGCACAGAGACGCCTCGCATAAATTAAAAATTGAATTCTTATTCTTCATTAATTTCAGTTCTTTTAAATCTTGGTGCAGTCTCTCATACAGTCCATCACCAGCAGCAGTAGTAGTACTAGTATTGAAATGAATACCTGTGTGTGATTTTTGAGTCTATGAGTATTAAAATGAAGTGAACACAGATTACAACAGTCTGCAACAAAGATTTAATTTCAAGTTTTATGTTCATGTGAGAATTTGGAGTTCATTCAAAGTCGGATTTCATGCTTGACTCATGGTGGGATTTCCTCTATTCGACAGCGTGCTCCAAATTGTTTGGCATGAAGCTCAAGGAGAAGTGACTTCGAACTGGCCATGGTTCCTCTTTATTCTTTCCTCCACAGCAGACGAAACTCTCCATCTGGTGAGAGAGCGGCTCATAAATTATTGAGAACGAATTGGACCCTGATTCGAGCGGAGCTGTGGGTCTTCATGATTGCTTTTCTTAATGCTCAAATCTAAGGCTCTTCCTTTTAGTGTATGTTTCATGTTTGTTGAAACCCGGAGGGAATCTGTAATGGACTCTATTAATACTTTCACAATGGCTGGATCCATTTGCTTGTTTCTATTTGAACGCTGCTCTCAGCTGTTTCTCTGAGTTTCATCATGGTCCTAACTTCTGCTTTATATGCGCCGGCTCTCCTGATAAATGCAGGAGAAATGAACAGGCTGACGGATGATAATCCACTAAAAGTGCTGCACACTGAAATAGTTTTCTTACATAAACATGTTTATTTACCAAGCTTCCAGATTAAAGACTAATAACTGACGATAACTGGAGCAGTAAATAAGAAGTGCTGTTCTTAAGTAGCCGTGGTTTTTAGGTTTGTGCTTCACTTACTATTTATAATGGCTTCCTGTTGCTTTTTGCCAATCACATGTGCACCAATATTCTCCCTGAGACCTGTGCCTACATTATCATTTATGACTGAACATATGTAAACATCACACAAGCATTACACCGTTCATGGGAGACTGCACATACATTCTCCAGCTGTTTGTTTAAAATGAAGTACGTTTAATTTTTGCTGACAATCGACTCTTTTGCAGTTGTGCAAATTATAACTGTTGTCTCTAAACAGCAAAGACATAAGCAAGTGCTATGATATTGTCTTAAAGAAAGGACTTGAGTGAATGGTTGTGTGTATGAACTGTCCAACCTTGATATGTGAGACCAATGTCCACAACCTGCTTCCTACCTACAGTCAACATTGTTTTTGTTTTGTTTTTTTACCTTGATTACAATCTTTCCTGAACTTTCACTGAGTGGCCTCTGTAACTAAAGCAAAGCTGCACTCAAACATCGTCAAGGCAAATCAGAAAAATGTCTCATGAAAGATTTTCATAAGAAGTCTGGAATTCAATAATGAACTATTTGATCCTGCTGATACGGGTGACAGATCAGAAAATGCTAACATAGGTAACGACAACCAAACAACATTGTTAGTTTGGACCCATCCAGTATAGGAACATGTTTAACCTAGCTTAGCATATAGCAGGATAAATGGATGTTTGAAGTGGGGGAGAGAGAGAGAGAGAGAGAGAGAGAGAGAGAGAGAGAGAGAGAGAGAACTTTATTGTCCCTAACTCTCACTAAAAAACAGGAGTATTTCCAAAATGGCGGAATGTTCCCTTTAAGCGAGCTGAAGCACCCTGGATCAGAAGCGAGCAGCACAACAGCACGTCGTCGGACCGGCTGAGGGGTAACATAACCGACGATGACGGCCGTGACAGCCGATATCCCACACGTGGTGTATGACATGAATAAATGAAACTGACTTAAATACTGCGTGAAAAGGAAATGTCAGGGGAGCGTCTCCAGAAAGTGCGAGGATGAAGAGATAACCAGTGGCAGTGACAAGCATCTATCACTCTGACGTCTCCATAGAGAGCTGGTGTTGGCTTCAACGTGCTTTATCTCCTGAGTGTCTTCCCTTGCAGCTCCACCTGAATTCACGTTTTTATATCATCTGCTAAAGTAAGAATCGAGTGTTCCTCCTCGTCCCTCTGAGGCCCCTTGAGGAAGCTTTTCATAACACGTAATGGAGTTACAGTTACCGAAGAGAGGAAGATTTGGTTTTATTTTATTCATTAAGTAGAGATGTACATTTCTATTGCAGCCTCCAGTCTGTCTCTCCCCTTCTCCACCTTTTCCTGTCTCACTCCTCGTCCTGCTAGGGCTGCACAATTAATCGAATTTTAATCACGATCACGATTTTGGCTGCCACGATTAAATTAAGATGATCGTCGGCATGTGGTCAAATCAAGCACTTTCTCAACCCAATAGTCACCAACCACCAGGGGGCGACCCATAGGTTAGGGCCTCATCATTACGCTGCCTAAAGAGCAAGCGAGCGAACCCTGCAGCAGCGGCAGCTTCAAATGATCAAACTGTGAGAGAGTGCAATGTCGGGAGCAGCAGGCAGTGACAGTGAGGAGCCGCTAGTGCCTCGTAAAGGAGCAACATCTACTGTTGACCCTTTTCCACTGCGCTGGTGCTAGTGCTAGTTTGGAGCCAGTATCTGACTTAGCACCAGTTCTTTGTGTTTCCACCGCGTAAGCACCAGCTCCCGGTGCTAAAAACCGGTGCTTAGCAGGCACCAACTCTTCGCTGGCCCAGAGCTAAGTACAGACTACGTCAGGGGCTGGGGGCGGGGTTAACGTGAGTGCCGGTAGCCAGTTTCCAAATCGCAATTGCGACCGGCTTTCGGGCTGGGACACACAAGCGGTAATTTGTGTTCGTTTTCGCCAGGACGTCCCTGGTCTGATCGCAGATATATTGAACTGACTCCCAGGACACAAGGAAGTTCTGCACAAACTTTTGTGCGCTGAAATCCAGTGTCCGCGAGATCGCGGATGTGTCCAGGCATCAGGCGACCTCCGCCTCGCAGTCAGCCTGAAGACCCTCTATAAAGATACATTTTCATTTCACTTTATAATTGCATTTTGCAAAAGCATATTTATTTTTCCCCTTTGTCTTTGGCAAAAATTTTAGTTTATTGTTTATGATTTATGATTATTTTAAGTTTCAATTTGAAAACTTGTTTGTTTAAAAAAGAGAGTGCAATAAAAAGGTATGTTCTACCTAACCTAACATAATGAATAATCGTGATTAATAATCGTGATAACAATATTGATAAAAATAATCGTGATTATCATTTTGGCCATAATCGTGCAGCCCTACGTCCTGCCCATGGATGTCACTTTGTCTGACGTTTTTTTAGACATTCCACTGACAGCTCCGATTCAACCTCCCACACAGTGCGGCGGATACAAAACACTTTGAAGTTCCTATGGTGTGACCTGCTGAGTGAAGCTAAAGCAAACCAAATGAATTTTGAACATTTGAGGGGGGGGGAATCACATTATCTGGAGTGAGATGTACATGACTTGAAGCATCTGCTCAACTTTTTCTTTTCCATTTAATGTTTTTATTCAAAACAGAAATTCCTTTCAGTCTAAGGAATAGCTTATATTTATCACATCTCTCGCACTCTCTGGCCCCTGAGAACACTTCAGTAAAATGCAGCTGTTAACATTCATGTATGCAGATTGGGACTTGACTCTATCGCAGGTACTGTGGCACAAAATCAGTCAAAGCTATCCTTCAACCCAAGCAATGTATTCATAAAAAAATACGAAATCACACACAGATACTTCAAAGATATTTCTCCTTTCACTGCTTTACATGCAGGCCACACGTGAAAACAAAGATCAGACGCACACACTCGCTCATGCACGAGCACACGAGTGCTTCGCCCTCCTTTCTGCTCAAGACACGGTAAATAATGACTTTGCTACCACCAGAGCCTGGAAATTTATGTATGCATGAAGAGGATGCAGAGAGGGGAAGTCGCATACATTTTCTCCCACACACACACATTCAGAGCAACGTGTTGATCTCAATCTCCAGCATGTGGCTGTTGTGGAAACCATCACGAGTTGAATTACAATGTGACGATTGAGACATGGCACAGAAATGAAATTCATATATATGGCACACACACACACACACACAGAAGAAGGGTTGACCCCCATTTTTAAATCAGATACCAGTGCAGATGGCAGCAGCGTGCAGTGTGTACGAATGTGGGTAAAGACCAGGAGGAAGACACACCTGACACATCCAATGAAAACATATAAAATAACCAAGCTCATGTTGATCATGAACAACAGATGTGTACAGCTAACCATGCTAATAATGCTAGCACCATTCAGAACAGCTAAAGAGCTAGCCAAATTTAAGCTGTGCACTTCATCATAATTGTAGCATAAATATTAGCATATATTAGGGATGCACCGAAATGAAAATTCTTGGCCGAAAACCGAAAACCGAAACACCGAAATGAATTATTATGCCAATTATTACCATTGCATTCGTGGCTATGACTGTGTACTAACCTCACTAAAATCAAGGCATTGCAATTGCATAAATTAATATTAATGCTTCAAAGAATAAATCAATTACAAAATTATGAAAATATTT
>JBBMOC010000272.1:102361-147569 GCA_037975185.1 Centropyge bicolor | reverse complement strand
GGCTAGAGGCGGCAACCGCCCGTGGTGGGCGTGTTTTTTCTTCGTCATCACAACGTCTTGTTTCGGCCGTGTTGTTTCGGTGACAAAAGTCTTTCGGCCGAAAACCGAAAATGCACTTTTGAGCCAGTTTCGGCCAAACATTTTCATTGGCCGAATTTTCGGTGCATCCCTAGCGTATATATTATAGAAAAGACAACAGGGAGGTGGATTATGTTCCAAGAAGCCTGAAACTGAAGTGAACTCTGCCTCTGCTTGTATCCTCTGTCGTGTCGTTCATACAGTACACAGAATACAGATTACACTATAACCATTAACTGACTGACTCACAAGCATCATCCTGCTCTTCAGAGGAGCTGGAGAGAACGTCTCTCCACACATGCTGCTCCTGTTAGACTGGTATCGAACGTAGCTGGGCCTCAGCGTGAAGACTCGGTTGGAGGTTGATGGGTTTTACAACAAGAGTAATTAAAGTGAGTGACAGGCAGAGTGGGGCAGAGGACACACCAAGCCAGGCAGCTGGGATAATTATTGAATTCTGTTAAAAGCTTACTATGCTGTCTGCCGGGGAGGTTAATAGGAATTTAGCAGCCGAGGTGACAAGGCCCGTCAGCAACTCTGCTCTCTCCGGTAGACCGCCTGGTTAACGCTCAACTCATCCTTCGTTACCGAATGTTGCCGTCGTCACCACGGAGATGACGGTGATTCTGCGCTCTCTGTGTTAATGCACTTGACAACAGAGGCTAGTGTCTGCTGAAATGCAAATGGCCATGACAGAGGAGCTGACACATTCTGGATTTCACAGGCGTTCCAAGACAATTTTTTATGTTTCTTTTATTTTTTTTGCTGTTAATAATCAATGATAGAATCCATGCTGCACTGTAATCCTCCTTTGCTGTTATCAAAGTTTAACTTTGTTCTCTCTCGTCTCTCAGTTTTGAGCGTTTTAATGCTGAACACAGCAGCCTGAATCCTTTAAACTATGACTCTCCTGATAATGAGTGTTGGAGTATTGACAGTGAAACGTCTGGCAGACAGTGTAGTGAAGCTGTGGCACAAGTAGAAAACAGTCAGCAAACTGAAGCTAATGTCAGTTACAATCTCTTAAGTTTAACAGTCGCTGACATTAGCCACTATGAGCTACTATTGATGCATCAAACTTTCTATTTGTCATGTTTCCAAAACTTCCATAATCTAATTTTAAGACTCAGATTTGTTTTGCTTGGGCCTAAGTGAAGTGAACACCTGAGACTTGACCTGGATATGACAGTCGTGAGACTTGTTGACTGAAAGCTCAGTGAAGACTTGACACATTCTTGCTTTCTGACAATAAAAAATAAGACAGCAACAGATGGGCCTTGTAAAACCAAACATCATGAATATTTAATATCAGGCTACACATTCATGGGACTTGGTCTCGGCTATGGAAAACAACACTACCAGAAAATCTTGCATCCCGAGGCTGAATTCAAACCGACAAAAGCCCTGAGAGAGAAAAAAAACCTGCTGCTTTCAGTTTGAATGCCGACTGAAAACTTGACACTGAGGCCAACTTGTCTGTGATCACTTGAGACTTGAACCTGACATAAAAGACAAAAATATACATCACACTAAGGTCTTTCCCCAAAACTCTATTCTTGTCAGGGAAACGTCTAATTTACTAATTCTACATCTTACCATGACTCAAAATAGGCGTCTTTGTCTGATGCATGACTTTGTCTTACTTCTGCTTGATGCAACCAAGCGGCAACCTCCGCCGCTGAAAAATGAAGCTAATGTGGAAGTGCAAAAAAGCTGCAGTTCCTCGAATAACCACTAGAGCAGGCTGCAGAAGGGAGTCAATTACATTTGAGCCCCATGTTAAAATGTCCGATTTTACGACAGAAAAAAACATATTTACAGCCTGGTTCAAAACATGGCTCTAGTCTCATAAGCTGTTTTTCTACTCCATGACAACTCTGGGGGGGGGGATTTTTTTATAAGACGTTGGTTTAAAATATACAGCATACATCATTATGCACAATTCATAGCTGTCAATCTAAGTGGCGCCACTTTGATTGACAACTCGCCACTGACGGTCTAAACGGCGTCACCCCGGCTAATTCTAGTCACTGAGTTTGGGAAAGAGATCGTCGTGGGGTTAGCCGGTTAGCAACGATATTTAGCATTTAACCTAGCTGGTTAGCCGTAGCTAGTTTGATTATGTTGAATAAAGCGGGTTTTTTCAGCGGCTTTTTTCAGCCAATAGCGTTCATTCGACCCGCCTCAGCTCCGCCCTCGCTCCACCTCTTTGTCCATATTTGGAGTAACCGGAGGTAGGCCACCAAGATTTGCTTCATTTTTGCTCTTCAGAAACCTATGGGTGACGTCACGGACGCTACGTCCATATTTTATACAGTCTATGGATGCAACACATGCACAGAAAGATGGAGGTGTGGGTTATTTTATATACCAGCTATAAAAAAGACAGACAGACAAAGAGACAGTTTTCTCAATAATTAAATAAAAATAAAGGAAAAAAACGCCCCTTGAGTATTGTGTGTAATTTTGTATTGGATCCAATATAATTTTCACAACCTGTAAATGATACGAGTGGATCGATCGTCTTCCCAAACAAAACAGCACATTTCTGCTGTAATTAAAGCAGCTCTGGATCAAATCAATTACCCAGTCACCTGAGAAGCAGCATTTCCCATAACACACTTGCTCTCTGGCTCATAAATACACCGACACGACGGCAGCACAGCTACATCAAAAAGCCTCCATGACCCTGTGAGATGTATGTGTGCCACAGCAGGGAGACGGCTCCTGAACTAACATCATAAACTGTACACACACAAACACATCAGCGGCTCCACATGTGGAGACGCTACAAGATGTCTTTGTTCCGGCAGATTCATGTCAGCCGCAGTTCTCTCAGTTGGCCCTAACAACTGTACTGAGATGGTGAATTCAGCCTCATAAATAGTTCCATGTAAATTACCCGCGGGTGCTGATATTGACTTGCTAAAATGAGCTAGGGTCCGCCATGTTGCAATAAACCAAATGATTTTTTTTTTCCCCCTCCCAACACTCGTACACAAACACATGCATACACACACACACAGGCTTAACCAAATGTAATTTACCAGCTGCTTTCTAATGGGGCTTCATCTTTCAATATAAATGTTAATAATCTATGATTACTCTCCGCGCTGCAACGCAGGGAGCTGAGGTTTTCTTTCATGTATTTATGGAAGTTTCTCTCTCTTCTCTCGTTCTGATTCTCTCTCTCTGCTTCATCTCCTGAAAATGTTTTTGAATACAGACATCAAGTGATAGATTTTCATCTTTTTGTTTTTGCCAGCATGCACGGAGATGACTCCAGAAGCAGCTCTGTGCATCATTAACCTCCATTCTTTGTGTTAATCATCTGTTTGGGGGTTCTTTTTTTTTTTTTTTGCATGGTTTCTATATAGTTTTGAATCCTGGCAAACTGGGACTAAATGTATAAATAATGTGTTAAGCAAAATGATTAAAGTATAAATCAGGAAAGCAGGGCTGTCAACACTGTACAAAAAATCTTTCCTCAATCTAACAGGCTGGAGAATTGAGCCCAAATCAGCTTTGGGGTTCTTACTGAAAGGAAATATTTATTACACATTATTCATTAGATTCATATTTAAATGATACACATATGAAACAGCTGATTGGCAGCGTGCGAGCAGCCGGTAGCACAGAGTAAAACACAAAAAGTCGTTTTGAGTTAATGACAGCAGACAGAAAGAATCTGACAACAAAAAGGGACAGAAGAGTTTTTTGGGGGGGGGGTTGTCTCTCAGGTCGTGGATGGTCGCAGCACCGCCTTCTAAAGCGTGTTGTGGCATAAAATGTTTCAGTTTAAAGGCCGTGACTGCTGCAGCTCAGTTTGGTCTCATCAGTTCCCTGTCGACTAAAAATCTCTCAGCAAGGGCAGGTTATCGAACATCAATACTTTCTACCTTGTGTCCCCACTATCATAGATTTAAAGCTTTTAAGGCCCCTGAAGTTGGTGTTGAATGTTTGGTCAAAGTTGTCGAGTTGTTCTTTGGTCAGAAACTTCCTGGGAGTCAGGAAACATGGCTGCCAGTGCACAAAAACAATGAGGACACAAGCAACATAAGAACTGCACCAATCATCAAGAGCATTACCTCATGTCTCCAGATACAGTAATCTATCAATCTCTCCAAAATAAAATCAAGCAGCTGTCCAGAACAACATTTAACCTTCTTCTGATCTGATGACCCTCACTGACGAAACAAAATAGTTTGTACTTCAAAAACAAGTTGCTTGAGTTATAATAACTACTTGGTTATGGTTAGGAACAACTGTGGTTCAGCTGTTGCTAGGAAATGGGAACCATATTGAAGCTTTTTGTTGACCATCAATCCACCAAAACCTCTTCCATCTTCAGGCTTTGCTTCTCTTTAACCAAGTCTATATTTCCTCCTTTGAAGAATTTGTCATATTTCCGACAACCACTTGAACATAAGCAACTCATTAAATATGATTATAATCACATGAAATAGCTTCAGGATGACAAACAGTGATGCATAGAGAGATGTGGCCTGGACAGATGGATGAAGTACTTCATTAATTCCAAAGAGAAACTGCAGCATCACAGTAAAATGGAAAATTAAGACATTCAGAAACATCTCTTTGGTATTGACCTTTGGTTAAAAACTCCGAACTATCCCTTTAAACGCTGCACGCCCACACATGCTGTCCTTGCCATAAAGTGAATATGGAAGCTATCTCCATCCCATTTATTTTCCATTTGTCAGTGTCTGAGTGAGGTTATAATAGCTTGGTTAAGAGCCACATTAGCAGGATGTGGCGCGACAAAGCTATGGATTAATACTCTCTGATCCCTCGCTGTCAAGCCCATTAAAATGTATGCAATTTGGTATTATCTCTGGTGCCATGCTTGCCTGTCTACTCCACATGGCGGGGACTGAGTTAAAAATGACTCTGAACGTATCAGGGCCTCATTTGCTGTGTTTAATGACTCACCAAGTCTTCTGTTTTTCTTTCCTTCTCTCTCCTCCTCTTCCCCTCGACTCTCCGTGAAAATAAAGATAAGGCACGCCTGTCATTCCTGCCGACCCGTCAATCATAATCCACCGCTGAAATTACATTCCCCGCCGTCGCCGCGGCTCTGTGGAGGCTACCTTCATGTCTACCTGTAGATATTCTGCACCATATTTTCTTTTCCAAGCGGGAGCAGACAGTCCAGCCTCCACCTGCATTTTCTCTTTATAAAAACCTGTGTCAAGAACTTTGTGCTGGAATGAGGTGATATCGACTTCGGCGCCTGCCTACACGCTGCCTCTGGAGTTTCATGTCACCAAAAATATTAATAACACACTCAGACTTCTGAAGATCTGTCGTCTGATATATTAAGTTGGTGCTGATTGCTCGCAGATATTGGATTTTTAGGACGAATAGGATTTAGCCCATTGGGCGTAAATTAGCTCTGATACGTGGCTATAATGCTGCTTGATTAATTACAAAGCAATTGTAAAACTGATTAGTTCTACATCTGTCGTTCATGTTGGCCATTTATTGGAAGCCTTTAAAATGAGCTGATTCTAATGAGTCAGTTTTATGAGATGCCACGTTCTGCCGTGATTCATCAGCTTGTTTTTACTGCTGGCATTCGTGTTTGCATTTAGCTGGGTGACAGTTTGGGCGACGAGGCTAAAGATCGTAGTGTAAAACTGATCAAGCAATCGTTCATCATTCATTCCCTTCTGTCTGAACTAGTATTAGAAAACCATTGAAACGTGCAGACATGCAGCACATGAAGTGGCTTAAATGCACGAACGTTGCCTGGAGAAATATTTCCCAGCATCATAACTGCTTGAAACTGTCTGTACATAATTCTGCATATTTACTATAATGTGCAACACACTGACCTAAAACCACAACATTTCTGGAGACTTGTGGAGTTTGAATGCTCTCCTTGTATTTCCATCAGGTTTGTTGGTGTCTTTCAAGCGGCAACCTCCGGCGCTGAAAAATGAAGCCAATGCAGAAGTGCAAAAAAGCTGCAGTTCCTCGAATAACCACTAGAGCAGGCTGCAGAAGGGAGTCAATTACATTTGAGCCCCATGTTAAAATGTCTGATTTTACGACAGAAAAAAACATATTTACAGCCTGGTTCAAAACATGGCTCTAGTCTCATAAGCTGTTTTTCTACTCCATGACAACTCTGGGGGGGGGGGGGCGAATTTTTTTATAAGGCGTTCCTTTAAAATATACAGCATACGTCATTATGCACAATTCATAGCTGTAAATCTAAGTGGCGCCACTTTGATTGACAACTAGCCACTGACGGTCTAAAGGGCGTCACCCCGGCTAATTCTAGTCACTGAGTTTGGGAAAGAGATCGTCGTGGGGTTAGCCGGCTAGCAACGATATTTAGCATTTAACCCAGCTGGTTAGCCGTAGCTAGTTTGATTATTTCGAATAAAGCGGCTTTTTTCAGCAGCTTTTTTCAGCCAATAGCGTTCATTCAGCCGGTCCATAGGACCCGCCTCAGCTCCGCCCTCGCTCCACCTCTTTGTCCATATTTGGAGTAACTGGAGGTAGGCTACCAAGATGGCTACGCACTACGATTTGCTTCATTTTTGCTCTTCAGAAACATATGGGTGACGTCACGGACACTACGTCCATATTTTATACAGTCTATGGTGTCTTTAGGGTTCAGCATGACTCGAATTAACTAGATTAAACTATATGGCGACCATTTCTTAAGGAAGAGGAAGTAATATTTCTACATAGCCACATGAAGGCAGAGCAAGGCTTTGTTAGTTTTGGTAAGTCACAATATATGTAGGACACAAACGCTCAATTTCTGATGTCACAAAGTTGTTGTCAGACCAATCAAAAAGCACTTTGTTTGAAGGACATTGAGGCCCTTTGTAATCACATCTGGTTGCCTGAAAGATCTCAAGTTGGACAAATCGTAGCCCTGCAACATCATTAGACAGTATATCCACAGTTCAAATTAATGACAGAGCCGCGGTGCTTGTGGATCTTCACATATAAACCCAACAAGCATCCGCTGTATGATGACACAATGACAGACGAGGTGTAGATCACAGCCCGCCAGTTCATCTCAGAAACATCACGTCCAAAAATAGCAGCCTTCAAAAACCTGCACTCGTGTAATAGCGGCTTGAACTGCAGTCAATGCAGCATCTGCTCATTATCTCGGGCTCAGAAAATTCACATTCTTCATGTCACATTGGTGTGAACGATATGGAAGACAGGCAGAAGGGACCGCACAATGATCACAGTGCTGAAAATAACGTGGCACAGCAGTGGAGAGGGAATCTGCTGATGAAGAGCCTGAAGTTGTCTCATTCTCACTCACACTGACACGTCCGCTCTCCTGATAGATTTCATGCCTTCAACATGGCCTCCACACACACGTCATCCTGTAGCGCTTTTACACAGAATTAGTCCATTAATTAGTGTCAATTTCAGACATTAAATCAATTAGAATAAAGAGGTGTTTGGTAACTTCATAGAAAACTACTGTATCTTACTGTAAAATTACTTTATCCAACTTAAAAAGGTAAAAAAAAAAAAAAGTTTAGTTTTATTCAGTGAAAAAGTCACACAAACATGCTGCTGTTGCATTTGTTGTTTTCATGCTCAGCTCAATCTGTCAGCCACACACACACACACACACACACAGCAGAGACAGTATCAGAGACAGAAAGGTTACAGTCGTGAGTCCTACACAGCCCTGTAATCCATCCACAGTAACAAAGCGCGCCGTCGCCGCCATCTTCAGACATAAAACATATGCAGCCTTCAGATAATTCCCTTTTTCCTCACAGCAAACAGTGCAGACAGATGGTTTAACGGCTGGCCTTCTTTACCACCAGCATCTGCACTCGTGATTTATACATATGAATCAGTTCATTCAGCCTTTATGTTGTGTGTGTTGCCAAGCCTCACAATGGTGGAGAAGCACTCTTTGCATCAGTAACATGAGAAGCTGGTGGCGGTGTAATGCGAGTCAAATCTGTGTTAAGACTGAAGACAACGATGATAAATATGTAAACAAGTCTAACCTTGACTTGAACTCGCTGCAGCAAGTTCAACGCACAACTGCATTTGCATGTAACTGAGATATTTCTTGTAATTTCAGGAGATGTAGTGATGGTGCACCAGCAGTTACACCATCAGGAATCACTTACAGAAAAGAGGAGATGCAGAAGGTCATGGGATCAATGATGACCAATCATGATTACTGCTGTTAGTGTTCAGCAGGACTACTATATAATGCCTAACCAATTCTCTCCATTCTGACTGGAGATTTAACTGCAGCTTTATTTACAAGATATAACCCAAGAAATTCAATTACTAAGATGACAGATGTTTTTCATTTACCAGAAACACTCACAAATGTGGAAATATAATATTTTCTAGAACAGATGTCAAAAAGGTCAGATTCTGGTCTTAACTCAGTTTTGGCCTAATAAGTAGCTACTGGCTTTTTAGGGCAGTTTGGGTTATTGAAGACTTACAGTTCATGAGAGACAAAGCGTTTTCAAAATTGACAATAATAGCGAGGTTGAGCTCTTATGAATTACAGAAAACTTAATTCCAATTTGAGCCATAGAGTTTTACTGTACTGTGCTCTGTCCTCCGTCAAAGGACCGCCAATCTCAAAATGTCAGTATTGTCATCTGTTTAGCATCACATCAGATTCTCGAAAATCAAATTCAAACACTTGCTCACATGCTCCACTGAAACCGAATCAAATTGGACGAACCCAACACGGGGTGGTCAAGTGAAAACAGCATCTCATTAAGCACATATACACACATCATTAATAGATGATAATTATAATTAGAACACAAGATGGTATAGAATACATAATGTACAAATGCTTGAGGGGTTGAGAATTCTCTTTGGTGACCATGTAATTAATCAGTCCTATAATAAACTCTATAATCACGATGAGTTATAGTAAGTGTCATGTTTTGCCATGTGATTATATCCTTATAAACAAAGTATGTGAAAATATCTTGAGGCAACACAAAACGCTTAAGCTGAAGAGCTGTACACACCAGTATCCTTTACTGCATTTATACACAAGTTGCCTGGGTAATCTTGGACGGATTACTGCCATCACTGAAGGGTGGAATATAAATTGTTGTAATAATCAGCTGTCCAAACTCTATTTAGAGATAATAAGAGGATGCAATAGAGGATGTAATAGGCTTACCTCTAACTTCACATCTTTGTCCTTGATGTTAACAGAACAGCAGCGCTCATTAGGCGTAAGCAAATCCCTCTTCTCATTATTTCTCAAGTGATGGCAAAATCACAATCTGCACAAATAACACAGTGATAATAAAGCCTTGGCACATCCTAAAGAGAATTACCACAGTGTTATAAAGTAAGTCCCCGCTAAAGCAAGAGACACTCGAGCGGTATCTACAAATGGGTCCATAATTTCTCCAGACAAAATAAGGCACTCCAATCAAAATAAAAGCAGCCTCCTCCAGCTCCTGACTAACACTGAATTTCCATCTACAAAGATACTGTCAAGGCTCTGGATCAAAGACAGCACACATTTTGTTCCGTTTTGTGAGATTAACTAAATACTGTCAAACTATATTTAAAGTTCCAGCCGTACAGTACAGAACTTCCTTCACTTGTTCTGGGCCCCAAATGGGAAAGGGTGTATGAGAGGTAACTGTGTCAAACTGAGATAATCTGAGAAACTGACATTACAGATTTTTTAATACACAGCCTGTCAGGGCTTCCACCTCTAAGCCCTTTGAATGGTGAAGAACTGACATGGAGCAGGCTTTAACTAAGGCCCAAAAAAGCTGCAGGAACAGCCCGAAATCTAAAACTGACAAGATCAAAAGGGCTCTTTGGGTTCAAATCTGATACTATGGACATCAAACGTATGCATATATCACCACCGTGTTTCAACCTGCCTCATCTTCCTCTAATAATAAAGTATGCAGGCACCTGAATTACACTTCGGCAAACGAGGAGGATCCACATCAGTGGAGTCTGGGAGGATGGGACAGTTTTAATGATTGCAACAAAGTTGACCCATGCTAAACTTCTGCTGGACTGTAGAGTGTGTGTAAGGTGAACAGTCAAAAGTTTACCTTAAAATCATGAATCTATTACTCAAACTGGGCTTCCTGAATCAGACTGCATCATCTGCTGTGTACACAGTGTGTGTGCACGCCTGATCAGAGTGTGTGTTAAACACTTGATTGTTGGGTTGCAGTCGAACTGAAAGTGACACCGGTTGTATGGAGGGTTATTGGATAAACCCACATTCAAGCAGGTTTGCAGTCTGTGTTCATCTCACACACCAGCAGTGGAAGAAATTGCTCGTCCTTTTACTCCCAATTTTCTCTGTTATTGTTCCACATTGATAACATACTGTCCACTTCTATTAGATCCCCCTGTTTCTTACTGTCTTCTCACCCCCATTGTTTCAGTCCTTCATGACCACAGTGCATCATTTGTTCCACAGGGCTCATTTATTTAATGTAAAGGCCAAAAAAAGGTCCAGTTTGAAAAGCAAACACTAGACATCTGTGTGAAGGAGAAACATGTTGGAGATGATGCAGCATTGGCCTGAAATTTCAACCCTAACCTGATTCATTCAACATCCTGAAAATTTCAGCTGGACCCTGAAGGCAATCCTTCAACATCAAATACCAGTCTAGTTTCTAGCAGCAGGTAGCAGCAGGATAAGCAGTAGCCCAGACTTCCTACTCCCTGGTGGCTGGCTAGGCTCATCCTGGGGGAACCCTGGGTTTACTCAGGCCAGATGGGATCACCATGTTCTCATCCCATTTCTCCATGCTTCAGATGAGACAGACTGATCGTCCCAGTCCCTCTGGGTTTATCAGGTGTTGCCTACATTAGAGCTCAAGTCTCACAGGAAAACTGTTAAACACCCAGGTGGTGCCTTCTCCAAGACACCACCAAGAAACAAGAAGGCCGGACACTGTCTTAAGTGGCAATTCAGAGGCAACTAACTCAAACCTTTGTAACAGTTTCTTCCTTTCAAGTGATGCTCTGACATGTCTTTGTACTCTGACATATTTCATGGATGGACTGTTTTCAAGGATGACCCACACTTCAAGACTGCTTCTATTTCAACTGCACTTCAGAAGTACTTTGGGTCAAGTTTTGCCAGAACCCCTATGTGTTGGCAAAACCTGATTTGGATGCCACCACTACAAAAGGTCCAGGTCCAAAACTTTTCAATATCCTTCCCATATTTCATGTCTGTAAAATGCAATTCAACTTTCAGTCATTCATTTCTAACAGACTAAACCGACAGGAGAACAACAATGATGATGAGGTACGCTTTGCAAAAAGACAATCAGAGAAATCATTACTCATCTACTAGCAGAAGTCAGTACTCTAATTAAAAGGTTGGAGAAATTCCCATATCATCCCTGTCTTTCCTGAACCGCCTCACCCCGCTTTCACTTCCCTGGTTAATTGAGTTTGGTGGCTGAGTCACTTCTTCCATTATTGCTTCTATAGACTTTGAGCCATACGATGAAGAAAGCCCATCATGGTCCCTCCACTTCCAGCTCCAGCATTCAACATTTAGGCCCTCCCATAGATGACTTCATCAATGTTTCATCACTCACCATCATTAATAACCTTACCCCCAGCACCTTCTCTTCATATTAGACAGATCTGAATTCCTTCTGCTCCTTCGACAATCTAGTTATCCTCGTTTTTACCTCTTTTAACCTTGTCATGCCGACTTGATTCGTCTCTCATGCTCACAGAGAATTTTCTTGAAGTCAGTGAAGTCGACCCGAGTGAAATCAGTTCCTTCTCTAATCCACAGATTTCCTTGTCTGACTGCAACACACTCCCAGTTGTCATTACTCATCCATGTTGACATCAAACGCCAGGACCCTTTAACTGCGTAGCTACCAACTCACTTTATAACTATTCTGGATACTTTTCTTCACGTCGTTCCATCTGTTGTTTTTCACCCAGTTAACCTCTACAGCCATTAAATTTTAACCATTACACAAACATTACAATTCAACCTGTCAACCTGGTCTTTCCTGTTTAAAGTTAGAGGATTTTCTTTAAATCAAACCCCATTTTATACCATAATGGTTGCATTGTTTCTGCAAAATCCATTCAAGGTATTTACATTCAGGAGTTATCTCTCTGTATATGGAGTCTGCCATTCCAGTCATTTCCTCCATAAGCAGAGGCAGATTTGGAAAACAATGCAGCATGTAATCAATTAAAATGTATAAAACTTACTTTCTATACACTGTATCAGAGCTGTATCCTGTCACTGCTACTGAGGGAGAAGCTGCAAGCAATGAGGCTAGACACGTCACCTGAATGAGAGTAGTACATGTATGCATATACATATGCGTACATATCTATGGCACAATTTTCCCATTTTATTTTATGTTCAATGACTATTGCTAGTGGACACATCACATTTGATCCATAACACCCGCCGGCCCAAGTCACCTGTTTTTTCGCTGCATAGATCTGTTGCTGATATCCAATCAAGCGGCAACCTCCGGTGCTGAAAAATGAAGCCAATGCGGAAGTGCAAAAAAGCTGCAGTTCCTCGAATAACCACTAGAGCAGGCCGCAGAAGGGAGTCAATTACATTTAAGCCCCATGTTAAAATGTCCGATTTTACGACAGAAAAAAACATATTTACAGCCTGGTTCAAAACATGGCTCTAGTCTCATAAGCTGTTTTTCTACTCCATGACAACTCTGGGGGGGGGGCGAATTTTTTTATAAGGCGTTCGTTTAAAATATACAGCGTACATCATTAAACACAATTCATAGCTGTCAATCTAAGTGGCGCCACTTTGATTGACAACTAGCCACTGACGGTCTAAAGGGCGTCACCCCGGCTAATTCTAGTCACTGAGTTTGACGGATTTGTCACGTTCGTGGGGTTAGCCGGCTAGCAAAGATATTTAGCATTTAACCTAGCTGGTTAGCCGTAGCTAGTTTGATTAATTCGAATAAAGCGGCTTTTTTCAGCTGCTTTTTTCAGCCAATAGCGTTCATTCGACCCGCCTCAGCTCCGCCCTCGCTCCACCTCTTTGTCCATATTTGGAGTAACCGGAGGTAGGCTACCAAGATGGCTACGCACTACGATTTGCTTCATTTTTGCTCTTCAGAAACCTATGGGTGACGTCACGGACACTACGTCCATACAGTCTATGTATCCAATCCATCCTTTCGTTAGCTAGCAAGCGATTCATCCCTTCATGCGTTGGCAGTGCACAGCAATTAATACATGTAAATGGCTTCACAGGGTTACATATTATATGTTTAAATGAAAATCAACTAAACTGATCTTTTAGCTTGAGGAAATGAAATGATCAAAGGATGAAAAAATTTGTGGAAGAGTTTTGATGATCGATTAATGACTTATGTTCACTTATAAAATGTGAGACATTTCCTGGTTCCTTCTCAAATGTCACAATTTGCCCATTTGCTCTGTCTATATTATAAGATGAATACTTTTGGCTTTTGGGACTGTTTTCCGGATAAGACAAGCTATTTCAATACATCACACTGGGACCCTGGGATCTGTGACTGGAAATGTTTCATTAGTAATCAGGACGCATTCATCAGAGCTGATTTGTACAGAATGACCTTTTACTTCTCCATGACGTTTCACATCATCAGTTTCGGCTGCATTTTTGGTTTCCTGAGCTTAATTCGTCTCTCCACGGCCTCGAGAGCTACAGGGAAAAAAAAATACCATCTCCATCACAGCCGACTGTTCTTGTTTGTGTGTGACGGAGTCTTCTATCCTGAGGGACTCCTTTTCCTGTTCGGCATGCCTGCCTGCCTACCTTAAAGCCTCTCTCTTGTCAATGCGTCATGCCCAATCACACAAAATCTCAGCCTGCTCACACAAGGCAGAAGCAATGAACTCTATCTCTGCCTCTCATTCGCTCCGTCTCCCCTCCAACTTTTCACCCCGGCAACAAATCTCCTTTTTAAAGAACTATCTCTGTGCCTTGAAACCTTGAAACTACTTCAGAGGTGCACCAGCAGAAGTGCACAGAGAGGCTGACAAGGAGGTCCACACATCTTCTCGTTTGGTGTCAAAGCTGACAGCCCGTCAGGAGGAGGCTGCCGCGGATTAGACAGAACAAGGAAGAGGCAACACACACACACACGTACAAACACACACACACGCACACACACACACACACACACACACACACCATTAAAAGCATTTTCTGACGAGACAGCAGCTAATAGACCACGCATGCACACACACAAACACACACACACACACACAAACAAACACAATTTCTTCTGAAGATTCAGCCAGTAACGAAACACACACACACACACACACACACACATTAGTATTCTGGTCTTGTGCTGCACTGGGAAGGTAAATAAAGAAGTTTGACTGACCTCTTTCATTGACCTATAAGATAACCTTTCATATGTGTGTGTGTGTGTGTGTGTGTGTTTTGCAGTTGAGCCAGTGTGTTAAACATCCAAATGGTGAAGGTCATGACTTGCAAGCACTTCTAAATCAACAGAGTTAGACTGAGTTAGTCGTACAAGCTGCACACATTTTTTTTGAAGATTTTAGCTGTTTACATTGGATGTGATTTAATATAGTCTGCCGTTGACACACTCAATCCTAACAGTTTGGTGACATGCATAACAGTGATGAATATGTCAGCCATTCGTCTTCCTCACAGTTATCTCTTTGGCACATGTTTGATCAGCTCCCTGTAGATAGATATCCATCATCTGGTGAAGCTGCTCTGTACAGACTTGGCAGCTGAGCAGAAAACCGCCTTGTCTCCAACCAATTCAGCATCAACAAAAGAACAGTAAAAGTTCACATATGTGTGTGTTTTGTAGCATGTTAAAAGTGTCAATGAAAGAGCGGATCCAGACGCCAAATGAAGCATCAATTCAAAATTCAATCCTGCCCATCTGATCCCACAAATCACGGGAGATTAAACCTGACTTTAACCCTGAACCGATCACATCTCAGGCAGATCAGCTCCCGTTCGAGTCAGTTTGAGGGGGGGGCACGACCTCCAATCAGACACGGGCAATTAACTGAAGATCAACGATCTGGCTGTCAGATGATCAGATGAATCTCTGGCACGTCGGAGATTTTGGATGGATGTCTTGCAGCTTGAGCTGTTCCATGCTCTGCCGTCCCACATGGCTGCTGTCAAAAGATCCATTAAAAACTGTAATGAGCTCCTCTCTTTTTTGACTATTGGAGCAGTATTTTACAAGTAGTTTCTAAAAATGTAGTCTTCCCTGAGACTCTGCTGTCAGTTATATTTGAACTTGAGGAAGAGACGGATCATTTCGTCCTCATCTTTAAATTCATATGTGGGTTAAAATTCCTCTTTTTTTCCTTCCTGTTTTTTCATTTCAAGATAAAATCACACACTGCCTCTCTCTTTTTTTGTCACATTTTGAGGACTTTGCCATCTGGTTTGCTATTTGCTAATTGTAAATGGACAAAGCCGATCCAGGTTCTGTGTTGACGTTCAATCAAAGCTGCATTATTCAGGAAATACGACACAGTAAAGCAGGTTGATTTTGCAAAGCCAAGCAATGAAACAGTTAAAAATGCTTTAATATTTATGTGGGTATAGTTAAGATACAATTGCTGCTCTTTTCTGAATAATAGATGATCACATATACGACTGAATATTTATATGGAAGATGAAACAATTAATCAATGTTGAAGAGCCAAAAGACGAAAATGAAAGAAGTACAAAAACATGTACAATGGTTAAATGTACGACGCTCAGTTCACGGTGTCATATTGCTGAAGTCTATGTTCATTTATTGTCATGATCTGTGTTTTGTCTGAGGAGGACATTTTAAAGATGAAGCACTGACTGTAAACTGTGGAATCATGTTGGGAAAAAGAAGAGGAAAAGGTTGCAGAGAAAAGTAAGAAAAAGTGAATCGGCAGTAATTTGTTGAAATGTGTCACTGCTCCCACACACACACACACACACACACACACACCCCTTCACAGCTTATCACTAAGTGCTCCAGGTGAGTCGGTGATTTAGACCAGTCATTTCCGAGCCTCTCTGTCTGCCTGTAATGACTCTATCCTGGGCCTGCTGGCAGGGAGAGATACTGAGAGCTGGAGTGAGCTGCTGAATAGCGACTACAGGGGATGGACCCACTGCAGTGACTGATGATCAATTAGACCTCGGCTTCTCCAACTTTTTTTTATTCTCACCAAGAGCCTGCAAATGGATCCGTATCTGACAAGATTCTGGACTAAAGACCCCCAACTAGCGGAATATTTTTTCCCAGCAGGATTTCGAAAAGAAGGACAGGAAGGCGATTCGTGTCTCAGCCTTTGTACAACTGAGAATATAAAGCTGCAAAATATTTCACTTTTTGATATTTGTTGATTCTTCTTTTGAACTCTAGAGGCTCAAAGATTCACCGTCCACTGGGATTTGAGGGAAACACTCATTAGCACATTTGGAAAACAATTAGCAACCTGCTTGATTTAGAGAAAACACTTGATCTCACACCAAACATGTCTCACTTCAAAAAATACGAACCAACATGAAACAGAACTAAAACTTCTCTTTTTTTTCTTACTTTGTTTTTAATCTACTTTAGTTTTCGAGAATGTTATATTTCTTTTTACTTTTTTTTTTACATGTTTGTGTAATATATCTTTCTTTGTACTTTCTAATAAATCTCATGAATAAAAGTGGAAGAAAGAAAAAGTGAAAGGCCTTTGAACGAAGCATCATCTGACCTTGATCTGACCTTTAGACCAGTGGATTTCTCAAGTGCTCTTTTCCCACTTTTCCTCCGATGTGCAGTGTTGTCTTGGTGTTTATTGAAGCGTGACTGCATATATGTGTGTGTGTGTGTGTGTGTAGCTCTCCTTCTGATGCCAGTTTGAATTAGTTATGTGCGATCTGCTATTTATACAAAACCCTCAGGCTACTTCTTCAAAGCGTGCCACTTGTCTCTCTGTCCCGTTCTCTCCTCTCTGACATGTCAAACTCCTCTGTTACCTGGGCATCATGTGTCTCTTGGTGCAACAATCGCTGGGTTTCAAAACCTCTCATTCTTCCCCCTCTTTCCTGCTTTTGGGAGTTTTCTCACAGATTCCCAGTCGATCTCATTATAGAGACGTTCCCACAGATAGCTGGGGAGAATATAACTCCAAAGCTTGTTGCCAGTGGAGGAAAGATAACAATGCTCCTCACATCAGTGCAAATATCTTAACAGCGTTGTTCTTGTCACCTTCTGACGATCCGTCTCATCTCCTGTGGGGCGAAACACCACGCACGCCTTTCCTCTGCACAGGAACGTGTCAAATAATACAACTGTAAGCAAACTAGGTGTCTTGTTTTCCTACTCTGGTAGTAAAAATACAGGCTACTTGGGGGAATTGTGAAGTGATGCAAACAAACAGAGACCAACCTGAAGTGTTTTGTTCGACTTCAGAAGGAATCTCCACCACCATCAAAAGTGCCCTAGATGAGGATGTGGACTTGTCTCAGCTGAATTTTCATCCCAGGAGAAGGATGGTAGACAAGCATCCTTCACTTCCTTCCTTTATTTGGTTTACTTTAGTGAATGCTGCTTTCACTGTCGTGGAGCTACAAGAGAAGGTCACCTCAAAGTACATTTAGCAGCTGGTCTAGAGCTTTCTGATCACATCACATGGTCTTCATCAGCAGATGGAATTTGTTCAGTGTCATGAAATCGTAGATGTTCACGTTTCTGTTAACCGTTTTTTTAAGCATTTTAAGGGCTGGACGAAAGTCCATGCTGGCTGAACAGTTTGTGGGTCAAAGTTCATCCTTTACCTTGAAAACCGAAGGTGACCAAAGAATCTCACCTCAAGGTCCATAACGCAGTCTGAAAATCAACCACTATGGACAAGAAGTCCTTAAAGAAAATTTGACTTTGAAAATTAATAATTCCATGACACTGATTGAAATCCATCTGCTGATGAAGATCATGTTATCTGGCTGAAAGCACAACAGCAGCTAAAAAAAAATGGTAATCAGGTCTCCACCCAGTTGATTGGGTTTCGCTAACTGTTGCTTCCAAGGTGAAAAATGAACTTGATGGATCCTTTTCTCATATTGTGTAAGACATGTTTTGTAAAGAAAATGGAGAAATAATTAAACTAATGACATAAACAGATATTAACTAATACTTTTTCTATAATACCGTCTAAATTAACAAACTCATTTCCAGACAGCTGAGGCTCACAAACTGCCTCGACCTGAAGTTAATTAAATACCTGCAGTCAAATATCAAACAATAAACAGCATCAACACAGATGATGAAACATAAGTAAAAAAGTACTACAGTCATGTTTTTAAACACTGGCCTTTAACAGGCACATCTATCTGCTCACTGTGGTGACGGCCGGCCATGTGCCTGCTTCAATAAGACGAGCTAACTGAACTGTATCTGACATGAAAACATCACAGGCACGAGTCAGGATGCTCCGTCATCTCTGTTTGTTCACTACCTGATGCAGCAGAAGGTCAAGCTGGGCACATGTCACAGAGAGACAGAGTCCAGGCTGGAAACAGGATGAAATACACAACAACAAGCACGAGACGGATCCATCTGACACTGAGGATACAAGACAGTCTGACAGGTGTAATTCACCGGTTCAGTGAGAGCTTTTATTCTCTCACAGCTTCTATTTGAACCAACCTTCAGTTATTGTTTACTATATTAAGCATTTACACAATCCCAGAAACAGCATTAGCGCTTGAACAGGTCGTTATAAATGTTAGCCACTTTGATAAAAACTCAACAATAAATATGAACCGTTTGCCTTGAACATTTGGTCGAGCCACTTATTTTCATTCTTAACAGATGATTAACTGCAGTTTTCCTTTCAAGCTAACTTTTTCTAAGCTCTGCTCAGTTCCGCTCTGTTACTTCCTCGTAACCTTGTTTAAATTCAAATCTGTTTTGCATTAAATTCAATTGCTTCCCCTTAAATTCTTATAAATCATCTCCCCTCTGCTTTCTCTGCATCTCTGTGGCCGTAATGAGCGGGAGCACAGCGGACACTAAATCATCCCACAGAGCAAATTACCGTAATCTGACAGCAGCCAAGCACCTGCACGCCACCTTCATAATCACAGCGCGAAACTCTGCGTGTGTGTGTCAGGATGTGTGTGTGTATGTTTGGACTCTCCCAGGGGAGAAGGTCGACTCCCAGAATACAGCGGGCCGGCGAGGCATTTAGCAGCCATCAGAAAGAGCCCGCCTCTCCTCTCACTGAAGCCTAAAGGTGAAGCTTAATAAGCGGAGACATACACCAACACACACACACACACACACACACACACACACACATACACACTTGCCTTGCCCACCTTTCTAGGCTGCCTGTTCAGGAAAGGGGGTTTGACCTTTATGAGATGGGAGCGCTAACACGCTAATAGCCCTGTCCACACTCCAATTAGAGCTGGTAAGAGACGGGTTGAACAGAGCACAGTCTGCCACCGAGGGGCTGACGGAGAGATGGGAATTGTACAGGCTGTCAGATACAGAGGAGGAGAGAGGAAAAGAGAAATGAGTGCGGGAAGAAAGAGGGAAATACAAGGAGATGAAGAAAATGACAAGTCTTTAAAGGCTGCTGCTGACTTTTTTTTCATGGTGTATGATGGGAGATTTCCAGCCAGAACAATAAGGTAAAAGAATAAAACAAGAGAAAATAAGTTTGGCTTGAGGGTGGTCCTTGAGGAAAGACCATGTTGTTACTGAAATCAAAAAGGATCATACGTCATTCCATTTCATTTATTTAACTCAGATGAGTAAAGCTTCATGTTAGCATCAGCTAGGGCTGCACAATTAATCGAATTTTAATCACGATCACGATTTTGGCTGCCACGATTAAATTAAGATGATCGTCGGCGATTTTAACATTTAAAAAGCGAGCTCTGTTGCATGTCAAATCAAGCACTTTCTCAACCCAATAGTCACCAGCCACCAGGGGGCGACCCATAGGTTAGGGCCTCATCATTACGCTGCCTAAACAGCAAGCGAGTGAACCCTGCAGCAGCGGCAGCTTCGAATGATTAAACTGTAAGAGAGTGCAATGTCGGGAGCAGCAGGCAGTGACAGTGAGGAACCGCTAGTGCATCTACTGTTGCCCCTTTTCCACTGCGCTGGTGCTAGTGCTAGTTCGGCTCCAGGTGCTAAAATCCTGTGCTTAGCAGGCACCATGTCTTTGCTGGTCCAGAGCTAAGCACAGACTACGTCAGGGGCTGGGGGCGGGGTTATCGTTAGTGTCGGTAGCCAGTTTCCAAATCGCAATTGCGACCGGCTTTCGGGCTGGGACACACAAGCGGTAATTTGTGTTCGTTTTCGCCAGGACGTCCCTGGTCTGATTGCAGATATATTGAACTGACTCCCAGGACACAAGGAAGTTCTGCACAAACTTTTGTGCCCTGAAATCCGGTGTCCGCGAGATCGTGAATGTGTCCAGGCAACAGGCGACCTCCGCCTCGCAGTCAGCCTGAAGACCCTCTATAAAGATACATTTTCATTTCATTTTATAATTGCATTTTGCAAAAGCATATTTATTTTTTCCCTTTGTCTTTGGGTAAATTTTAGTTTATTGTTTATGATTTATGATTATTTTAAGTTTCAATTTGAAAACTTGTTTGTTTAAAAAAGAGAGTGCAATAAAAAGGTAAGTTTTACCTAACATAATGAATAATCGTGATTAATAATCGTGATTACAATATTGATAAAAATAATCGTGATTATCATTTTGGCCATAATCGTGCAGCCCTAGCATCAGCTAAACTTTGAAACCAACTTTAAAAAAATCAGAAACTGTCCTTTAAGGTCGACATATTAATTGATTTTTACCAAGTCCAGCAGACTCATTTCAGCTCTGTTTTTGGTCTCCACCACTTCCTGATATCTGGCTCTTAAGATGCTAAATGCTCCCTACAAGTTGCTCACTTAGTCAGACCTTTCAGTCGTGCACAGTTAGTTTGTCATTTAGTCGTTAGCTTCCTGCTGCGGCTGGAAACGAGGATGATGAGAGCAGTGAGACCGAAACACAACAATAACGTAATGGCCCATAAAACCAAAACAATGAGCTGGAAGATGCTGAAACACTTAGCAGAGCTGAGGTGCAACCACAGAGTCAGGTGATGATTCTCTGTGGGTTCATCATTCATACCACAGTCATTTGATTCTAATATAAGAATATTGATTAGTGCAACTTTAAAAAGGTTTTAAAAGCTACACCTGAACCACAGAAAGAACAGTCAGGAAATAGATGCATACAAGTGTTTAGGTTCTTGAAATTGTCTCCAGGATATCTTGGTAGATTTCTGTATTTCTTCCTTATGTTTTATAATTAAGCCTTTTTAATGACACTAAGCATAAGGACTTAATCATTCATAAAAAATATGTGGAAAGCGATAAAGCAAAATATTGTTTCATCATGTAATAATAAATTATACATGCATCTGGAGTGGATTTTATTTCTTCTACTTATTAAAACATTCATCATTCATTCATACTGAAGTCTCTGTTCTACTTGAAAAGGAAAGATGAAACGCAGATCACTTTAAAAATGTTCTTGTACTTCACTGCAACATTTTCACCTTGAGCATCAATAAATCCAGGAAGTTCTTCACAACACATAAAAAGACTCGATCCAACACCTGCTTTTCTTTTAAAACGAGTTTTTCATGCGGCAACTCTTGTCGGTAACTTTAAAAAAATACTGTAAACGGGGTTGTCAGCTGTCATATGCATTGTGTGTGCAGCTGAATGTGTGGAGATGAGCGAGTGTGTGTGAGTGTGTGTGTGAATGTGCAGGAGGTTAAGTCCCGTCTCTCTCGGCAGATTGAACTGCGATATGAGACATTCCAAGTTATTGAACCCTGGCTGATTGGATGGTAACAGGGGGTGATTGCTCCTTTCTTCGGTGGCCCGTCCAGGCTCCTCCGAAGCTTTATTAGTTTTTTAGACAGTTACAGTGAAGACGGAGAGAAAGTAAAGCAGATGGAGAAAAAAAAGGGACGCTGGGATTCGGTTCCATGATGCCTTGGGAGAACACATTAGAACACTGCAATACCCAGACCACCTAACATTATGCAGCTTTCAAGTGTTGCTGCATGAGTAATTAAACACAGAGCCCTCCCTGCTAACATTAGCATGCTCCCTGAAAGTGTCCAGAGGATTTAACTGGACAAAAGCTTATGTCCCAGCCCCCTGGTGGTGCATAACTCCCATTGTAAGGACAGAAAACTGACAGGACGCGGTGGCCTCGTGAGCATACAGGGCTCCATTTACAAAGGACACATAGCAAAGAAATGTAACACTGCAACGCTAATTCAGCTTAAGAAGACGTCAATTGCAATGGATGAACATCTCCATCTTCTATTATCTTTAGTAATTACAGCACAACAAAAAACACTTTGAATAATTAACACCGATTTTCAAGGCCCGCTTCACAGCAGCAGAAGTGCCAAACAAATTTCATTTAGTGCTTCTTTATACCTTTTTTTAAAAATGGCTGTACCTATTTGTCTAAGTCCTGGAACACCATGACATTGTCTGAACTGAAATATCCAGCTGAGCCCATAAGAGAAAACAGTCACACAAACAGATCACAGTGAGCTGTTTTTCTACTCCATGACAACTCTGGGGGGGGTGCACAAATTTTTTTATAAGGCGTTCGTTTAAAATATACAGCATACATCATTATGCACAATTCATAGCTGTCAATCTAAGTGGCGACACTTTGATTGACAACTAGCCACTGATGGTCTAAAGGGCGTCACCCCGGCTAATTCTAGTCACTGAGTTTGACGGATTGGTCACGTTCGTGGGGTTAGCCGGCTAGCAATGATATTTAGCATTTAACCTAGCTGGTTAGCCGTAGCTAGTTTGATTATTTCGAATAGAGCGGCTTTTTTCAGCCAATAGCGTTCATTCGACCTGCCTCAGCTCCGCCCTCGCTCCACCTCTTTGTCCATATTTGGAGTAACCGGAGGTAGGCTACCAAGATGGCTACACACTACGATTTGATTCATTTTTGTTCTTCAGAAACCTATGGGTGACGTCACGGACACTACGTCCATATTTTATACAGTCTATGGGTAGGACACACTGGAACCAAAGATGCTCGTGTTTGCTCTGATAGCAAATTCTACTCCTACTTCAACTCCAACGACCCCCAACGTCTCTTTGCACATGCAGAGTAATTTTTTTTTTCACAAGTCATTAAGATCATAATTGCTGCTTTAATTTCTTCTAATGTTTGTTTTGATGATGACTGAATAATGTTCCATTAGGAAGATATTAAGGATAAAACATGAGGCTGTTTGAGGAGGGCTGCTGCTCCACCCTGTCTCCATTCAATTACTTTGTTTTTGACTGGCAGACACCGGTTAATGTAGTGGAAAAATATCTCTAGTATTTCAATACCAAGAATGCTTTGGAATGTCTTTGAATGAAGAAAGAATGAAAAAAAACATGGCTCCACTAGAATCAAGAAATACTGAAGTGGATTTTATAAAGTACTTGACTCAAAGTGAACTGCATTGAAAGGTGAAAATATTTTCACATGAGCTTCTTTTGACCAGCTTTTCATCTGTCTGACCACATTCCTGCCAAACTAATGACATTCCCATCAGCCTTAGCTGTCTGACATGTAGTTGTGGACTCTGGTCCTATGGTGCAATGTGCTGAAATTGGCTTTGCCCATCTCATTTTGTGCACAGTGCAGCCGACATGGTGGTAGGACAGGTGCAAACAGGTGGGAGCCTCATTCAATGGGCACAGTATAAGACAAGTTGTTGGTATTTTCTTGGAACGTGCTTCTAGGAATCTGCCAGTGTTGGGAAAGTTCACTTTCTATATGAACTAGTTCAAAGTTCAGTTCAAACCTTTTAAAATGAACTAGTTCAGTTCATCGTTCAACATTCAAAATTGTGAACTGAAGTTCATGATTCCCCAAAATGAACTATTTAGTTCTTTTTTAGTTCTTTTTTTTTTTTTTACGTTGCCATGAGTTATATCTACAAACTACACGCTCATACCGTGCAAGGCTATTCGCGTGCTTTTTTGCAATGTGCCGTTTAAGATTGGCTGCCGACGTCGCTGATGTACGGACTTGTTTCTTTCATCCCGGTGGACAGAGTTTACAATGGTAGGTAAGATTTTTAACATCAGCGTCAGTACTGACTTTTATGTGGAAATCTTTCAAGTAGTCAAATGGATCTGAGCGCGAGTGGTCCGAGGTTGCTCGTACTGGCTCCCTCGTCCATGCTGTCCGACTGTATGTTTGTATGCATCCTCCTTCCTTGCACACATGTGAATTGTGACGAGACTGACGACCGCTGATGACAAAGTTGGTAGAGCGACAGGCAGGACTTGCGGTTGCCAGATCGGGTGGTTATCCGTGACATTTTAATGCTCGTTGACCATGTGTTTTTACTGTTACTGAACGAAATCAGAGTGCCGTTCAAGAAACAGCAGAATGAGTGCGTTCACAATTTAACGTTCATCAAGCAAAAATGAACGGGACGTTCACGTTCACCCAAAATATGAGTTAGTTCATGAACGAACGTTCTTTGAACGTGTTCGGGTACAACACTGGAATCTGTAGGACGAGGCACAAAGTCACATGGCTGGCAACTAGATTTTATCTTATAGCATAAATGAATGAGTGATTCTTGCAGTATTTGTTAGTCAGTGAGATGATACTGTATGAAAAGCATCTCCTTCAGTTCATTACATCTGTGCAGCCATCTAAGGTCAACAGGATTAAAATAACTGCAGCCTGTGATTCAAGAAGTTTGGTGCCACCAAGTCTACTTCCATTAAATCCAATAAAAGTTACATACATTTTAATATGGCTAATGTAAATGGTATTCCTGTTGGTATGGGCGTACGGCCTGGGTATGATTTTTCCTTTCATCCTTGATTTAACATTGCATCACTGTTAGTGGGCCGACAGCATAGATTCAGCCTATAGGACAGCACAGAAATGCCTCTGCCTAAGAATACATATGGCTGGAACAGACACTTCCAGCAATATTTTTACCTACGTTGGCTGGAAGTTGTGCAATATTTAACATGTACCTTCCTCCCCATCATGCACTACACGGTTATCTAAAGGGCGTCCAATCATGAGCGACAGGCAGAGTGAAAAAGCTTGAGCCATTAATGCTCTTAAGTACCATTATTCAGCCCCATCCAGACATACCTGTCTCTCTTTTTTACTACTCTCACACTGCTGCTTTCATGGCAATCAGACTAATGTAGACGCCCACGATTCAGCGGCGCAGGCTGGGTTTAAGAGAGGCGAGAGATAAAGACAGAGAGGGTTCACAAAGAGGAGAGAGAGAGGTTGGCAGCAGAACAAACAGAATAGAAGAAAAGAGCGCGGAAGTGTGGAAATTTTTAATATTTCTCTCCAGCGTGTTCAAGGTTGGGATTTGACACCCATTTAATTGTTGGAAGTGACCCAGGCCGTGATGAATGTGATAAGGAATGAAAGAAAAGGAATGAGAGGTAGGAAAAAGCCGACAAAAGGAGATGAGAGGGAGATAATGAATCACAGGAGGAGGGCGAGTCAAGGAGACGGGTCTGAACAGAACAAGCCTCAGAACGTGTCGCACTCGCTCATTGAGCAGGACACAGAAAAGCTGCAGGTGCATATTTAAAGCGACTGATACTCAGGTATCATCCTCTCCATTACAGAGGCGACGCAGGGTTCCGGTTCTGTTCAAGGAGCGTCACAGTCATTTCTTTAAATCCCTCCTATGGCCTGCAGGTGAGGAAATATTAGAGTGGGAAGAAAAAATGCAGAGAGACAGAGAGAGTTCATTTTATTCTCACGTAGAGAACCAGTCAGACTTCTTACAACTCAGGAGAGACAATAAGACTTTCTATGACAATCACTCTATTATTATACTTTTATTGATACACAATCTGATGAATGTGTGCATATTTTGAACTGCAGCACTCTCATATAAGTTTTGTTGTTCTGTCTCACTGATTCAAAAACTACCTAATAAAGTTTTTCAAATTTTCTATAAAAGCCAGGCGTAATATTTTAACACCTACATTGAAATAATTACACTGTAAAAAATAATTTAAAACACAAGTCTGCAGCTTCTAATCAGTTCAGTTTTGATTGTTATTATTCTGTAATGAAAGGGACTCCAGTTTTTATATTTCAGCAAATGAACTACTGAGTGTGACTAAATTGAAATTGTGAGAAGTGAAGCGTGAGAGAGAAACAGACCAAACATTTTCTTTAATTTTGAGCACAATCACTGGAGAACTTCAGTGTTAATATGTTTATTTTATTGTTTGAAGTATCGCCAGTGTTGTTTTGCACTGGGATTGAAAACGTACCTCATGAGGGTCTGAAGTTACTTTTACATTCTGTCGTGAAGAAAAACCTTGATGAAAACACTGAATATTGTTATTATGAGGAATGAAACTCAAACTTTGACTCGTAAATGAATCCTTTCTGACAACATATATTTCTGGCATATAGACACAAAGTATGGAATGAGAATAGCTCATTACACATTTGATTACGGACTAGACGTCCTATTAAAGTCTTTTTTGGCTCTGACTGACTCTGATCTGATATTTGTGGTATATTTACACAGAACATATGCAGCGTTGATTCAATATGTACCTGGCACATTACAACAACAGCTGCACTAATACCGACTTTGGCACATTTTATTTTTCAAGAGCAACTTGATCCAAATATGGTCGGCTTAAATAAATGTTGGAGTATAAAGGTGTATCTGACAGGTTCTGACTCCTGATATTGAACTGAGGATCAGCTAGAGAAACAACATAGAAACACTCAGTACATTTGCGATTGTACAGTGGTGAAAGTAAGAAATGAGAATTCTCTTCTGAGAACTCTGATCTTTGATAATGAGAAAGAGAGAGTTCGAGTTGGAGAATAGAGACCAGCTGCTGAACAGGAGTGCAGGTCCCTCGGCCTCCGTCCGCTTAATGTGCATTTAGTTTTATTATCATAACGTTGGAGTTAACAGATCCAATCTTGTACTTCATACATTCACTACAAAACTATTAATATCAAACTTCATGCACACACATATTACAGACTGAGACACACCAAGACAAGGAATGAGACAAATGGGTGAAGGAGACAGGAGAGAGTACAGATGAGGAGCGAATCATGGAGCTGGAAATTTTGCCTAAATGCAGCTTGCACACACATTAGCTGACCCATTAACATAGCAGGTCTTAGTAGCTCCTCATTCATTAATTAGAGCCTCAATCCTCATGTGTACAATTAAAACAGCTCAAACCAAGCAACAGTGCTCGTATGAACACACACACACGCACAGGAGCATGGTGCTTTGTACGCTGTTTGTGTGTGTGTGTCTCCTGAGAGGATTAATATACCCCCCACTGGTTTTTATCACCGAGTTTCTGCAGGATACAGCCGTTCCTTTATCATCATCGCCATGGTGTCACCTTCCTGGATGACAGCTGAGTAGCCTCGCTATCTCCATGCTGACTGACACGCATCGATCCCCGACGAGGAGGCCCCCTCTTGATGATGTCATTGTGCAGTAATTGGATTGTAATTGCTGTTTAATGGTCGGTGTGTTAATGCTGCTGGAGCCCGTCTCTGCGGAGACTCTGTCCTCAAACGCAGACGTATCGAGGTCCTGCAGGACCGTGATGGACTCCTGCCATCGATTTATGATCCCTTCCGGTCGCCATGATTGCATTGATTTTCCTCCGCCGTCTCTCGAGGCCTTTCTTAATTGAATATCACATGACTTTATGATGTAGTCTCTGGAGCTGACACAATAATTATATCTCCGGGGCTCTTTCACTGCAGCCAATTCAGCGCTTTTCAATCCACTGTTTTGATCCCTATCTCGCTGTAATGTCGTTAACATTTATCAAGTCAATCTATCTCGTAATCTCGTGCTCTTACAACTCATTCCAGATATGCTATCACAAACCAGTTGTGTGTGTGTGTGTGTGTGTGTGTGTGTGCGTGCCTTCCACGGCCTCTTCCTGGCTTTCTGTTTATAGGCCAGCAGACACATGTGGTGGCTCCCCAAAGGCATCGAAATCCATTAAGAATTCATCAGTGGCAAGATGGTGCTTTCTTAATCAATTCTGTGTGATCTTGAAGATGCATTCAGCCTCGCTGACGGAGAGAGAGACACCAAAGTGCGAGAAATGAGTGTGTGTTTTGGAAGCTCGGGTTAAACTTAAAGGTTCTGAAGGACGTTTTATGCTGGATTTTTTTGCACTTTTCATGTGGAAAAAATCACAAAAATAATAGTTTTCTGAAACTCCTGCTATAATGGAAAAGAAAAATGTTACGAAAATATATACAAACAAACAGCAACACAGATGTCTCCCAATAACCCCTGTGAGCCATGTTAACAGAGTACAATGATATTTTAGACAATGTGCTTCCAACTTTGAGGTCAGCAAAATGACCAAAATGCACCCCCCTTGTTTACCTGCCTCCCTCCCTCTCCATCTCCTCATAGCAGAGAGAGAATGGGCAGAGGGTTGGTTTAGTTCAACATGTTTCTGCCTGACTCATTGAGCCTAACTGACAACATCAGTCTTGTGGCACAGAACGCGTTTTAAAGTTTGTTTCAAAGTTTAAATCATGTACAAGAAAATAAAACATTGCAGCTAAGACACGGATCTGAACTTGGAAAGCACCGTGACCGCAGAGCAACAATAACTAACTCCATCAACACGCGCTCTAATCTCTTCCACTCCCATCACTCAGCTGAACTCCCCACCTCGTCATCTGCCTGCAGATTACAGTTCATGTCTTTTGTTGTCGGGCTTTTACCACAGCTAAATGAGGTTGCCTGAGAAACACTTTAGAGTTTGGCCCTCGGGAGGCACGGCGAGCCTTCCGAACTTTTATCTTCAATAACACATAAACAACGCGCTCAAATGAAGGGAACAAAGCCTCGCTGGCGTTCATGCATGAAAGTGATTGGAGAAGAGAGACGGGAGAGAGAAGACACAGAAGAGGAGAACAGAGTGTTTATTTTAGTAATGAGCTCTTGTCTTCACAGTTTCCGCTTCCAGCTGGGTCTTTTTGTTCTTCTGGCTGCATTTCATGTACACAGTGGATTTAACCGAGGAGGAACTCTACCTTGTTTTCACTGGAGCTGCCAAATACCTTCTTAAGCCGAGCTGTGTATACGTTAGCATGGTGGAGGGGAAACACGCTACGGCGGCCAAGAGAGCTGAACGCATGGTGAAAACACAAGGAGACAGACAAAACAGGAGCAAATTAAGGAAACATCATCAATCTGACATGCGCAGCAGTTAGCAGGCACACTGCAAACACACACAACACATCGTCTGTTTATGTGGAGGGTTTCTGACTTCTGCTACCGCTGCACCAAGCACGACCTTGTCGAGCCTAAAAAAGCACAAATGGATGATACACAGACACGACCTCAATAACTTCATGAGTCACAAGCTGCAGCAACAAGCGTGTCCGTGTCGTGATCAGCCTCTGGAAACACTTCTGCTGCCGTTTTCTGTTTGCAGTTGTAAATGTTGTGCATGTGCTTTCGAATTGATGACATTTTTTTATTTGTTTGTGTATCGTCTAATTGCCATGTTTTTTTTTTCTCGGCCATTGTAACACACAGCATGTAAATCGATTACGTTTACTCGTGGCAGCACTAGCAACATCACACGCATCACTTCCTTTCTCTTGTAAAAACAATCTCAGATCTTCACAGTTTTTGAGGAAAACATGGAATTTTTGGTGATTTGTTTTTGACTGTGACTGTCATGCATTTGAAGACACAGTCTGTTGCATCTGATATAACAACATCTGCCAAACTGACAAACCCAAATCACAGTTTTTCATCCTGGAGATTCACAAGTAAGACTGGGAATCATTAAGCATCATCTGTGTATTTTTGTCTTGACTTATTCTTACAGGCAGAAATACCAGAGATCAGAGGTAGATCTAGGTCGAAATTGTGCTGACTGCTGCTGTGACTAAACATAGGAGTAAAGGTTATATGTATCAACAAGGCAGGTGTTTAGCCGAGCTTCTGTCTTCTCATTATCACCACGTTAGCTTGACCTATTGTTGTCTCTGTGTCTTAATGAAAACAGGAATTAGTGTTATTATGTAATAAAGCAGCAGAATGAGAGTCGGCCTTTGGGAGGTTCAGCTCATCCACCGAGTCAGACAAGAGCAAAATGTTCACAATCCTCTGAGCTGGTGCTAAAACTCTGCAGGCTTCTCAGTGTAAGGTGTAGTTTTTTTGTTTTTTTTTAATTAACCAACATCAATCAGGACCAAAGACAACACAATCATAAGCAAAGACATCACTGCACAAACAAACTGTCCAAACGTGACAGACCAAAACAAAACATACCACACCATTACGGAAGAAAACAAACAAAAAACAAGACTAAATAAAACAAACAAACAACAACACCAAAAAAGAGCAAAGGGCAACACTGATAATATGTCTAAAAACAACAACAAAAACAACACAACAAATAACAGGGGGTCAAATAGTCATCTACTTAAGGATCCAACTTGGCTTAATATTCAAATTAATTAAAGTTTGACAATCCAAATGCAAAGTGTAGTTTAGTTTGAACAGAGTATGAAAGTAAGGTTAGTATAAGAGGGATTAAATATTCAGCTGTTTACAATGTACAGATCGAGGTCCTCCTGTGAGAAACTGAAAAACAGACTACAACAAAAAAGAGTGGTAGATATTGACACAGCATAGGCCAGGATGTCTCTAACTGTAGTGTGAGTATGAGTCAGAAAGTCTGCATCCTACAACTCCCATAATGCAACTCAACAGCATCTCTCATTAGACCTCCTCTGCCTGTTGAATGTTTCACAGTCAATGACCCAGTTTGTAAAGAAGTTTTGATGTCTACTTCAAGTGCAACTCACAATAACCCAGATGACATCATCAGAGTTATGCTGGTTATAATAAACAACTGAGATGTGACTTAGAATGCATCCGTCCTCAAGCAGATTATTCTTTCTTGCCTGTTGCGGCCCTCACTTATCATTGAAATAATAACTGGCACCACACTGTTGCCTGGACAATAAAGTGCTTAAGTGTGCAGCAGTATCAAAATGATCAAAGTCAAAGTGAAGCAACAGGGACTGTGACAGAAGATAAATAAGCTGAATTATTACACAAAGTGACGTAAGATGGACAAATGGACTCTATGGTATTTCAGCATTACATACATGATGTTCTTTGTCTTTTTCTCTCTCTCTGCTCAGATGATTAGATTAAATGTTTATGGTCATGTTAGGCAACAGTAAGTAAGAAAATAAACTACTTATTTACAATGTATAGTTTGTGTTGACTATTTGACAAACAAGATGGCCGCCAGATTAATTAATAAGAGCTTTATAAATTATTATCACTTTAATCAAACTCAGCTCACACAGTTGGTTTATATATAACATCTGTCACGACTGCATCTGAGACAAGGTGGTCCATATTGTAGCAGGTCAGAGGTTCAGGATTCAGACTTCAAACAGGTTGACAAGCTGCTTGAAAACACAATGCAAACACCTCTGCTGCAGGAGGGAAAGTGGGACAGCACTTGGGAGAGTTCATCTGAGGAGCAGGGGACTATACAGGGCGCGGTGACATTGTTTGGTGTTTTTCCTGTAATGATGCTTCAGTTCGCCAGCACCTTGTCACATTGTTTTATGTCTGTCTCCCGACTCTCCTGCTTTGTTTCAGAGAGGAGCAGAAACTTTGTCTCCCGAAGTGAACACACCAGATGTTCCACACATAAATATGACAAGGAAGGGACACCTCTTCTCCACATCCATGTTTCAGAGGATGAAATACACGGGACATTTCGGGTTTAGAAAATACATGAACTTGGCTTTGTACTCCAGCAAAACTGATATCAAGAGAAACAATGATAACGAGGTTAAAGTGCCGACTTTCAGCTTCGAGGGCGTTCGAGGACGCTCCAGGATTTAATACAAAGCAGCCGAACAATCACAAGGGTTTTATCAGCAAACGGTGGAATTTTCTTGACCAGCCAAGGCAGTGACCTGGCCAACTGAGCATGTATTTCACTGTTGAAGGCCAGACTCAAAAAGTCCCCAAAACAAGACAGATGAAAAGACGCCGCAGTCCAGATCTGGCAGAGCATCAGCAGGAAAGAACCCGAGTGTCTGCTGACGTCTGAGGGTCACACACACACACACACACACACACACACACACACACACACACAGGACTTCAGGTTGGAAGAGATTCAAAACGCCTGTAACCGTAAACTGCAAAAGCACTTTCACACAAAAAAGTCCCTGTACTGTTTATCTGATGTCCGTTTTTAATCACTTTCTCCATTAACTGAAGCAGCAGAGATGCAAACAAACAAAAGCTACAGTTAAGCAACAGTTAAGGGGGAGAGACACATGAGTCAATATGTCTGCTGCTTGATCATCCACAGTAGCTCTGATAAGGATTGTTGTTGAGAATATACAAGCAATAAAATCACTTAGAATTATCAATACTGTCTGTGTCGTATACGGTTCAGGATTAACTGCAAACATTGTCACAGTATGAATGATGAAGGCAGCATATGTGATCATCTGGATCAAGTTTTGTTTCTTGTGATTCTTTGAAAACTACACAAAGTCACAACACAACCCTTCGTCACAAGATTATATATTTCTGAGATGTGAGCAAGCAAAAAGTGATTTTTACTTTCTTAGCTGTTCAGTTGGAGACCGAACAAGATGAAATTATCCAGCATTTTGCAAGAAACAGCAGATATAAATATCCTAAAAATAAAAGTCATTACCAGAAAAGTGCTTTTGTTCATCTCCTTAAAACACTGCTCTACACAAACTGCATCAATATGACTGAAGCCAAATGACACCTAAAAGGTAAAGATTACAATAAAGAGCTAATATAACTGCCATGTAAATTTAAGCACGGAGTCATTGTGAACCAGCTGTTCAAGTGGCGCCAAATCAGATGACTGCTGTTTATGTAGTTTCAATATTTACACACAGCCAGACGGCCACAAGTGAAACTGTATCATGGAGAAAAACAGATAAACAAAAGAAACCAAACCATATTTTTGTGGTTTCTTATTTCTGGTTATATACAGACAGAGACACCAACAAACATGGAGAAATATGCACCGAGAATAAAATATTCTCCATCTCCGCTTTCTAAAACATACAAAAGGAAGATTGGATTTAGCAGTAGAACAACAGCAGTACACAGAACAGAGGCAGGAGAAAGTGTATTTTCTGCCACTTTCCCACAACAGAAGCTTGACTGTGTCCCTCTGTGGACCAGAGAGTCAAACACAAGGACATGAATGATTCAACATCTGGCTTCTCCACATCTTTCCACATGTATCTGCTGCACCAAAGGGAACTACAGAGACGAGTAAGAGCTCCTCTTCCACCGCTTCCTCACAGTGTGTGCTCAGGTTTCAGTCATGTAACATTCGCATGTTGGACTGGCCAGAACGTCTGCTCATCGGAGGACTAAAGGTGACATCAGTAAACCGTGCACAGCTCCATACTCGTGCACATTTTATTTAGTTGTAGAAAATGCAACAGTCAAAATGAAGAAAGTAAAGCAGAGAAAAGTTCTTCAAATTTAAAAACAACAGAATTAAATGGAACTACTTTGCAGGAGACGATGGTTTGACACTTGGTAATTTTAGAAATTGAAACAGTGCGAACTTAAATCTAATTTAATGGAAATATTTTAATTACGTTCTAGCTAAGAGTTAGGCAAGAAGATTAGACAATATCACTCTCATAACTGTTAAATATAAAGCTCCAGCATCAGACAGTTAGCTTAGCTTAGCATAGAGACTAGAAAAAGGGGCAAAACGTTAGCTTGATTCTTTTCAAACGCAACAAAATCAACTTACTAATTAAAATATTTTATCTTGTTTGTTTAATTCATTCATAAAACAAAGTGTAAAATGACAAGATGTGGATTTACATGGAATAATGTGCTGGATTATTTGCTTTATTTTAAAGTCTTTATCCCGAGTTAAACTTAGAGCTAAAGTTAGAAGCTTCACATTTAAAGGACAGACATCGAGAGTGGCATCGATCCTCTCAAACTCTCGAGTAGGAAAGTGAAGGAGTGCAATCCTCAAACTGTCAAACTTTTCCTTGAAGAAACAACAACGTCCATGAAGCCAATAATGAAATGAAAAAGATAGTGATACTGAAAAAACAACACCTGCTAGACAGGTGGACGGACGGAAGATGATGGCTTCCCTCAAGGAAAAACTGGCTGTAACAGCTCACACTGGCAGCAACAGATCGCTTGATATCAGACGGGAAAATCAGGAGGATTCCAGTCTTTACTTTTTGGGGGAGGACACATCAGTGCTGTGGAGTCGCTGCATAAATAAAACTGCATCATCCTTCATCTTTCCTGCATCATTGACTGAGCTCCTTCCACATCATGTCCTCAATTTTCTCTTTCCTCTTTCTGCATTTTTCTTCACAGCTGGAGTGTTTTTGTCATATAACCATGACAGGAGCTCTTCTTGGATTTTTCTTCTCTCTTTGTTCTTCTGGAGTGGATCAGCTTCAAGATTATTCCAACAGATTAAACTGAATTGATCATTCACGGGCATTGACGTGGAGCTGGCAGCTGTCTGAAAGGCCTCAGAGGAACTTGTTGGCAGACGTCAAAAAACGTCAAAAAAGAGAGTGGACAGGGAGTAACAAATGATTATATCAAGAATTACACTTAGCCCAGGTGAGTCTGGTTGAGGTAAACAGAGCAAGCAATTTCCAGGATGAACCTTTCATACCCAGTCATGATCCTATCACCTGTTTACCTGTGGAATGATCCAGGTGTTTTTGGATCAGTCCACAACTTTCAGTCTTTTCTTGCTCCTGTCCCAAAACACATAATGGATTTAAATAAATGTGTGTAAACAAATGGCATCTTACATCTTCCCCAGACTTCGGTGTGTGTCCCAAATTCTCTCTTTCAAACTCTTAAGAGGGAGAATCAGTTGTATTTTCCAACAGCTCCTCCAAGAAGTCAGATTTGCTTTTTTTCCTTCTATGAAGTTATTAACATGAAAAACACCTCAGTGGGAGCACGGTGGTAATTATTAATAACCTTTTGAAAACAGTGTATTTGATTAAAAATATAAGCTGAATAAACTGCACAAAGGGGAACAAACAACAGGAACAAACTCTTCCCAGACATTTCTTCTCTCCCTCAGTGGCCGTGCCTCAGATAAATCTAATTCACCTGTTTTTCTCAAGGTTACGCAGAGTGCATATATCTCTGGTCCAAAGCCATTACTCAGGATCTTTCCAGAGGAGCCGCAGCACTATTTTGTCACAGCAGAACGGAGACAGTGGCCAAAGACCAGAGCCAATATTAGTAATGCACTCTCCTCCCAACCCACTGCTGACTGTGTGAGTGTGGAGCAGCGACAGTGAGCGAGTGAATGCATTTTAATTTATTCAGGCGCTCAACAGTTTTGCCAGCTACAACTAAAATGCCAATAAACACATTCTTTAAATGAATGAGTCATGAATGAGAGAGAAAATAAGGATGGAAATACAGCAGGGAAACGAGCGAGTGAATGAACAACAGAAAATAAAAATGAACAGTGAGAGTGAATAAGCACATATTTAAAAGGTGAGAAAATAAGTCTGAAAATGAATGAAAACTTGAAATCATCTCCAGCTCCTTCCATCCCTTCGTATCTCCAAATGTCCAGAGGCGGCGGAAAATGTGGCCTGGAGGAGGAGAAGTGTAGGAAGCGAGTGACAGCGCCAGCAGTTATAAAGATGACTGATGTACGTAGCAGATGGAGAGTGTTTTATGACCTGTACCGGCACTCCATTTAAGTGTGTGTAAAATTGATGGCCAACCATAATTGACCTCTGTAGCCACTACAGTACTGAAAGCTGTTCTTCCACTTTGAGGGAAGAGGGGAGTTCTTTTTCTCTTTTTGACACGGGGGGAGCGTTTGATTTACGCATCTCCGTGGCAGGCTGGCGCTTTAAACATCACAGGCTTCTGATGGATTTTTCTGCCTAAGGAGAGAGGAGGAAGAAGAAGAAGAAGAGATGAGAGAGAAGGCAGAGGAGATGAGGGAAGGCGGGTGAGGAAGGGGGGATAAATAGGAAGTGGAGGTGTGTGGAGGTAAAATGAAGACAGGAACCGTTAAGACAAGAAATGTGGAGAGAGAAAAGAAAATGGAATAGAGAAAGAAGTAGAAGCGAGTAAGGTGAAAATGGAGAACGTCCTAAAGGCCACAGCTAGCAGGGATAATGGAGTCTGTCATCTACATCCAACTATTGACAACCTGCATCATCACATCAGACGTTTCATGGCCTGGATGTCATGTGGAGCTCCCTCTGCTCTGTGACTAATACGACTCTATTTACTATATAAAGTATTGAGTTACATGAGCAGCACAAAGACCATCAAGCACCTGGCTCTGCTCTGTCAGAAACATATTATTAATGTTATTAGATTATATTCCAATGGATACAGTCATCACATTTGCTGCAATCTGACTGGATAATTTTAGTTTGGATCAATTTTCTACAAAGACAAAAGCAAACCAAAAGGCCCGATCTCCTCTCCCACAGTGTTTCATCCTTCAGCTCAGTGAGTTGAGCAACACTGGCAGGGTTTGATTCCCATAAGACCACCCAGGCTAAAAATGCTCTCTCTACCACACAGAGCTTTGGATTAAGATGTCCGTAAAGGAGCATCTCTTATGTTCATTTAACATATTCAACTGCGAACTTTCTCCTTCTGTCTCTTATAGCGAGGAGCAGCTGGAGGTCAAACATAAAGTTTAACACAGCAGAGACAAACATTTTTAATGCTACAGGCGACTGTACTTTATCACCATGTCAACATACAGAAGTAGACTGGACGCTTTAGTGCATGTGTTAAAAAGACAAAACAGGAAGATATTACCATAAATCTATAGCTCTAGAGCATAGTTCATTTAACCCAAAGCATTTCAAGAATTCACATGCACAACTACTACTAATGCAAAGTCCACCATGTTGCAGAAAACATGCTACTACAACTACAAATATCATTAATAATAACATTAATTTCTCTGCTCTGCTGCATTGCAGTGAAATGTCAGATTCTGGGTCCTGAGGGCCTCGAGGTCAGTTCTGGTTCGGAGCCAAGGTGTTCAGCGAGGTTTTAAAGCGAGCCGGCAGGGTGGAAGGAGTCTGTGCACACCTTTGTAGTTTTCTGTCGGACGGTTGAACAGATGGCAGAAGGGTTGCTAGCTAATAATCGTGGACACTGTGTGACACTCTTCTCCTGAGCAGCTGTCTCGCTGAGCCGCACTGTAAACGAGGACAGGCAAACACACACTGCAGCGGGATAAAAGTGTGTCACGGCTCCTCGGCTATCCAAACTTTTTCATCTGCTGTGGGAAGTTAACGTCTCTGATGTGATTCGTTAATTATGAGACTTGCTGCTTCACTGCGTGGTCACATAGACTGTATAAAATATGGACGTAGTGTCCGTGACGTCACCCATAGGTTTCTGAAGAGCAAAAATGAAGCAAATCGTAGTGCGTAGCCATCTTGGTAGCCTACCTCCGGTTACTCCAAATATGGACAAAGAGGTGGAGCGAGGGCGGAGCTGAGGCGGGTCGAATGAACGCTATTGGCTGAAAAAAGCCGCTTTATTCGAAATAATCAAACTAGCTACGGCTAACCAGCTAGGTTAAATGCTAAATATCGTTGCTAGCCGGCTAACCCCACGACGATCTCTTTCCCAAACTCAGTGACTAGAATTAGCCGGGGTGACGCCCTTTAGACCGTCAGTGGCTAGTTGTCAATCAAAGTGGCGCCACTTAGATTGACAACTATGAATTGTGCATAATGATGTATGCTGTATATTTTAAACGAACACCTTATAAAAAAATTCGCCCCCCCCCAGTGTTGTCATGGAGTAGAAAAACAGCTTATGAGACTAGAGCCATGTTTTGAACCAGGCTGTCTGTCGTAAAATCAGACATTTTAACATGGGGCTCAAATGTAATTGACTCCCTTCTGCAGCCTGCTCTAGCGGTTATTCGAGGAACTGCAGCTTTTTTGCACTTCCGCATTGGCTTCATTTTTCAGCGCCGGAGGTTGCCTCTTGCGTGGTCATGATGATGACGGTAGCGCAGAAAAACCCTCAACTGTTTAGCGCTTGATCTTCCCTAAGTTCAGTTCACTAACACACTTCTTTCCTTATTGTTCTTAATTGTGAATAATCATGTGTCATCTGCAAAGATTTCCAAACGCAGCTTGAGATAGAGGCAAACATCTGCAGGAGGCACCAGTGTTTAAAGTGAAGCCAGATTGTTATCCCACTTTAAATATGCACTGAATTATTACATGTTTGTGTACATGTTTTCCGGATGGATGCATACCATTCAGCTCATGTAATGTGAAGACTTTATACAAAGCTTAAGTGAGCATCTGCGTCCCGATTTCTTCACACTATAAAAGTTCAAGTGGTGGAAAAGCTGCCATTTAACCCTCTCCTTCCTACTGCTTGTTTATCACCATAATTAACGCAAAAACAATATGAATATTATTAGATACTGATGAAACATTAAGCTAAAAGCAAACTGTATTAAATAACAATAGATTTCAGACTAATTGGTCTTTGTGGAAAACTACATGTTTGGCTCTACAGGAAAAATGATTTTTCATGCCATGTGCATACAAACGGTAGCTGGCACTTGATTGGTCCAGACTTCAAATCCTCACTTCTCTGTGCTTCTTGTCTCTCTTGCTCCACGTTCTGTTTTTGCTTATTCACAACGTCCCTGCAAATCCTGGAGAGCGAGCCCACAGTTAATGGCAGATCTATCAGGCTGCTAATCAGCCTGATAACCTGCAGCTGTTCCTCTTTCACGGCTCAGGTAATCTGGCTCTGCACCTACAGCCAGCAACACCAGAACTGAAACCACAGCTCTGCTTCAGAGAACTTTTTAAATGTTGTTTTAATGTCACTTTTGAGTCGACTATTTTATGCCTCAATAAAAATATTGCCGTTATCTTAAAGTGGCATCACAATGTGAGTTTGTCTATTTTCATTTTGCTACAAAATTTAACATGTAAAATATCTGATTTTAATCCACGTGGGTGTTTTCTCAAATAACCACTTGTGTTGAGGAGAAAAGCACTGATTGTTCAACAGATTGTGAACAAAGCAGGTGGTGAATTGTTTGATTCGACTGATTGTATCGAGCAACCATGTTGAGCGAAACATTATCACACCCTCAGTAATAGTGTGGCAGGCTATGAGAACAGTCACCCCTTAGGGCTGAAATTGGATATCATGTAAACATTCAGGCTGAAATTGGAGGCCTGCTGTTCAAACATCAGTCAGTGTTTGCCTGCTGAGTGGCTATAAACATTAAAGAAATCAGAGTTTATCATGGAGAGGATTTTACACCAGCATCACGCTACGTTTAAAAATAATCACAAGGAGCAAGTGTTAGTTCATCGAGTGACTATGAAATGTGCCTCTTCCCTCAAAACGTTCCATATTTGAACTGCAGTGTCCTCTAGTTGTGTGTATATACACACACAGTATACAAACTGTGCATGTAGATTTTGCATGAACAGCTCCTCTGCTGCATCTCCATCTATTCCCATGAATATCTTACCAGCCACTTTCCCATATGGAAGCTGAAGTGGTCTCTGAGCACTTCTTATCCACTCGGCTTTGCCTTCACATCTTAGCGTTTAAGATTAAATTCAGTATTGTCGCTTAAAAGACGACTGAAAGCTTGAGAACAGTGAGCTGGGAAGACATTACTTTTAGATTTGAAAGCACAGTTAGTCCAATCAAGTCTGTTTTATTTGTCAAGCCCAGAAAAAAAAAATCACAATCTGCCTCAGGGGCTTTATGATCTGAACAGTGTACAACAACATCCTCGACTCGGTTAAAGAGATAAAAAAAAACTCTTTTACAGGGCGAGTGCGATAATTAATTCAGGAAGTGTAACTTTAAAATAAACATTCAATGGGTCATTTAGTTGCTTAATTGTTTTCTTTACAACTGGTTTTACTGGTGGCACCAGCTCAGGATTAAGTGCTTAACTGCGCCAACGACTCAGGAGGGAGAATCTGTGAATACAGACCCGACACCACTCACACAACCACTTCTCCCTGCTTCATACTTACTTCACTATGTTTGTTGTTCTATTTCGTATATTATCCTTTTTACTCAAATCCTTTCCTTCTACTCAAATATAACACATAAGCAAAAAAAAAAGAGTGGGCCATATGAAATGACCTGACATCAACCCTGATTCCATCACCTTCACCCACAAAAACAATTTAGAAGGAAAGCTGTTGTACTTCAACCCTGAAAGAGTCAACAGTTTCTGTCAAAGTTTTTACAAGATGAGTCGAAAGTTGCTTTTTTGGAGGCGTCTTGTTTATCTGTGTTTGTATTGCACTTCAACGCTCTGACCAAAGCTTTTAGCCAAAGTGGAATGTCAGCTCTGCAATATCAATATTTTTTAATATGTTCAGCTCAGAGTGCTCTCGACTTTTCTTGTTTACAATGCATAAGCTTTTGCTTGGAAAACACTCAGATATTGTGACTGAATCTTTCCGAGAATCTATTGAAGTACATGTAATGTGATACAGGCATGTTAATGTAGTTTCATTTAGCAGCTCCATAAGTTAAAAGACCATCATGATACTGATTTTATGATCAAAGTTGTTGTCTCCTGTAGTCCACTATGAAGGTATTTCAGGTGCAAAATGTTTGAGCACCTGTAACATTGAATTTGTATGTGTATCAGCAAATTTGATTTCCCACACTCTATGAGTTGTGTACTTGTAAGATAATTTCTTGTATGTGCCGATTTTTTTTCCTTCTTCTTCGTTTTGTAGTTTGGCACCAAATATCTCAGCGGAACCGGAAGTACGATTTCTCATTTGCACTTGTGGGGAGGATTCGAGTGGTTGTAAATTGCTATTTGTGTTTGTGTTAAATGACACAGCTATTTTCATGGTAAATTATTTCACATAGTTATTGCACAAGTTCACATTCAGATTTGCACATATTCAAATTCTCACTGCAACTTCACTTCATACGATACAGGTGCACAAGTATGTTTTGCACTTTTGCATTTTTGTGTTGTATTTGTGGGAAGAAAAAAAATCGGCACATACAAGAAATTATTTTACAAGTAGACAACTCATAGAGTGTGGGAAATCAAATTTGCTGATACACATACAAATTCAATGTTACAGGTGCTCAAACATTTTGCACCTGAAATACCTTCATAGTCCACCCTCCAGCCTGCTCCCATCTGCCTGAGCAGTGTGCTGTAACCTCTTTGAGTCTGGAGTTTAAAATGAAAGTTTACATTCCTTCCTAAAAGCTGTTTGGATTCACTGTAGAGTCACTGTCATCCCACTTTTCCCGGCTGATGAAACATTTGCTCCTTGTGGGATCAACACACGATGTAGAGCCTCCTAAAGCAGAGACAAACAATGTACGAATTCAACACTCGACAGAAGGAGCTGCTCGAAGACCGACCACACACACACAAACACACACACACGTAAACACACACGTCTCCTTCTTATTCAGTTCGTACTGTGCTCCCAAACTGAACACTGCACCTATAAACAGAAAAGTGCTTTGTCAGCTGCGTCTTGTCATTTTCATGCGCAGGTTTAGCGGCTGCAGTTTGAAAGTTCCCATGCCCTTTGAATGTGACACAGTTTGGCTGTCAGCTGCAGCCGGAGAGCGTAACATTCAATGTTTATTTAATGGAGTCGGAGAGTTAGAAAGTTCGTCCTCTGTCTTCCATCAAGGGCACGCTTTTGAATTAGCCTGATCAGTAGAAAGTCTGCTGGCGGGAGACGTGGAGGTTTGAAAGAACTGGGCTGATTTGAGAGAGAGCCACTGCTCAGATTAAGATGAAGTGGAACAAACAGCAGAGGAGTGAGGGTCATGTTGGAGGTGCTTTTCTCAGGCTGTACATCCTCAACGCTCGAGTGCTCACTGGTGTATGAACCGACTGTGCTCCTGGATGCACAGACCTAAAACAGCTGCTCTCACAAACATTAGAAGCACTTGCTATAAAATGTTTGCAGTCCTCTCCCAGATGCTGAACACAGCAGCTTACATTATAAACAGTTTAATTTCTTGGTGCAAGCACGATTCATCATCAGAAGTGCTTTTACATGGTGCTTGCTGTTGGGAGAAATTGGCACAACAACAACTCCATCAGCATAGTGTACTTGCCTGGATACATTTTCCATTTTGGTTTATATCTTACTGAGGAAAATGTCAAGGTCAGAAAAATACCAGACTGTCGGAAAATTCTCCACATAGATGCTGATATCAGAAAATATAGAAACAAGATTCTATGAAGCCAAAGTTTGTGTTTGGCTACTTGTTCAAAGACATTACAAACTGATGGGTTGGCAAGTTATCTCTAAATTTTGTACTAAAATATTTTTGATGTTTGAAATCTTCACTACCAAAAATCAGGTACTGTATCGTATTGGCATAATTTCTAAAAATGTCCCTTTAGAGATTAAACGCTACTTCATAAAACGTATACATTTGAACATCCATCTTGTGATATTTTTTTCTTTACTTCGCATACCTTTTTGAAACTGTTAAAAAATTTGGATAAAAGCTCAGGATCAGCAATAGTCAATCTGTTCTCCTCGTTTGATTTTCTATGTGGTTCCGACTTTCCTCCGAAGTTGAATTAAATTTGTGCATCTTGTTTTACGTTTGATCTTCGGGATGAGAAATTTATGTGAAGTACAGCAGAAGCCAGAGATGAATGAAAGCAAGAAGAAGCACCGTAAAGACTGCAGAAGAGTTTAATGAAGTTCTGGGAGTGAATGGAGTGGCAGCCGTGAGGGCGATAAACAGATCTGAGAAGAGTCGAGTGGAGCTGAAGTGAAAATGATAGTGAGTTTGATGTGGAGATAACAGGATGAGCTGATACTCCAACGACGGCTGCCGCTGACTGGGAGAGTGAACAAATTTAATGAATAGGGGGAAAGAGTTTTTACTTGGCTAGACTCCATTTTGTCAACACAATTGTTTTGTGCAAATACAGCACGGCCCAGAGGAAGGTGTCAGGCTACTCTTATTATTCTATTTTTTGGAGCAAATCTCACTTCAGTAGAGACAGCATGGTGAAATAAACTTAATACTCGCAGAAGTCCTGCAGCGGTCGGCAGAAAAAAAAAGAAAAAAAAAATGGTATTGCAACATTGAGAAAGCTGCAAAGAAAAACAGATTTCAAATATTAAGTGGTAAATATGGGAAATGTATTAGAAAAAAGTTTACTATTGGTTCATATTAATGGTGTGTGATAATAAGATGGAAAGCAACTGTTAAATTGTGAAAACAATCATAAACTACTTCAGTGACAGTGGGAATAATGATACTCCATAAACAGGACTGAGACTGAAGATACTGCAAACTAAGAAAAAAAACTGTCAGATTAGTCACACTGTCTGTCACGTGATCATGTAAACATACATGGTGTCCACAAATATGAAAGTTCCACAGCACATTAAACACATAATCTGCACCAAAAACCACTTGCTTGTTTGTGATAGATGGTAATAGAAAGATGGTTTGTCCAATCCATCCAAGCTCGACTTTTCAAACCCAAAAATGATACTGACGTGTTAAATTGCCAAAAGATTAATACCTGAAAGAGGCTAAATATCAATGTGGGAATAATATTATAAATATCACATCATCTCCAGAGCAGAAAGTCTCTGGAAGCCTCCACTGTTTGACTTGTTTGTTTTCTTCTTCCCGTCATCCTGTCTGCCTCCATTTCTGATTCCCTCTGTTAGTCTGACTCTGCGGCTGATGGTCCAGGCCTCGCCGGCACTTGTTTGCGTCCCCGCATCTTTGCCGCTGTGTACAGCATGTCCTCATTACTAAAACATCAAGCTTGTTGCATTAACGCTCTCTGACAGCCCCGCCTCGCCTCCATTGATGTATGCTTAGTTTGACATTTCTCCAGGATCCCCCGACCAAGCGCTCCCTCGTCTCCCCACCGGCCTCCTGCACCTGAGGGTGGAATTGTTTGTTTTCATCTGTTCGTGTCTGTCTGCCACTCTGTGTTTGTCTGGACCCTGTCCCTCTGTGTGGACGTCTACACCAGCCCCAACCTCCTCCCAACCACTTACATCATTGCTTTTCCTGCTCCTTTCTTACACTGATACACTGGCTTACTGCCGTCGTGGCATCAGGGAGGATTAAAAAATCAATCCCTCAGGTTCCGTTTGTTCATTGTTATTCATACACCTTGAATCTTGCAATGTCAAACAAGCATCAAATATTAAAGATGACAAGATGGTGCATTTTAGTGAAGCTTGCAGTGATTCTCTGTGCCGTCGGGGGAAGTATGTGACAGGAGGCTGTCACGGACACTTAAGTGAGGTGAACTTCAACTGGAGGCCCAGTTCGCTCCGACCATGATAAACCGATTGAGCTGGTTCAGCTGTTCCAGCAAATTCTGAACAACCCAGAGGATTTTAACACAAAAAAAGCACTGTGCATTGTGTAGCAGACCATCTATCTTGGCAGGGGTGCTTTTTTATTTTCTTCTACATCTTATGATTTTGCTGAAGTGCTCTTTAAAATTACTCTGCCTGGGTTCTGCACTGAGAGAGTTCAGCAAGAAGTTAAGAGCAGCTTGTGGTCAGTGGCACAATCTGTAGAACACAACATCCCAGTATGAATTTCAGAGAGATCCTAAATAAATCCAAACCATAGACTGTATAAAATATGGACGTAGTGTCCGTGACGTCACCCATAGGTTTCTGAAGAGCAAAAATGAAGCAAATCGTAGTGCGCAGCCATCTTGGTAGCCTACCTCCGGTGACTCCAAATATGGACAAAGAGGTGGAGCGAGGGCGGAGCTGAGGCGGGTCCTATGGGCCGGCTGAATGAACGCTATTGGCTGAAAAAAGCCGCTTTATTCGAAATAATCAAACTAGCTACGGCTAACCAGCTAGGTTAAATGCTAAATATCCTTGCTAGCCGGCTAACCCCACG
>JBBMOC010000272.1:60278-88263 GCA_037975185.1 Centropyge bicolor | reverse complement strand
GCCGTGTGCCATAACAAAAGCCAACCAGAGAAGAAGAATATAAGCACAGGGTTTGTCCATGTACTGGCAGCTAAATGCATACAGAGCACACATGCATCATTTAGTTACACATGTAGGAGACAGACAGAGGTAGAGAGACATATGGGAGCACAGAGAGAGCGAGAGGTGGACAGACAGCAGCGGATTGTCTGAGAGACTTATCCTGTAGAGGTAAAAAAGTACAGGCTGGTCATCCAGAAAATAGAAAGTGAAAGGTGTTTTAGAGAGAGACAGTGGATAAAAAGGTGATCCTCCCTCACTCTCAATCCCCCAGTGGTCAACCATGCCAAAATAAAAGCTGTCTGAGTGCTGAGGCCACTGGAAGAAAAGGGGGGGAGGGGGAAGAGGGCTCGGTGTTAAAGTGTGTGAGCTGTTGACATCTAGAGAAAGAATTAAAAAAAAAAAAAAGTGTGATGCTTTTGAGCTTTTGTGTAAAATGAAATGATGCTTCAGGCCTGGAATGACAAGGCAACAATGAGATCAGCGTTCATTTATCACACAATTTATGTTATTCTTCTACTTCAAGAAAGCTTTTTGACAACATGGAAAATGTTAAACATAAAAGGCAAAATAGGAAAATTCTAAAATGAAAAGACAATAAACAAGTCTTTAATGAGATTATGCTGTTTTCTCTTGATGTTTTAGGGCAAGACGAGTTCGGACACAGCACAATTTTCCAATATTAAAAAAATATTTTGATGAGAGTTGATTGGAAAGTTCAGACTTTTATTAATATAAAAAAGCCAAACAGATGCCTCTTCTTCCCCTTCCTTACAGCTGGTGGTGCCTTCTCCTCTCATATAGGACACTCTGCTTGGGCTATGTTGTATATTTACCAGATTTCCATTGAGACAGCAGATTTCCAGATGTGTTTATATGGGGGCAGTCATCTAAAAACATGACACATGGTGCTGGATGGATAATCAGAACACAATCAATTCTGCTCCCCAGTTAACAACTACCTTTTCTGCTCATCAGAATAAAAACCCATTTGCTTGTCCAGACAGACAGATTTCAGCCTGGGGACAGAGAGACCGGATGTCAACAACGTGCAGACAGACAAATGATGTAAACTGTGGATTATGATTTAAATAATTGCGCCCCTTGCGACCCACGCTGGTGTTTCTCATTGCATACTCATTGATCTGGATCGCTGAGAAACAATAAATTAGCATCAAAGTCGGAGTCTCAGGCCGGTTCTCTCTTTCACCCTCCATTTGAAACGTCTCTAACTCTTCCTGCTGCGTTCTTCATTATGGCTGCTTCAAAGTAAATCAGTGAAGCAAAGTGACTTTCCAAGCCCAGACTCTCCCGCTGGGGATTCTGCAGAAATTAGATTTTTACAGAGCAAAGGTTTCCTATAAAGGAATAAAAAAGGCTGTTGTTTGTCATCTCTCATTAGGACAGACACATTCAGTCTCTTTCCTGGAGTGACATGTTGTTATGTTAAGCAAAGCTGCGATCAGCGTTGCCGTGTTATACATGTAAATACTGTCACATTGCAGGAGTGAAGAGGATGTTTCTTCAAAGCCGAGCGGCGGTGCCTACATCTGATGAATTATTTACAGCCACCAAGCAAACATGACGTGTGCGCCGCTCCAATATAGGTGCAGTGAATGAGAGCGCGCGTGTACGTTCACACGCTGAGGAACATCTGTGAAAAATGAGATGTATAATACATGTATGTAAATCTCATTTGTGCAGCTGAAGTCACGTATGTGCACCTCTGAACTCCTCCTCCCTACGCGAGCATGACAGGCGATATGCAATTCCAGACATGTGCAGGGAGTTTAATTGTGCATGCAGTGGCTCATTTGGCGGCATAATTGTGCCGTTTCTATAAAATTCTCAAGTTTAATAAAGATGTTCCCAGTGGTGTGAGGTAAACGCTGGGAGAGGATGGTAATTCTCCTCTCCGCTCTCAGAGGCTCCTCTTATCACCGCCCGCTTCATGTGGTAATTGTCCTTATGGGGACGACGACTTATTAGGTTTCGATTGAATCAGACATGAACAATTAATTGGTGTAGTTTGGAGCTACAATTTATTGTTACCTCTGTCAATAAAAGGTGCATTTACATCCACTTGTCTTCCTCTTACCTGCATTTTATGTCCAACAACTAAAGACTGATTTGGTTGGAAAAGTGATCATTAATGAAGTATTGATAATCATTTTCATTTTTTAGCCATAAGCCCTCGCATCATAGTTTGGAAGTCTGAAAAACAGCACAAGCACTGACAGGTTATTTGACATAATCTCTTGAGAAGTTGATTAAATTGTCAATTTCCTGTAAAGGCATTTAATCAGTGTTCATCGCAACAAAATCCCTGATTTCTGTGTATTCTTCATGTTTAATTCTGTTTGTTTACATGCATTCAGTCAGGGATGAATTCTCCAAGCTCTGGCAGCAAAGACAATATTTAGCTTTTCAAGCCTCTTAACTAAAACAAGAAAGAAGACGCTGGGGAAGACCACCAGAGATTGGTGAGTTACATCAACCAGGAGTTTGTTTAAGGTTGCAGCATAATGTTTTATTAGTTTAAAATGGACACGAAACAAAAAAAATAATTTCATGCTTCTGCCTGCTTTGACACTTTTTGTTGTTCTGGGTGACTTCAGCCTTTGGTGTCAACTCAGATAATTCATAACATGTAGAGCAGGTAGGTTGAGAAATGGTGTAACACTATTGCTTCAACTTTGATCTCATTACATCATCAAGCACACACTGATTTGACTTGTCAAAAAGCTCATTGCTCGCCGAACACCAAAAGCTTTTTCCATCAGACAAAATTATTGAATTGCAAGACATAAGAGAAACACGAGCAGTTAGCTACCTGCCTGGTCTTTGTGAATATCTCACACAGACATGGAAATACCTTTAATCTTTTTTAAGAGACTGTTGAACTCTTCTACTATGAATATATTCACACTGAAGTGGAAACACAGACTATTTTGTGCCAACAATTACGATGCCAGAAATTCAAAGGTAGACGACAATGATATGACTATTGACTAAAACTACATGTGTTTCAGTCACTGTATGCTGTTACTTCTCATATACTTATCATCCAATAAGGTATTACCAGTGGTAATGATATAATACTACAAGCCTGATTCAAATTTTTGTGTTTACTGACAACAGTTTTCTCAAGTGTTCCTGAGTCCATGTATTAATCTCCTTGATACAATCCTGTGCTTGACAAAGTGTAGAACCTCTCTCCATCCTCGCTTGTGAACGACGACTCTTTCCAGGATGAACCTTTCATACTCAATCATGATAATATCTATTATAAATTATTACTGATTCCAATAGGGCAGGAAAGTGCTGCTACGCTGCCCCCTATGGGCTTAACATTTGAGCATGTTGCAGTAATCCTCCAGTCAGTGATGTCACAGAGGGGATGTTCCTATCAGCTGATGTGTCATCACCCATAGAGCCGCCACTAGGAGTTAGAATAAATCCTTATGGAGGCGAAGCCAGGGACAAGCAGCTTGTCACCAAGTATTGATCAGTATTGACACGCTGAATAATCAAACAAATGAAATCATACCCATCATCTGTGAGACAATCATGACTAGATTCCATTTTTGATTCATGTGCAACATTGACCACAACTATTGATCCAATCCAACCACTATTCACTCTTCCGCACCATTGGCCTCAGAACAGATGCATCGCCTGTACTCTCTAATATTTCCCCTGATCCTCCTCTTCCTCATCTCTCCTCCACAGGCCCCCCCCCCCCCCCCCCCCCTTCTCACGGATGCCCTTTGAGACAGGCGCAGAGATCTTTATTCATTATCATAATCCCCTGGTCATGTCTCCTGAATACATTGCCATTTAAAACCAAGCATGCATGCATGCTTCCGTATAATAGGCCATACCCTAAAACAAAAGCTAAAATTATCCCGGGAAGAAGCACATTCTGAAATTCTTTTTAAAATCTAATCAACAGTTAGAGCCGTGAATGAACTGCACAGTGCGGTTCAGAGGAGCGCTGAAGGCGCTTAATCAAGGAGTTTTTCAGGATGAAAGATTCGAGCGGTTCAGTGATTTTCTCTCAGTTATGAGAGGAGAGTATGAGCAATGACTCTCCATATACTGAGATACTTTGTAATGATCCCAAATGATTTAGGCTAATCTGGTATCACATCCTCATTTGCCAGCAAAACCTGAGATCTCGCTTGTCATGTGGGCCTCATGTCCTTGAATTCAGCAGGTCAACAAAAACTTTCTAACAACCTGAACTTTCTCCAAGTCAAATGAATAAGTCAAATATGACACAGGTACATTTCCCAGGCAAGACGTGATTTAAGTGTAGCCGTAAAAGTAATTTAAAGCACCACCAAGTTTTGTTATATTAACGATGAATCAAGTCACGTCATGGGATATAAAAAGGGTCTGTCTGTCTTCAATGACAAACCAGAGACACTTCTCATTCAACTCTGCTTCACAGGCTCTTTGAGCTTAATGTTTGAGCTTTATCATGTTTTCAGCAAACAAGCTCTAATAAACAATCATACCCTGCCTGCCCAGAAGCAACTGGCAGACAGACAAAGTTTGCATCAAGCAGGTAAATAAAGTTACACTTCTAGATGCTGAAGAGCTCAATATTTTTTCAAAGGAGTTGCAGTCAAACTAACTTTATCCAAAAATCCATTTTTTCCTCTTCAAACACTTTTGTTTTTCCTTATCTGAACTGAGGACAGATTGTAAAGCCTTTCGAGGTAAAGTTGTGACTTACTTCATTTTATCAGAATAGATAAACACATATGCAACAACAAACACGAATATAAATATTTTAGTTTCAATCGGTCCACAGAGAATCATCTCTTGTTGATGGACCAGTGGCCCAAAAATACCCTTCCTCTGAAGCACCTCAGCACTTTCTTCGTCTCCTAAAATCCTGATGCTGCTGTAACAAATGAGTCTTCAACAGACATGCTTGAGCAGCTCATGTTCCTCCTCGATCATGAGCGAGCGGGTGAAAACCTGTACGAGCAGAATCTTCTTTGGCCAAGCTGAATTGGCTCCTGCATGGCTGCACATCTGCATAAAGTGAGACGATTCTTTCCCACCTGTCATGTGCTCGCTGTGCACTTCAAAACTACCCCGTCCCAGCATGCACTGTGCAGCCAACTGCTCGATTCTTCATATGAAATTATGGATTATGGATGGAACCGGTCACTCGCCGGGTCACGTTGGTGTGGTTTCACCTCACAGGAAGTCACCATGGCTGTGATTGATTCATTTTGGAGATGTTGTAATTTGTGACAGCTCAGCTACAATCTCCGGTGCAGGGATATGTATCATACTTTGAGTACTTTAAATAGCTATGAGAGTAAGGTAATGGCCCGAGGCAGTTCAACCTGCTCAAAACCACCTATCAATTGCAAGCAGAGCCACAAGGACACTCGGTGCATTTGAGGCTGAAAAAAGGCCTCAGAGCGTTGCAGTCATCCTCAAGTGGAACACATGTCCCATAACTTCCACATCAGGTAAAATATGAACGTCGTCATTTGACATTTCCTGTACACAGCAAAGATGTGATATGAGCTAAACTGAGCCTTTTAATATATGATATGCATGAGTGTACTTTAATAAATGTAAAGATGTGTGTCATAAATTCTCCCTCCATGTCTGCTTCCTGAACATAATGAGTCAAAAAAAGTGAAATAGGGACATTATATAATATAATACCTTCACTTTCTTTACGTATGACTGAGGCAAAGCTAAGGACTAAGCATACGGGATGGAAGAAATGGAGAAAAGGTTCACTCCATAAATACTTAGAACCCACAACACTAAAAGTAATTTATACTGTTATTTAGTGTCATCGAGTCTTTCATTGGTTGATTACATCTACTTTCTTAAATTAAAGTATTAACAATGGCTGGAGTTCAAGCAAACCAAAGTGTCAGCAAAACATATATACCCTAAATTAGCTTATTGCCAATATATCAGCAGGATATATATGAAGAAATGTAGAATTCAGTTTTCTTTTATATAATCAGTCATATCATTATCTGGATGTTTAAACTTCAAAACAATGTCTTCATAAAACATTAAAACTGGATTCTGTTTCAGGGAGTGATGTTTGCTTTTCTACAACAGCAAAACATAAAGTGCACAAAGTGAATGGTTGGACATGTAGGAGCACGTTGATATGAGTTCTCTGGCTATTGGATTTATTTTGATTTTGCATAATTTGGTTGGTCTCTATCTCAGTTTGTTTTGGCTTCTGATCAGTTTGAAATACAGTTATCAAAGCAGCTACAGTGGCTGCAGTTGGCCTTGCTGCCTTCTACAAGGAACGTGCCTCTAGAAAAAAATCAATAAATAAAAATTACACCCATATTATTGTGGTTGACACTGCTGTTGCAATTATCATATGTGAGAAAGTATGTTCTTTATTGTGTTGTAACTGTCAGAGTCCTCAACACCTTTAATGTGATTCTGTGAAAATTATAGTGTTTACATGTATTTATACCCACTGGCAACTGTTTACGATTTAATGAATCGCTTGCATTAAACATCATGCAGAGCTTTGCTTCTGCGTCCGTGTTTTTTGATTTATTTTTTCTTTATCTGGCATGGCTTTGATTTGATAGGGTCCTGTGTAACAGCAAATCAAGTGCTCGTTGAGTTGAGAGAAGCTGCCTTCTCTGCCAAGCTTCCGACACACTGAAAACACTACTAGCACTCTGCAATCTATCAGAGTGAATGAGGCTAAGCACACACACACACACACACACACACACACACACACATCATATCACGTACGCTTTAAATGCTGCACATGCACGGACAAATCTCAGTCTTGGCCCGTCTCCAAATGCAACTCTTGTGACTCCGCTTGCGTGTGTGTGTAGAGGTTTTTAACCTCGGCAAGGAGGGAGCCATCTATAAGGGAACTCCTAATCGCCAACACAAAAGGCTTCTCTCTTGGTCTGCTGCCATCACATTTCACTTTGTGTATAATGTAATCTGTTTAATATCCCGGTCAGTCCTTTCAACCCCAGGAATGCTTAGACAGACGTTTTTCCTATAATTGCCTCATAGATCAGGTCGACTGCGTGGGGCCACAGTATCCAGGTGCTGTACATCAGCTGATCACAGCTTCAGATAAGAGCTCACCCCTCCTCTCAAGGTGAGTGCATGTATCAGTGGCATGTGTGTGTGTGAATGTGTGTGTGTGTGTGTCAGCCTGGATTCAACAGGGACAGTCTTATCCATTTAAAGCAGCTGTGTTGCAGCAGCGGCTGGATGTCAGGAACCCTCAGGTCCTCCTTGGCTGCTCACATTGATAAAGCCTAAACTCCACAGTTGTGTGTCCATCATCTAAAATGCTCTTTCAACGCCAAGCTTGACCTCTTCATGCCGCTGAGGTCAGGACCTATAACCAACAAGCGCTTTCTGTCGATACACTGCAAACATGGCTTTTAGACAGGTTATCTAGGAGCAGCTGAGTGAGGGCAGAGTTTCTTCTTTGTACTACAGGCTGCAGGTTTCTTGAATTATTTTGTCCATGAATTGTCAGAAAATATTTCAAAATGTCAATCACAATTTCCCAAAGCCCAAGGCAATGTCTATAAATTGCTCATTTTGCCCAACTAACACAAACAAAGCAGCAAATTCTAACATTCGAAAAGCTGGAACAAACGAACATTTTTTCTAGAAAATTGTCTCAAATCAATCAATCATCATCAATTATCAAAATGGTAGTGATGATTTTTTTTGCCTATTGACCAATCATATTAGGGCAACTTCACAAAAAATGCAGTCTGAGCATGAGACTGACCGTAGCAGTGGAAGTTCATAGTTTTCGCAATCATTCCTTCCACTACAGCCATAAAAATTAGGCAATTAAACAATAAGTTCATAGTAATCTGAGCGGAAGAAATCTGCTATAATTCGGATAATTATCAAGTCAAAAATGCTAAAAATTAACTGGTTTCAGTTTCTCAAATGTTGAATATATCCTGGTTTGTTCGTCTTGTATGACAGTAAGATTGATATCTTTCAGGTTTTGCACTGTTGGTCCGACAAAACAATCAACTTCAACATGTCAGCTTGGGCACCTCCAATATATCGAGGACAATATTAACAAGAGCTCTCAGTATAACAATATAATTCAGCTGCACCACAATTTGCAGCCTCCTAAATGACCATAAAGTTGAATCACCACCTCTCTTAAAACTGAACATTATAACCTTCATGAAGGTAGAATTTAATGCAGGGGAAGTGCCTCTAATGATGTCGTACGCAATGAAGAATTACAACCAACTTTTTTAGGTGAGGTCACTTTTGGTTTCACTTCAAAATAAGTGATAAATAATCTGGGCTCATAGTTGTTTTTGTACAAATGAAAAATTAATAATACAATAACCCAATTAATAATACACAACCCTGGGCCTGGTTGCAAAGTCAGTACCTCTCTAGATCTCAATGAACCTGGTGAGAAAGATCTTTACACACAACAGAACTGGTTGTAAAAAAAAAAAAAGGAAAAGTGAATTTAACACAGAATGGTTACAACTTGTGAATTTCTTATAGCCAAGAGACCCCAGTAGGACACAACACCTAACAGCTCAGCTGCAACGAGAGCTGACTGGGCACTTACAGTCCTCTTTTACATTTTAATGTATCCTTAAAAACCCCAGGACGGTCACTACCAACACTGAGCCAAAATGGAACAGGTGGGCTATTACACTTAAAACCCAATTCATTAAGGTGGTAATCCAGGGATCTTCATTTTCACTCGTTTAATCTCAGTTTCTAGCACTAAGCTCTTATTGCTCATTGTGGTTTTTGGCACTACAAATCTCAGATATTGCTTGTCAATCAGATGAGTGTGTTCAGAATTGAATTTTGTTTGTTCAGCGCAGCAATAAATCAACAAATTTGCCAGCAGTCGTGTCCTGACATGGCCTTTAAAGTACTGTGATCCCAATTCATTCATTTTATTTGTTTTGTCTGGAATGAATATTTGCATAATTCCCTACAGTTGTGTGGTTAGAAATGGACACATTAAAGAAATTGGGGTCGATTAGTATTTGCAAATTGACAGGTGAGGTCAACTCTGTTCCATAATGTTTACCACCACAAACAGGACCGGAGGTCTCACAGGTGTAATAATCCCGACATTATGACTCATCAGTCTTTCCCGAAGGTCCCGATCATTGTGACACACAGTAACTGCTTTCTTCAAGCTTTTTAAAACCTCAGCATTTCATTCTGCTCGCCGGCACGCTCTAAAATGAAATTATTTTAGTCCAGAGAGACATAACCCTGCTGGAACGAGGTTAGCTGGGGATTTCACAGGTCTGAAAACTGTATAAATCAGGCCTCAGCTGACTCGCTGCCAAGTTTTAAGAACGACCTTGGGCTAAATGTGCAGTACATAGAGTAAATGGCGTTTAGCTGAATCTATGCGGCCGCAAATATTAAACCAGGAGGAGGGATGACGAGGGGATAATTAAAAAGGATAAATAAAACGCACTTCAGCAAATGTTGGAACATTTGCAGCCTTTACAATACACCGTGTGTGATGAAGGGATTTCACATAACGTAGAAACACGGATGAGCAGAGAAAAGCAGCGAGGCAAAAATTAATAATGTGGGTATTCATGAGTGATAAAGCTATTGAAAAGAAGGATGGACCAAAGGAGAAGTAATGAAGGAAAAGAAAGAATGTATGTGGCTGAAAAGGAGAGAGAAGGAAAATAATACTTGATTAATTATACACTAATGCTGGAGCAAAGTACTGACCAATCACTGAACTCCTGCAGGGAGGAACAGAAACACTTTCTCTTTGCTTTAATCATCTTTCTTATTCATTTGAATTTTTTCAATCTTCTCCCTCTCAATTTTGTCGTCTCCATTTTGTCATGTTCCTTGGACTCATTTTTCTGCCTTCTCTCGCTCTCTTTCCCTCCATTCGCATCTCATACTTGTCTAAAATGTTCATCCTCTTTCTTGCTTTCATGTTCATGATCCAGTGCTGAGAAGGTTAATCTTAAGCATTCACAACGTCCTACGCCATAATACCCCGACTCTCCCACACATCCACCAAAATGCATACACACTATCACACACCAGCGAGAACTAATTCCCCAAACCCATTGAGATTTCCCTTTAAAGGCTTCATCTACAAAGGCTCAAACTTAGTGATGTTCCTCCACTGCAAACACCAGTCGACTGTATCCGAACCGCTGCAACCTTGAGAAAACTAGTTGTTGAGACATCAAGGTGAAAGAAGCAGTTGCTGCATTCTCAATGAAGCCAAGTCCAAGTCTCAGGACACGAGATTGGATCTGAGAGGATTGGGCTGGATATTAGCAGGAGGGAGGGGAACAAGATCTGGCAGTCCAATAGGTCAATCAAAGGATGACGTGGAGTTAAGGATCGGCATTGTCAAGGACTTCCAGCTGTCGAGTGAAATCAATTTCTGTGGGTCCGGGCATGTCAGGCAGGAGGAAGTTGGAATCGACAGCTCCGCCGTGGCACAAATCAGCAGAAACGTGCAGAAGTGCTGGTTTCGAGGTTTTGCTGTGGAAGCAGTGGAGGCACCCAGCTGTGAGTGATTTCAATACCTGCAAGTGCTGCTGACTCACAGCTCACACTTGGTTTAACACCTAATTTGCAATTTTTTTTTAATAGCTTTTTTTCCTCACAATAATGCAATGCAGAATGTATGTGGTTGGGTATTCGTCAGATATTGAGTCCTTTTTTATTTCTATTATTTATTATGGTTCAAATTTTTTTTATTATTTAAGTGAAAACAGTGAAGGTTAAAGGCAGTTTGATGTTCTGCAGATGTAGGCCGCATGGTTTTGCATCAAAATCAATTCACTTCATTGGAATTGCTGCAATCGCTCGCAGATCTTTCATGTCTGGTTCAACTTGGGTGAATTCTTACTTTCAATGATTAGCTGTGTGCGGGCTCAAGGCTGCTAGCATATATAACACACCTGAGGTGGATGGTGCAATGAGACATGAGCTACAAGCCAGGCAGCTGTAAGCGAAGGATTTCTCCACCTGTATGTGATGACCTCTGACTAGATGTTTGGAGAGATCGCTCGTGTTTCTGCTCTCTCTGTCTGCATCAAGTCGAGTAGAACCAGACCTTCGAGCAGTTAGTTTACTCAAATTAATGCTAACATTAAACGTTGGTCAGCTAATGTGCTGCTAATGATCAGCTTGTTTACGGTGATTTTGTGTTTGTCTATGATGAAACTGTACCATGAAGTCCTGATGGAGTTAAAAATAATCTTTTAATTTCTAAATTACGTGTAGATTAAATAGAGGTTTATGTTTTTCGACGTCATCTGTTTCACATGCTTTCATAGGGTTAACAAACGTGGTGCTCGAAATGCAGGTCAGATCCTCCTGTTTCAAGAGTAAATAAGCAAGAATTCAATAGTGTGTTTCTTAATAAATCCCCAGTTCCTTTAAAACTTGGAAGCAGTCCCACTTTAGGAATTGATTGTAAATACCGCGGTGGATACTAATCTAGCTTATGGTGAAGTTTCAGTCAATGCTGTTGGTCAAAGTATGATCTTAAGTGGACGTGTTGTCTGCAGCTTATTTAGATTCACAGGCCGACCCCGGTCTCCACCCTGACTCTGCCCTGCTACACAATACTTGGCCAGGATTGTTTCTTTGACTTTGGCTAATACAATTCCAATATCTGAGGGCACTTAAAACCCGATTATGCTGCTCTGGCTTTCCACAACACAGCCTGACAGTCTGATGCTAAGTAAGTAAAGTGATTTGCTCCTGAATTAATATAGTCGTTGAATAATCTAATTAGAATTCGGTTACAACGACTGTCAGAGTCTGTTAGACTTTCCTCCCTCTGCTCCCAGAGGACAGGAGGTTGTAAGCTGCCATAAGATACAGAGGGAGAGGCAGGGGTATTAATCAAGCGCACACCTGCATTTCATCAGCCCATTTTTCATTCTAAGAAACATGGACATAAATCTAAACGCACTTAATACCTGTTATTTACAGTGAGGTGTTATTGTTAGCGAGTAGCTGAAAGGGTTCAAATGGCCCACACTTCTATGAATCACCCTGCTATTACCATAAATGAGGACATTTTTCTCTGTTGGTAAAGTGAAGCTAAATTTAAAACACAAGCCACTGTTTCTTGTGCTATTCTGACTCATAAAGCAGATGTTAAGTCTGGCAAACCAGGCACCAATTTAGCAAGTTTTGTCTTTTAACCTGCCCTGAAATTCTCGGTTTGTTGATTTGTTACCAAGTCAAACTTATTCGATTTCAGAATTTGCCTTTTTCTACATTTCTATGTAGTTTATTATTTTATTTGTTTGCATACAGATGCACACAAACCTGATTCCAAAATGTTGGGACATTATGTAAAAACAAATAAAAACAGAACTAAACCCTTTGACAGTTTTACAAAGAGCACATGCAGTAATTATTCTTGAAAATCATGTGAGTAGATATTTATGATGCGGTGAAGTCAAACATTAAATATATTGTCTTTGCACCATTTTCAATTGAGTGTACATCAAAAAAAGATTAGAAAAAAATATTCTAATGATGTTACAACTTATTTGTGCTCAGGATTGTAAAACATACTTTTACCTGCACACAGATACAAATTTAAGGTGAACAAAAGCTTGTGCAGCTTTTTACAGCATGGTTAAACAGTTTTAATATGAAACGAATGAAACAGTGGAAAATTTACTGACACATTTAGTGTTGACATTTTTTAATTTGCCAAATATGTTAATTACAGACTTACAACATTTCCTCATTATGTTAATAAGAAACATAATTCAGGCAGCACTGCATTTCCTTCCAAAAACCTGCTGCTGGTCCAAATTAGCAGCATATAAATGTAATTTCTAGGAGACGGAGTTGCTTACACAGCAGAACTGTGCCTGAACTCATCCTGTGGAGACACTGACAGACGGCTGCTGCTCGAACTGTGTCGCCTGCGTTGGTACGGCGTCAAACATGAGGAAAGTGCTGTTTACTAAATATGATCCATCACACAATGTGACACACCGTGGATATACTTTATATCTGAATGATGCTGGGTATTAACATAAGTGCTATTGTGCTTAATCTGAACACAGTTTGAATGGACTTAATTAGGGATGAACCGAAAATTCGGCCACCGAAAATTTTCGGCCGAAACTGGCTCAAAAGTGCATTTTCGGTTTTTGGCCGAAAGACTTTTGTCACCGAAACAACACGGCCGAAACAAGACGTTGTGATGACAAAGAAAAAACACGCCCACCGCGGGCGGTTGCCGCCTCTAGCCATTTTTAAAATGCGCGTGTAGCGGCGCCAGTGTTTGTAACTAGGCAACCGTGACAGCACTTTTTGATTGGCAGAGAGCGCAGCGGGTCCTCTCGGGGTCCCCAGCATATGGTCCCCGGCACACAGATTTAGCTGGCCTTAATCTTTCCTGTCTTTTATTTAGTTCATTATTGTCACATTTAGTGTTGAAATGTGTTTGTGACAGACATGTGTTCGGGACATTTATGAAATACGGGACAAATCTCGTCACGTATTAGTTCAAAAGAGGACGCAACATTTCATTTTCAAATAAAGCACAATTCCGTATTTTTCGGGATGTTTGGCAACCCTACCGGCACGCGCACGTCTGGATAGTTGCCAACATGTCTGCGGTGTGGATGCATTTCATTATATCCGAGAAAGACCCACGGATAGCTAATAGCTAGTTTTAATGTCAGTGTTAATAAATATTTTCATAATTTTGTAATTGATTTATTCTTTGAAGCATTAATATTAATTTATGCAATTGCAATGCCTTGATTTTAGTGAGGTTAGTACACAGTCATAGCCATGAATGCAATGGTAATAATTGGCATAATAATTTATTTCGGTGTTTCGGTTTTCGGCCTTGGTTTCTTCATTTTCGGTTTTTGGTTTCGGCCAAGAAAATTCATTTCGGTGCATCCCTAGACTTAATGTTGGTGGTTGTCAGTCTTTTGGCCGGCAGAGAGGTTCCTGAGGCTGTCAAAGAGAGCTGGATTTCTTTCCACCATTCGGGGAATTCTCCTCACAGACAGAGGAAACTTTTGTGTCTACTTCTTTAACGCATGCAAGGACACCTCTCAAGGTGAGGGACTGTCCGCGAGAGGAATTTCATTAAAGCCCAAAAAGCAATTACTATGGGAGTGTAGGTAGTAACATGTTTTCGCCCCCTGCTACTGAGGTGAGACATCAACATTTTGACCTGTCCTCTTCATTAGTGTCCATCAGGGGAGTTCGCATAGGATCGCACACAGCTTTCTGCTGCCAGACTTTCTGCTGCAGTTTAAAATGCATAGCTGGAAAGTAAGATGGGGTAATTGGGAGACAGACGGGTTGGGTATATGAAGGTTATTTTGAAATAATATTTAAGTCGACCACAGTGATACTGAAGCTCATTCACATTACCTCAGTGTGTCAAGGTGGCTCCCGAGCAAATGCAAAAACTACTGCAGCAGAAAAGACACATTTATTAGTCTGAAACGAGCTGAATTGAAAGTTTTAATGAGTTTGCTTCCTGTTGCACACGTCAAGACAATGACTTCTACTTTGCTGAATAGAAATCCCACCATGTCTTACTTAAAATGACAAACTACACAAAAGACACACAGTGATAAACTTGATGCATAAAATTGCCAGAATGACCCATAAACAAACCCCTGAATGTAACAGTGTTGCTCTCCACTCATCAGCATCTCAGTGTGACGACCCCTGCTGTTAGTCAGCAGCGTCCGTGTGTTAGCTGGTAGTTAATTGTGGGATGGCCTGTAATCAGTGCCTTCTGCTGACACCTGGCTCTGTGTTCCTGAATATAAATCCAGACTCTGTTACTCATCCTCGCTCTCCGTCCCTGCAGGCGCTCCCTCCAGTGATGTGTACTTTCTCCTTAGTTTTCCTTCGCTTATTTTATGCACTTTATAAACATTCATATATTTTTACCTACCATACACACAACCCACATTACTGATATTCACATCACATGCCTTGTTATCTGTTGTTATGCTTACTTTTTTTTTGGAATAAATTACATCATTACATTGTGTGTCCCTATTTACCAAGGCCCAAGAACCAGGTTGTGGCACAGCCAGTCGTGCAGGTGGAGTCAGAAAAAATTGCTCAGCACAGAGCAATTGGAAATGGAAAATATTAATATATTGCAAAAGCTGCAGAGACTCACATCCTGTCTCTTTTAGACAAGTTGATGCATTAAGATTCATTGAGCAATTTATGGCTGCAACTGCAAGCAGCACACAACAAGGCAATCCAATACAGGTCTGTTGTTATTGCCCATACAGGCTGGCTGATTGTATATTTAGCAGCCTTGACCACGAGCTTTCTGAAGTCTCAGAGGGAGCCAGCACAGATTCATATTCACAGCAAGCGGCAGCCTCCGGCGCTGAAAAATGAAGCCAATGCTGAAGTGCAAAAAAGCTGCAGTTCCTCGAATAACCACTAGAGCAGGCCGCAGAAGGGAGTCAATTACATTTGAGCCCCATGTTAAAATGCCCGAGGGGGGCGAATTTTTTTATAAGGCGTTCGTTTAAAATATACAGCATACATCATTATGCATAATTCATAGCTGTCAATCTAAGTGGCGCCACTTTGATTGACAACTAGCCACTGACGGTCTAAAGGGCGTCACCCCGGCTAATTCTAGTCACTGAGTTTGGGAAAGAGATCGTCGTGGAGTTAGCCGGCTAGCAACGATATTTAGCATTTAACCTAGCTGGTTAGCCGTAGCTAGTTTGATTATTTCGAATAAAGAGGCTTTTTTCAGCCAATAGCGTTCATTCCACCCGCCTCAGCTCCGCCCTCGCTCCACCTCTTTGTCCATATTTGGAGTAACCGGAGGTAGGCTACCAAGATGGCTGCGCACTACGATTTGCTTCATTTTTGCTCTTCAGAAACCTATGGGTGACGTCACGGACACTACGTCCATATTTTATACAGTCTATGATTCACAGTAAACACTATGCTGGAAACAGTTGAATCTGTAGCAGTAAAATAAACTTTTTTAAAATTTTTATTATTTGGAACATGTACTCTTGCTGTTGGTGCCAGAGGATTTTCTTCACATCCACCCTCAGGGTCACCGTCACCCTCACATACCATTTGTGACAACTGTGATGATGGAGATAGTATGTGCCCAGCTGAGATACCACTAAACTCTGCCAGGCTGCATTTTAGGCTCAACTACAACACAAAGACAGTGTTTTCCTTCACTGCCAGAATTTTCCATTAGCTGTTTTGAACTTGACCATCGCACTTCTGAGAAGTCTTTGATGGAAGGACGCGCGAGACAAGCCGCTGCTTCTGTCCAGGTATATTTAGCCTCGGTTTGAGCAAAACTAAAAAAGCGAGCTGGAAATGCAAACCACCGGAGGCAGGAGAGCGTTCCGTCTTTCAGGGATGAGTTCGACTCTCTGTTGTGAAAAGAAAAACTTCACTCAACACAGAGACTGCGGCTGCTCTCAGCACTTCCAACAGCATCTCAAGTAGAGACTCGAGAGAGGAAAGTGCCGTTTTATTCAGCGGTGTCCAATCCTGCGCCATGAATACGCCTGCAGCTTTTTATTCCAACTAAACACTTCATAAAAGCTGATTTCACTGATTTTTATTCTCCCTCCACTATAAGGTACTAATGTGTAAAATGAGCTTCTGCTGTCGGATTATGGCACCACATAAATCACTAGACCATCATGTGAATTCCTGAAAAGATTCCAAGTACCACACAGAGCCAGAAACATCATGTAGGAAGAAATTTAACTGTCAAATATCTTTAACTACAAAATATAAGACAACACTTTTTCTGCAAGTAAATGCCATTTTCTAGCCAATGATAACAATGAAATTAGGTTTTCCATAATAATGGTAAATTAAAAAAAAAATTAATTTAATAAAAGCACTGTTAGTTGACAGAGAGACCTGTGGTGGCCCCTGAGGACAAAATGACATTAGACAAAGGAGAATATTAACTGTAAATAATGATAATAATAACTATACCAAAATAATAATAATAATACAGATAAAATAGAGTATGGACTGCAGGTTCCTTCTGAGGATGCATAAAGACCCCAAACCTGAGATGCATAAACCATCTACAAATCACTGGCTGCAGCTCAGTTGTTGCAGAAAAGTTTTGGAATATGAGATCAATATCTTCTCTGGTCAATAAGTAAATTAAAGTGCAATTGAAAAAGCAGGGGACAAAAACAGGATTATTAAAAGTGAGGAGGACATTTCCCCAGTTTGCCAGTGGAATAGACAACTTTGAAAATAGCTGCTGCATGTTCAGCAAATCCACATGATTGTAAAATGTTTCCAAAACAAAGTAAGGAAATTTGCACATGTCATAGTGTGAAATTCTTAGTAATGAGGCCTGACACAAGGAATATAGCAATTAATTCAACATTGTTACTGTGTTTGTTGGTTAAATGCAAAATGCTGGACATCTTAATGTAAGCATTATTTCTCTCAAAACCAGCTCTATCTCAACTAGAAATCCTGTTGTGGATCATAATTAATGTTGGTGGAGAGAACCTGTTCCACTCAAGTCCACTTTACTCTGCTGTTACAGAGCTATTAGCTCAGAACTAATTATTTGCATTGGTTTTTACTTACTTGGGCTCCATGACCTTTTCCCAAGGATCTGTTTCATCACAGCGAGTCTAGCCTCGGGCATTTCCTTTCTCCAGTCAAGTGTACTTGAAACTAAGCAAGCGTTTTATGCAATGGAATTTGAGTGGGGAGAGGGGAGGCTTTTTGCTGTTAAAAAAAAAAAAAGAAGAAGAAGAAGAAACTTTTTTTTTTCTGTCAGCGCATAATGCCATGCTACCTCCCACCTAATATGCTTCACTGCCACTCATCCCTCTTCTGCAGAGCTGAGAACTAAAGTTAAATAAATCATGATATTTATGTGACTTATAGCTGTGAACCTGCAGTGTATTTGTCACTCAGACAGTAGGGGAAAAAACACGCCAATGCCAAGGCTAGTATGTCTCCTGCCAGTAGCAAAATAATCACATTAGTCTCTTTTCATCTCTCCTCCCACCACCTCCATCTCTGTCTTCTTCACCGCAGTCATTATGTCTCAATGATCCTCTCTCAGTCCAATTCTCCCCCTCTCTCGCCCTCTCTGCCAAAGTGCCTCTCTCGGCAACAGTAATTCTCATTAATTATCACTGCAGGCGTGTTCCAGTGCCAGAGAGCCCCAGGTGGCGAGCCTCGGTCAAACCTCCCCGTTCCTGTTGGGGAGAGTCAGGCTTCGCTGGAACAGGCGGGAGGTCAGAGATCTTTATCACCGCCAGCGCAGCGGAGCTTAACTTTATCGAGGAGATGGCGGTAGATTGATGGTTTGGTTCCACTGACTGTGGACCTCACTCACCTCTCCTCACCTCAATACAGCATCTGCAAATTGGTTTACTCAAAAGAGGAGAGTCTGCATTTGTGACAGTATTGAAAATCCTACCTAGAGGATTTCTAAACACCCTGATATACTGTAGTGCTTTAATACGCCCAAGCCAAGTCAAAAGCATACTGAAGTTATCTGCTGATCGTGAACGGTTCAGAAAGCAATCTACTGATCTGTGTGAGCAAAATGCAGTCCATATATAGATTCATTTTATAACCAACACATGCACAGGTTATGGCATGAGTAATGAGATTTTCCCTGAACAATCAAAAAGTGAAAACCAGAACACGTCCACATGTTTCTATTTTAGCAGTTCCAATAAATGAAACTTAAAGAACCAGTGATTATAGGTGTAAGATTTCCGTACAAGATGCCGCTTAGTATTCATTTTTCTACTTGGAATTATTTATAGCATGATTTATGAGGCCGATGCAGAAGACTTTGTTTTTGTCTTTTAGTTTAAATTAATGTCTTTACGTGTTGAAGTGTTTAAAAAAATGGAGGTTGAATGTCATATTTTCTTTACCTAACAAATAATTTATTCAGTGGTATTAAAGTAAATCTTCAACACTAACCCCATGTTTATACATCATCGCAGGAAAAAAAACCATTGTACTATAAAATGTAGGTATCCAGATTGGATGAGTACAAAGTCTTTCTCCAGGCCAATTGGTGTCACAGCAGAAAGCAGCAGGACGACAAACTACAAGGATCAGACAAACGCTCCCTCTAGACAAAGTGGAAGATAACACAGAGGGGGAAAAAAACAGCCTTGGAGGATTAGGAAAGTGTAAGCTCTCCTGGGAAAATGATGACACTCTGGATAATAGAGGAATCCAATCTGCATCGGCGGCACAGCTTCATAATCCTTCACCTCTCTGGCCTGTGTCCCACCAGGAGGGGGGGCTTTTCCTCATCTATGACAGCATAACGTCTCCCAAATACAAGACGTGCCTGAGAGGCCGCAGTGCCTCATTAACGTTAATGAAAAATCCGGTAAAGGAGGGGGTTGTTTACCCCATTTTTTGCAACACATTTTTATGCCTAATGTGCATTTATGACACTTTTTTCCATCAAGCTTTGTTCAGTTTCACCAAAAGTTATTTCAGCCAACTTCTCCCCAGAACTTCAATATAGGGACAAAGCTGTAATGGATGATCTTCTCTGTAAGGCACAAGCTGCCGAGTGGCCACAAACCACCTCCAACCGCTGAGGGGAATCTACCATCGAGTGAAATGAGACGTACAAATCTAAACCCAGCAGTCTACCTGATATGGCGCAGCAGATAATTATTCGGTTATGCATATTAAAAATCACAAAAACGTATGGCTTGGAGCAGACAATCTCTTCTTGTAAAAATGCATTGATAAGCAGGAGAAGACCATAAGTGCATGTGTATGAGCTTATGGTGGCAACGTGTGGAGAAGCAAACTGCAGCTCAGCAGTTTAGATGCAATTATGATAAGAAGAATAGCAACACAAGCTGTCACACAATCACAGTGGTTTGAGCAGAAACATTAAATGTGGGGAGAATATAAGAATGTCAGTAAAACGTAATGCTGTGTTTTTTATATGCAAATATGACGGAAATCATTCTTTGAAGAGTCGGATGTGCACAAAAGCAAACATACATTATCACCTTCTGTTTGAAAGCTGGTTTAAGATGAGTCAACACCTCAAAACAATGACAACAACATGTGAGCAAAAATCAGCTCAGCGCCCAACAGACAGATAGTGAGAGATCACATTTCACAGCAATGTACATCAACAGTATTAAAATCACCATATGTCACAAGCAGCCAAAGACAAATGAGCTCAACCACTCCAAGAAATTGCTTCACAATCAACAGCAACACAAACAATGCACACAGATAGATGGGACAGCAGCATTTAGCAGATCATTAGATGCCAGAGACAAAAAAGCATAAAACACATCTGAGAGAACAAAACAACAACAGGCAGCACAGAAATGATGCACAAAGCCAGAACACCCACTCTCAGTGTGCATGTTAGAGGAAGCTGCAAACACTTACCTTGATGAAGTGCTGATCCTTTGTGTCCACAGGAGGAAACAAGCAGTGACAAACAAGGCTCTAACAATAAAACATCATGGTGTCTGTAACAAGCAGCAAACCAGCAAAACCAGCCACCAGCTCAAACCTCAATCAAGACATGTGTCACCAGCCAAATGCACAAGTCAACAACAAGCCCAAATTGAGACACAGGCCAAGACACTAAAAGGAAACTCACATTATATTTAAAAAGCCATGTTATAATTCAACAGCGTCACAACACAAGCAGCACAAACACAGCAGCCACAGTTTTGGTAAAAGTCAATAAAAATGAGTCTTACCTTTACGGAGTCAGTCATGAAGTTTATTACTGTTAAAGTCCAGCTTCTTTAGGGCGTCTGTGTCCAAACTGTCAAGATTTCAGACCAAGTGTCATCGAAGTTCAATGTGGAAGTTTCTGTCGTCCAGCAGGTGTTCAACACTGTTAGCTAACGTCATTAGCTGTAGCGTCATTAGCGGTAGCATCGTTAGCTGTAGCATCGTTAGCGTAGCTTCGTAAAACATACATTCATGTTTTCCCTCATATTAACTGATTAATAAACAAGTTCATGGTTTTCAATAAATCATTTTACTGTCTCTTATTTACTAATTACCGTGGTGTCGTTAATGTCCGCAAAGACGTGCGACACCAAACGGCTGTCAATCAACACGGTACAATAACGTCACACAGCCTGTAGGGGGCGGTATTTCTAAAACTCGGGTCACAGCGTAAAATACGTCGTTTGCGTAAAATAGCCACAAATACAGTATTAATACTGTAAATTCGTATTCAGCAAATAGTATTAACACTCAGCAGCTTTTATTTTTTGATTTACTTATTTACTTACCTAAAAGTAAAGGCTAAAGAGATGCACTGTTAAGTGCAATAAGTTAAAAGTAGACTGCTCTGATGTTGAAGCCTGTGAGCCTCCACAGGAAGTGCAGCCGGCTCTGACCCTTCATGTCGAGGGCCCCTGTGTTCCCAGTTCACTCTCACCTGTCGTCCAGGTGCAACCTGTGGTAATTATAGGACTGAACCACTTCGACATCCTCCCCCCTGGACAGATACAGGGGTCAGATGAGGCTGTCATCCGTCTCTATTATACAATGTTGACTGCAAGAATCACATTATTTAAAATGTGAAAATTATTCACAAAAACACAGAAAATGACAGATGGGTTGAAGATCTTCTATTTGGTCAGATCAAGTCTGAAGCCCAACACATTTTGTCTCCACATGGATGTTACATAGTCACACCATCTTCCATTATTTAAAGATTATAAACTGTATTCAGAACATGAATTAGGGAAGTTAAATGCTGAATATTCTTAGTTTTGCCAGAGTTGAATTAAAGCCAAAGGGCAGTTCAGGATTCTGCATTTTCATCTCATCATAGCAACTCGGTGAATCACTGAGGAGCCCCAGCTTTAAATATCAACTGAAACAGCAGAATCCACCCCGAGACTAGATAACTCTTGTTTTGCATAAACCTCTTTTTAAGAGATAACACACGCATTTATCTGCTTTCACAGGAAATAAGTTCTTCACTGTCTCTGCCAAATCATGTTGTTTCTGAGGTCGGCCTGCTTCAGAGGGTACTTAACTCTCGCTGGTTAATGATTTGATTCATAGACCATCTCACACAAGGACATCAAGACAATTTAGATGAAGGTCTGACGTGAGCAGGAGGCGAGAGATTCAAGTTGGAAGAAAAGGACATTTTACACCTGTTCAACCTGCAGAAACTTCAACCAACTGACTTTAATCTTAAAAAATCAGGTGTTAAATTAGTAAGTACTTTAAGTATTTCAAGTCTGAAAACACAAATGTGTTCATCTTTTATTCTTCAGCAAAAAAAAAATCAATGGCCAAATAAAGAGAGAATTCAAAAGGAGTCAATTATGTGTTGATTTTAATGTACATCACCGACCTTTGACTATTGCTTAAAGACAAAAGAAAGCGATGACGATGATAAATGTTTGCTGCAGCATGATCAGGATGCTTTTTTATTATGTTTCCCTACAACATGATTACCTGTATCGCCAGCAGCTGTAGATTAAAATCACGTCTCCAGGACAAAAACCACGCAGTCACACCAGCTCCCCATGAAAGAGCCTGACCTAATAAAAATGGAGATACATCAGAACGTAATCAGCCAAAAGCCCAGGAGGCACATTACTACAAGCGGTCATTAAAGCACTTGACAGCGACAGGAACAAATTAGATCTTAAATTGCTTTATGGTTCAGTTTGGTAACAAACTCTAAAGCCACCTTGTTTTAACAGTTTCCAGCTGATCTGAGTGATTTTTAAAGACATGCAGTCGATAAATGTGTTGCAGGAATTATAAAAAACTAATCCTGTTTCTTATCATTTGCAGTAATTTACGGAGGTGAACTCGAAGGATGTGATCATGGATGATTTATTTCAGGGGATCTACACTAAATTTTCCCATCAGCCACAGATGCTAACCAGCGTTTCCCAGCCACAGATCCTCCATTTGAGGAGAGAACACCGAAGGTTGCAGCAAATTTGTTTTCGTGGCCCAATCTTGAACCGAGCGCTCGCTTGATCAGGTTGACATTCGGCTTGAACGCGGAGGTCAATCCATCGTCGTTGCAGATTGGAATCGAATGAGTTTTAAGATGGTGTGTATTCAAGTTCTCAATGGTAATCTGGTAGAGCGAGCACAGCATCACCGTGCACGTTAAGAGAAGAGCTTTGAGTGTTTTTTAAGGCGGGCTGAGAGTCTTTATGTTGACGTGTGGTGGAGTCCATTTGAATCCTCAAAGTGAAATTTAACCCTCAGCTATTACAGATCAGTTTGTGCTGTCTCAGCCCTTATTGACAATAGCATCATGGTACATTGAGGCAGCTGTCGGTGGAGGAACTGGTGCCTCCATTTTCAGTTGTTGGATGTTGAAGAAGAGGCTGCCTTATGTTTTAAGTGTAGCTGCACTAAAAATGTTTTCTATGTTGGCCCTGACAAATAAAAATGGTAACTTAAGCTCTGATAAAAGCCAGCGAGTGGACGTTGCTGAGGACGACAGTGAGATGTGACTGAAAGGTCGATTAAGTGGACCTAAGTTTTTCTTGTCTTCATCTCAGCTCGTCTTCTTTGTAAGTTATTTCTCAACAAAGTCTTATTCAAATTTCACAAACTGTTCACCTGCTGGATTGACATTTACAAATGAAATCATGTTTCTCAGTTATTGTAAGTAAAAAGATTTGGACCTGTGCTGTTGATACCACTGATTGCTTTATGTTACATCCCTCTCCAGCTCTTTATTAAACAAAGAGACACACAAAATTTAAAAACAAAATACTGAATGATACAGACAAAGGTAATGAGAAACAGTCTCTGCCGACCTCTTTAAGAAAGCAGATTAAATCCTACAGAGTAAAAAGAAAAGTGCAGATAACGCTAAATGATGAATAATAGAAAACTGTTCTTTATTTATGTTGCCACCAACCAAACCCAGTTAACTCATCTTTGCATTTACAGAAACAATAGTTCACTTGTATTGTTTGGTTTTTGTGAGCACCAACCAATCATAACCACCACAACATTAAACAGAATGTCCTATATGGATCTCTCATCTCTCCTCTGAATATCACAGGCTGCAGACACCTTCTTTATTTTACTGTATCAGTGTGAGTGATGGCAGCTCATCCTTCATGTCTGTGAGAATCCACTCATTCTTTTTCAGCACACCTGAGCAGTGGAAGCCTTTTAAACCCGGCCTCATTACATTTAGGTAGAGAGGCTCAGGCGTGACATCCTCTCTGTGGACAGATGGTCGTCGCTTCTTGTTGCATTGCAGTGCTATTAAAATAACATCACTTTCTTTTACTTGCAAAGAATAAACACCAGGCTCCATCTCCTCAGACTGAACTAGTGGAACTGTCAGAGTTGTGTTTCTACACTGTTTATTCGTTCATTCATGAAGCTTCTCTCGACAGACAGTGTGTCATAACACAACAGATAAACGTGTCCTCGCACCATAATGCCAGAGTGTGATGATCTTTGTTACCAGCAACAAAGAAGTCATTGATTCAGTCCTGTTTTTGTCAGCCGGATTTCACAAGAAGATGTCGACGAAATCTTGTAAAGCTTTTGGCCAAAGAAGAGCTGAACGAGCTGATTGGTTCAAGGCACCATGTGATGTGAGTTTATGCTATTATTAATATGTTCTGTTTCACAAAGATATTTTAGACTGATCTGTAGTGTCAGTCCAGCTCACTAACAACATCATTAACTCTTGAACTTATTGTGTAATTGAAACATAATTTAGATGCAGATGTGAATATTGAGCAATCCTGAAAAAAAGTGATGACATTTGACCTGTAGATGAATCTATTAAAATGGTCATAACTATGTGATTATGAGTCTGACTCAGTAGAAATGTTGCTCAATTTATCGTCGGATATTGATATTCTTCAAATATTTGCGTGTTGGTCTATAACCATGTGCATTTTGCTATAGATCTACATCCAGCTGCAAAACTAAAAACACATATTTTCTATTATTACAGAGAGAATTGTGCAGTATTGGTGCATGTTGACGGCTTTGTAGTTTCATATACTGTTGTTAATACATACACTTGTTCTGCACTGATGTATCTAGAACATCCACCTCTTTCCAGCTCCTTCTCCCCGATGGCCATGTCCTTCCCATGTTCTGTTTGTTACATACAGTATGTTACAGTCAAACAGATCGAGCAGCTGCAGCCCTTTCAAAGCCGTCCTGCTCGTGTTGTAATTGCAGGCCGTATCATCACAGTGAGCCATGTCACTCCAGCTCCGGCGGCTCGCAGGGAGGCCAGGTTACCGGCCTCATCCCTGACTCACTCCTCTGCTGAGTGCACAGCGAGGTCGTGTCATCCTGGCAGGCCCGACACGCCGCGGAGGAACGACTTCATCGTGGTGTTACCGCTGCGGCGTGCAGGAGAGCAGCTCCCTCCGTCTCACCACAGAGCTGTTTTCCATCACTGCGAGGTCACGGTCACCTCGCTCTCTGCTCACCACGCTGCAACCGAGAGCATTCACAGCTAATTTGATCCTGAATTACACAGCGAGCCGTCAGTGTTTGCACATGTCAACAATCTTCAAAAGCTGCTGCAGAAGAAATGTTCATTGTTATGCACTAAAAGAACTGAGCTCCTATTGTAACATATAAGTGTTATAGACTTGTGTTTTCCTGGTTCAAAGGACACGACCGACGCCTCCAGCCCAATTCATCACCTACACTCGAACTGACACTTCGACTCCTTTCACTGCCCAAAGGTCGACTTCATTTTCAGCTCAGACTCGAACTGACGCTTCAGCTTCATTCAGAGCTTATACCTGAGCGGACACTTCAACTTGTTTCAGCTTCTCCTCTTTAATCTGTCTCACTTTGACCCAGCAGTTTTACTTTGGCTGCTGCTTCAACTGCTTTCGGTCTTTCAAGTGTTTTATTTTAATCTGCACATTCATCTTTCTTCTTGTTGGACGTCTGAATCTTTATCTTGCCATTGATGATGATTTCACGAACAATGGATCTCAGACGTTATCTTGTGTAACTGTTTAATGATTTTTTTTGGCCTGAGGCTAAAACTTGAAAAGCTGTTAAAACCTAATGTATCATTTCCCTCTCTTCATATTTTCAGTTGCCTAAAATCATCTTGGCTTAAAGTGGCAACATGCTGCTTTTGACATTAGGCAGAGGACAAATGATTTAGCTGTTTATACTTGACCAAAGACAAAGAAACAAGAAAATTATCTCTTGAATATTGAGCTTCATATACAACACATGTAGATGGATTGGCTTAACTCACAATCCTGTACCTTCAATTTCACAGTAAATTTTCACATTTGATACTGACTTTTTTCCTTCCATTTGAATTACTTTTCCACTCAGTCTGACTGAGTACGTGTTGGCACCAGAGAACTCATTTACACCCGGCCTATTATTCAACCAATTGTTCTCTTGTTTTGCCACAGTTAAACAAGTTGATTTGTGTACACAGGAAATGAAATGTATTTTCTACCTACTCATTAGCGGCATTGTTCATTAAATTCCCTGACCTGATGTCACAGTAGATTTTCCTCGCCGGTGCAAAACAAATGCGTTCATTTACACAGTGACAGACTTTTTTTTAAATTTATGGCTGCAATAATAATTTACTCTGCGTCCTACATTAAACATGTTGCTGCCACATCGTTGTGGACACTTCCTTTGCATTGACACATGAATTTCTTATGGGATCAATGTCGACGTCTCACCGAGGGTTATTCATAACACAGGACTGTTGTGTTATGTATGTGTTTGTAGTTTTGTGTCCACCTCCTGCATGACGGAGAAGGACGAGGAATACAAAACTGTCACTTCACTTCACAACCCGGGCGAACGCATTTGAATAAAAGTCAAGGGGAAACAAACTCATCCCTTCTCTCGGGATGACGGATGATCACATTTAACGGTAAATAAATAAGACGACACATTTACACAGCTCGTTATTTTCCAAGCTTGACAACCGCATTCACAATCCTCCATTGTTATTCCCACCCATTACCCCTGGAAGACTGAAAGGCATTGAAGAGGTTGACACACGGTGACGAGGAAGAAGCGAGCCGGTCCCTCAAAAAACACCAGCGGTACCTGGAGCGCGAGCAGCTGTGGCACCGTCTTGAAAGCTTGATGAAAACAGTGCGGCACTCGACTACCAATCGACCACCCCTGGGAGGGGGTGTAGACTTTGAATGAGCTTGATATCCACTGAATGAGAAATAAATGCCTCTCTTAAGTACCTGTCAGCAACGCGAGGCGAGCAGCAGCTGCGTTACGCTTCACTCAAAGCTTTTTAAAGCATCTCTGGCTGAATGCGAGGGATCCAGAGGTTATTGAATAAGCTCATAAAAAAGCAAATGCTCACATAAATACACGACAGATTACATTTTCATTTGACATTTAGCCGAGGCTCTGATGTGGAGGAATTTCAAAGTGAGCAGAGCCGTCGCATAACCTTCGATTGCAACCCGCCAATGAAACCAAAATGTGATGATGATTTTTAAAATAGACGAGGATACACACGGCGCCTTTTTAATGGCTGAAAGAAAATCAAGGGTAAATTCTGATACCATCAGGAAAACAACCATCAGTATGAACAAGAAGATCAATCACGGATAAAGACTTAAATCAANTGAAACCCCTGGAGAAGGATAATAAGTGTACCTTGAATTAGAATTATTTTTGACACTATCTCCAAAGTCCTGAATGACTTTTCATGCTCGTTATGATTATTATTGTATTCATATGGCGCCATTCAGGCACGAAAGGCAACATTTTCATTTGATGCAAGATTAAACACAACAAAACAACATAAAGTGAGACATGAAAGAAAAAACGTCTTTTCTCTACTTTTCTTTGCTTTTTCTCTCTTCACTTAGGCTCTGACTGGACCATC
>JBBMOC010000272.1:38030-50444 GCA_037975185.1 Centropyge bicolor | reverse complement strand
GCCTCAGCTCCGCCCTCGCTCCACCTCTTTGTCCATATTTGGAGTAACCGGAGGTAGGCTACCAAGATGGCTACGCACTACGATTTGGTTCATTTTTGCTCTTCAGAAACCTATGGGTGACGTCACGGACACTACGTCCATATTTTATACAGTCTATGGTCTCAGCCGAATGTTAAGAAGCTGTTGGTCCAACATGGTGGCTGGAGCCTGTTATCGCTGGTGTTTGCAGACAGATTCCACAGGTCAATATTAATCTGCCTAAAACTCAACATCAGCTTCCACATTGAATTAACCCTCATGTCAACAGCATGTATTAGTATAAGTATGAAGACGTCTGCGTTCGTCCAGGAAATGTCAGTCTGATATGAAATCTGTAGAATTCTGAGGAACAAACACAAATATCTGCTGAAGCTTAACAGGATCCAACAGAAACTGAAGCTGCCTCCTCCAGCTACAAAGATGTGAATATACACGACTGGATGTGGGTTTGAGAAGGTTAATGTGAACTGATGCTGCTGATAGTGGATCTGGTTAATACCCTCATCTTTCTCTCTTACACTGCAAGGACTATGAGTGATGTGAAAGTTGTCAGAGAATTATCATCAGCCTGTAGTGTCACTTTCAGCTCATTCTTTTGGTTTTACCATCGGGCTAAAAGAGCCAGATGAGAGAAGTTGGTGGAGACGGAAACAGAGCTACAAGGAGAGTGAACTGAACTCACAATCATCAAGGGTCTAAAAAACAAGCTATTGCAGGTTTAATGGCTCTCAGAGGTAAATCATGCACATAAGTGTAGTTTGTAGCGGTTGCTTGCTAACGTGTTTGACACAGCTTTACAGCTTGTTGTGCTGCCGCCAAGTGGCCAAAAACAACAACGACAATAAAAGTTGTAAGAAAATTACAGACACAAGTGCACCTGTAAAACATGGTAGATTTTCAAATGATGGATACTGTATTTTGATCTAAACCTAAAAAGCAATGCTGTGAATATAATCTGACCTTTATTTACATCATATACAAGTATAAATAATTAAAGAAGCATTAATGAACAAACTGTCATTCATGTTTCTTTCTCATAATGAATACATGTTTATTCTAGTCAATACTTTACAAGCTGATCAAAGCCTATTTCAATTCGTTTTCTTGTTGGTGTTTCTTCCTGTAATGAAATCACATATTGTGTCTTTATCTTTCTCTCCTTCTTCAGGAAGCTCAGAAAACGACAGGTCGGGTCAGAGAATAAGATCATGGTTAGCGATTCCATTCAAGTAGCAGCAACACAAGGATGCTCAACTTTCCTGAAGTGAAAAATAAAAACAGTTGAAGAATCAGAACATGCATGACACAGGATTAAGAAACGCCTCGATACCGGCCACTTGTTATTTCGTTCCAGTTATGCCTCCCTCTTCTTTCAGCCTCTTGCCGGAGACTCTTGCTGGATATTAACATATTTTTGTTCTTATTAAAGAATTTCAAAATAATTTGATTTCTGTCAGCAGCGAGGGGAAAGGATTGCAGGGGAGCTACAAGTCTCAACCCAATTAGTGACCTCGTTCACTGAGCACATCTCCTCTTTTTTTCTCCTCTCTTCATCACACTTTCTATTCACCACCAGCCTCTAAACCCCTTCTTTCCTCCTCTGCCGGACTCCATTCTCTCACTTCTCTCTCCTCTCCTGTTTCTCTCTCTCTTTCTTTCTCTCTGCACAAATGAGTCCATTTTGCCCCGGGGATGAGACCACGGTGGCTAAATCAGATTGGGGCGAGGTTATATTTGGACTGTGGCAGAGAGAGAGAGAGAGAGAGAGAGAGAGAGAGGGAAGCATCAAACAGCTGGGTGATGACGGCATGGCCTATTTTACATCAGCAAATTGGCTGACGCTGGATTCCCACGACGCGTTGAGCTGACAATATTACTAATATTAGTTTAATACAAATCTCCAACTCATTTGAAGCTGCACCTCTAATTACCATTAACACGCAGGGGTGATAATACTGAATCGTGATGATGATATCGTGGGAAAAACTGGAGTGACCTTCAGCCAAAATCCTCAATAAAAATATCAGAAAATAAACATCAATTTATGCTTTTAGTTCCCTAATGATCTTAAATAAAGACAAAGATTAAAGCAAATAAAGTACAAAAGTAAACACGTATGAGTGTATTTAGTTGGCTTTAATTTCAGAGGAGTTTTTCTTTGCAGGCTTGTTTCCTTAGCAGACAGGATATAAAATGTCTAGCTCTCATGTTGGATGTTGTTAATTCACCGTTTCTGTTTTCCTCCCTCCACATTTCCAGAAGCCTTCTCGGTGTCACCTGGAAACCGCAGCATCGCCCTGCCAGCTTCCATGATTCACACTTACGTAATGACGCGAGGTGTGTGGAGTCATTAAGAAAATAAGTGAGGACGCCAATTTGTGGGGAACCGTCGTGGACTTGGCAGTTTCCAGCTCGACCCCAGACCACTTCTCTGGACTGAGAACAGACTCAACAGCAGCTTTCAGCCTCCGGCGATTTTACCGAAACTCTGCCTCAAGTTTGGAAATAACTCCCCAAATTACCTGAGTGTGTAAGTAAGAGTGTACACGTCTGTATGAATCAGCACATAAAATATTGTTTACATCCCATAAATCATTTAAAATGGAAAGAAAGTAAACAGAGGTGAACATCGTGGAGGTAACAGTATTGGAAATTTATAGTTTGGTGGAAGATAGGCAAAGTGAAAAAAACATTACAGAGCTGAGAAACACTTCTTTAATAATTATTTTAAAATACTTATAATAAATGAAGAGAAATTTTCTTGGTCTACTTACTTTTTTCAGCCTCTTTTAGCTCTTTGTTTTGGCTTTAAGGCTTCATTACTAACAGCAGCTGTTTTCTGCAAACAAACTCAACTTACTGCTGAAACTTTAGCAACTATCCCGTAAAGAAAAATGATTACTTATAGCTACATAGGCAGATGTGTTTCATTCGGACGCAGCGGAGACCAAAACTGAGCTAAAAGGAGGATGAATAGTAGACATTCAAAGGGTAACCAGAAACATGACTTCTAATGATGAATGGATGAGACATTTGTTTAAAGCATTAGTAGTATAATGCGATACTTTTGTCTGCCCCCTGGTGGCCAAAAAAAAGAGCTTTCAATTACCTTGTTGTTGATTTAAGATGCTATATGAATAAACTTGTTTCAACTTTACATATTAAATAAAGGAAACACCCAAAATGAAATTAGCTATTGGTGATCTACTGGACCTTCTGGGTTCATTTTGTTGTTTGATATATTATTCCCATTGATAACTTCCTTCCATCACCTAATTCCTCAGATCACATGCAGATGTTGAAATGTGATTTTTCCTTGAGCTACAACACTGGTTATAACCATCAGGTATTTCAAGCAGGTCCTTCACAATCCAAGAGGCAGGACTTCTTCCCGGAGCCGCCGTCCTACATCAACAATTCATCAATCAAACAGGGGGAACAGAGGAGTGACGGGTTTTTACACCGAGAGAATCCGCCGCAGTGAGAACGACGTGGCGTTGCTTTGAAGGCTTCATGTGTTTATCTGCTTTGAACAGCCACATCCAAAGCTTATGAATTTAAAATCAACCATACATTATGTATTCAAGGAAATTTTCTCCGAGTGGTTTTGCATTAATGTGAATACTATTGATCATTTTAATTTTCATTACCTGTAACTGCACTAAATAGATTTAGTGGTGTATTTGCCTTCAGTGTTGTCAGACTTGTAATTGCCACATGAAGGCCGATCTCGGTCGGTTAAAGGACGGGTTTAACAAGCACAACTCTGATTTCCAAAATAACTCCTCGGGAGTGCTGAATTTAAGATCTAATAGTGTCAGAGTATACAAAGGGGATTCTTCCTTTGAGTGAGCCTTAAAAGCGTGTTTACCCTCCGCTACCTCCCGACAAGTTTTACCAGCCTCACAACAAAGGATTATTTATTTCTGCTCACCTAGAAAACCACGACACCGCTGGGAAAATGGGGCTTCTTTTGATACGTGCATTATCAACAGCTTCTCGGCTTGAAAACAAATCCCGCGGAAAAAGCCAACGTTGATGAAACGACGCAGGAAACACCGGCGCTTGTCAGAGACTGTTGCCGCGAGAGCCTCTTGGTTCAATATTGAGATGCCATACATTTCAACCCAGATTTAATTTTCTGCTTGAATCGCAGAGTGAGAAAGTAATCATGCGCACGTGTGTCATCATTTAGACAAGTTGTCGTCCCAGAATTGGAATTTCAATATGGCAGCACGCATCTGTCATCCCCAGATTAGACTTTCCATTTCTTCCATTGCTCATCCAGCAGGTGAAGCAGGTGAAGTGCGTTATATAACCAACAAAGCTTTCAGTCCTGTCTGTTTCTTCTTCTCTTCTGTTCAGTGATTTGTCCTGACATGGCAGCGATTTCTCAAAAACAATGTGGTTACTGATGTATGTTATTGAAATGTAAAAGTTCAACAGCCGGCAAAATAAGTTTAAGATAAGATAAGATAAGATAATTCTTTATTGATCCCCCATAGGGGAAATCCGGGTGTTACAGCAGCACAAGCATACAATCAGATAGTATAAAGCATACAAAATAAAAAACTATAAGAAACTATATAAAAAAAAAAGTACAAGTGGAACCTAATAAAAAAAGTACAAGTGGAACCTAAGTGGCTTAGTGAAGATAAAGTGACAACATCAAATAACAAAACAGCAGCAAATGAGAATATGAGATAGATAATGCAGCATAGTTATGTCAGTAAAGCAGCCAAATGTAAATACGCACTCAAGTCACACAAAGAGGAAGCATTCAGTTTGGAAACCGGAGCGAGCACTCATCAGGACATGTAATAGCACTGAACAAGTCCAAGATTGATTTTGTCTTCTGCCTGATAAAACCCTGCTATTAGCTGTGCCTAATTCCAATCTCTATTTAAGAACAAATTGCATGTTTCATGTACATAACCGACCGGCTCCTCAAACCACTATTAGTCACCAACAGAGACAATTGAAATGATTGCCATTTATCTCCCAAATTCACACACAGACCAACAGAGATCATGGATCTCATCAGGCACCAATATGTGTGCATCCATGCATGTGTATGAATAATAATAAGCAGCTTGCACAAAGCAAGAGATGAGGTTTTCACTGGTTTATTGTGAGGAGGGTCGGCGGCTGCACGTCTGCACGAGGAAGTCCAATGATTCTCTTTACAATTGTGACTAAGCAATGGACAGACAATACACAAGCTATAAAGTCTTGGCGAGAAATAATTGAAGAGCAACAACAATTGTGCTGTAGCATGGGATTTTAGTGGCTCCTTTTCTAACATCACCTGCATGGTAATTAGCTATTGGGCTGAATCCACCCACTCGCTCTTTCACAAGTGACCAGATTGCAGAACTGAAGGTCGGCGGAAAGGCACATGACACAGTCAGAAGGTAAGCCGATGAGGAATGTCACGGCTCGGGGAAACACTAAAGACTCAAGTGACTGTCTCTAATTGCTCCAACATCTTTTTCATATGTGCAGAAGTGAAGTAATAATAAATGAGGATGCTTTATTTTGTTGAGTAAAATGTTCTAATTAAACATGCTGAGAATATTTTTAATGTTCAAAGTGACATGTTGGTAACCATTGTTAGTCCTTAGATGTACAACAGGATCAGTTACACACATTATCATTCAGTCTATGAAAGTCAAGGATAGTGAGGTGATATGAAACAGATGTAAGTTCTTATGGCCTGAATACATATAAAGTCAAATCTAGAATGGAATCATCTGAAGGCCACGAAGCTGTAGTGACATGATTTTGGTCACTAGGGGGCAGACAAACGTGGACACGGGAAGTGAAAAGAAGTTCGTTGATCAAGAACTTTATGAAGCACTTAAGTCACTTCAGGATATTTCAGTTGTCTTTCTATCCTCATAAGACTCAAGAGATGGAGCTGGCAAAACAGATGCTATGTCATGAAAGTGAATATTACTGGACACCAAACAAATGAGAAAAGTTCAAAGTGGATTAAAGTCCGACCACTTCGCTGCTGCATCTCCAGACATGAAGAATAAGACTAGATATGTTTCTTACTTTCTTACCTGAAGATGTTATTTTCTAAAAAAGGGTCACAAATAAACATGTTCATTCCAGCGTCAGCTCCTTGTGTTCATTCTGTTTGTCCTGTCATGTCAGATCCAGCCGCTCCCTCCTGCCCTGCATTAATCCCTTTTCCCGCCGTTCCCACCACCTGACCGTCCCCGCCCACCTGCTCACCTGTTCTGTGTAGATCCCGGCCCATTTCCTCTCTGTCTCTGCCAGATTGTCTTGTTTGTATCTGCCCTAACTCTCCAGACTTTATTTCTGTCTGATCCATGGATTACTGTTTCTTTGCCAAACTCCTGTCTGGATCAGTTTACCTACCTGGTTTTGACCCTTGCCTGTTTTTTGATTCAAGTAAATGTTCTTTTTTATTTCAACCTGCCTGCCTGTGAGTTGTGCTTTTGGGTTCAAGCTTGCTGCTTTTTCTGAGCCACTACAAAGACACTGTAGCTGTTAGGAAATGTTGCTCAGGCATGAGGAAATAGTGTAGCTTTTACTCACCCAGTGAAACACCACACCATGTACAAGGTGAACTGGTGCAAAGATTCATGGTCCCCAGAGGATGAATCCTAATCTCTGATTTTTCCTCTGGCACCACGAGGCTGACATTTATGATGTAGTATTTCTTGATAGTTATTGTTGGCTTGAGATGATAATTTGGTTCACACATTCATGTTCCCCTGAAGGTGATTTGTAATAGCTGGTGATTCACTGATTTATCATCTAGCGCCACCATCAGGTCAAAATTTCAACTGATCCAAAATTCAGTTTAAAGACTAAACACCTGCAAAATAATGGTATTCCCAGTAGCCTCAGGTGTACTTCATTCTTAGGACTACATTATTCCTGCTAAACCTCCACATGCTTACAGAACTGTTTTTTAATGGAGATGCTTCAACCTACACAACATCTATGTGTGTACTTATGTCAACCAAGTTTCAGATGTGAAACTAGGGGCTCAGGAGGTAGAGCGTCCAGGAAGGACAGTGGTTTGATCCCGCTGCAGTCTGCATGTCGGAGATATTGAACCCATTTCCATGAGTATGTGCACGGGTAATGATGGTGGCAAGCGTCCAATCAGAGCCATTACAAGATGCTGTAGTGACCATGAAGGATAAATTCCTCTGACTTTTTAACCCTGGAATAATCCAATTACTCCTCTATTAATATGCAGCTGACGCAAATTTTACAATGATCAGAATAATGTTTCTCTGTCTGGAAAAGTTGCTCTGTGGTTTTGACCTGTGCCTTTTTTTAAATTCAAGTAAATGTGCACTTTTATCTTAACCTGTTGGTCTGTGAGAGCAATTGGAGGCATTACAAGTAAGTAAAGAGTGTGAGTAAATAGTGAACATTTATTAGAGACTCTATCTCTATTGCCATGACCATAAAGTCCTCCTGACTTTTTAACTCTGGAATAATTCAACCCCTCCACTAGTATCATCTGCCTCTGATTAACATTTTACGATGATCAGAATAATGTTTTTCTTTCAAGTAAATGTGCATTTTATCTTAACCTGTCTGCAGAGTCCAATCAGAGCCATTACAAGACACTGAAAGTAAATAGTGAAGCATTTGTCAGGGACTGTGTGCATGACTATGAAGAATAAATTCTATTGACTCTAGAACAATCTAATATAATAAAATGATAATTTAACCCCTCCTCTGTCATTATCTGCTCCTGGTGCACATTTTAAGATGATGACACTCATGTTTTTCTCTGATAGTGTAAAATTGGCGAGCTGTCAGCTGCTTTTATACCAGGCTGCAGGGAGGCCACGCCCCCCGGCGGGTCCACCTCTCACGGGGCGTACTGTGATTGGCTGTTGCCGGCTGTCAGTCTCCGGGCTCCCCCTCAGCTGCTTCCTGTACGAGCGGCTGGACTCGGTCTGTCTGCAGAGAGTCTCCGGTATGAGCGGAGGCAACTTTTTCCACCGGAGATTTCAGCCGCTTTTTAATCCACATTTTGAGAGAACTTCATCGCCCGGACATGGATTTGTGATCGGAACGAACCGGAAGTGAGTCGACGCGACCGTTAGAATCGGCTTGTTTTGTTGTTCGAGTTGTTGCGGGGAAGACGGAAAAATGCCAGTCGCAACTCTTCTGCCTTTCACCGCGACCCCGAATCGGAAGTCCGCGAGTCCGACCTCCTTCAGACTCACCGAGAAATTCATCTTACTGCTCGTCTTCAGCGCTTTTATCACCTTGTGCTTCGGCGCTATCTTCTTCCTGCCGGACTCGTCCAAGCTGCTCAGCGGAGTTTTCTTCCACTCCTCCGCCGTGGAGACGAACACCCGCACCGGTCCGGACAGCAGCGACCCGGGGCCGCCCGGCAGCGACGACCGGGTCCTGGCCAAGATCCGGAAAGACCACGAGAAGGCGCTTCTGGAGGCCAAGGATACCCTGCAGAAACGGCCGGATGAAATCAAGCAGGACATCATGGTCGACAAGGAGAAAGTTGTGAGGGAGAGTCCAGGTGGGAAGGAGATCAACAGCCTGCCTTTCGTCGAGTATCACCGCCCGCCCGGGACGACCGGGCACGAGCCGCTGGACCCCGAAGCCCGGGAGAGACGGGCCAAAGTCAAAGAGGTGAGGGGCTGTGGATGAACACGGCGCGCCAGACTCCGCTTTAAAAATATGATATTTTAGACTTACCCTCTCTTAGAACTATTAATATTAACACATGAACAAACTCAACATCGTCCTTGATTAATCGATGTCTCATTTATAATTCGGCGCACATTTAACACAACACTGAGCTTCAATGTGACCAAAATGAGAACTTTTACAAAATGTTCACATCGCCTCGAAACTCATCTCCGCCGGTTCACTGTGCGTAAAAATGACAGCACTCCAAGTATAAAACTCCTGATTTTATTCAATCCAAATGCACAATAGTGGATCACTTCCAGCCGAAATATGCAAAACAGCTAATAGTGTTCGCTGAATATCTGATGTCATGTTCTGATATCCGTTTAAAACTGAGGGTGATGCTAACACACCGATTTGCCTGGTTTTTAAACGGAATTTGGCGTGGCGCTCTTCTCTCGTCGATACGCACCAGCACACTGTTCCTGGGGAAAAAGCAGGAATGCATGCATGATCCTCCGCCCCCCTCCCGCCTCATATACCTGTCTGTCAGGATAGCACAGAGCTGGTGCAGAACCAGTTCAGATCAGGGAAGACCGGGATTTATGCATGTGGGGGGGTAAGACACACCTTTAAGCCCCTCAGATATTGACACAGATTCACCTGGAGGTCGGCTATTTTGAGAGAACCTGCAAATTCCTGCTTCATGCATATGATTATTTTTATTGAGTGGAGTCATAATTTACCCTTAGGTGGTGTCACAGTGCACCTGCATGTTCGTTTTATTCCATCCTACCTCGTGTGCCCCTGATGTCTTCAGCTTCATAGCCTGCAGCAGGGTGAAAAACACCAACAGGTAGCACGTCTGGTGCCATTGTGTTATGTCACTGCACTGTGTGTGTGTGTGTGTGTAAAGCCCAGTGGTGAAGTCTCAGAGGTGGTGTCAGGTGGTGGCTGCAGTCAGGCTGTTGCTTTATCTGTGGAGTCATGATCCCGGCTCTCTCTCATGTAAAAATATCCTCTAAAAATTTTAACCAAATCTCCTCGGAGATGACAGGAATATCTTTAGCGTTTCCACATGAGGGTTGTCGTAGATGTGCTCAGCGAGGTGACTTGATTTCCATTTGCTCACTCAGGTGGTTAATGGTAGGCTCACACAGAGGAGCGCTGAGTGAGTGAGCAGATAAAGCATGTGGCCGTGTATCATTCAGATGGACTGATACTGGCCTGTAATTGAAAGTCATTGGAAAATGAGATGCCTGCGTGCGAGTGTGGCCCAGAGCTGATATGAAGGAGGTCAGGATTTGGCCTCTGGCGTCTTCTGTGTGGGTCAATACTGGCAAAATGAGATTTGAAAGGAAATTTCTGGATGACATTTTGTGCAGGAGATATTTATCTGTAAGAAGATAATAATCAGTTATAAAAGTCTAATATGTTCAGAAAGTCTTATCAGGTAACAGTCGTGCAGCTTTCAAGACCCTGATAAGACGAGATTGAACTTTATCACAATTTATTGATGCATCGCTGAGATGTGATGCTGTGAACTCTGCCCTGAAACCTAAAAGGATGATTGCATGTTTGGTATTAAAGACACACTGTTTGAAATGTCAGTGGAGAGAATGTTTCCGACCTGAAGATGACATCACCTGCCACTGAGAGGTTAAGAATCCCTGCTGTCGTGCTTTCAGCCACACAGACGCAGCATTAAACACATCACATCATACAGTTTGCAGATGGGGTGGATCCTCCTGTCAACTGATCGTCAACACATGCGCTGTATCATAGATGCTGAATGCATTTGTCATCATATCGATAGCAGCGCAAACACAATCCCAGGCTGCTGGTGAAATACAGCTTTTATACTGAGTAAATTTTGTCCTCTGGGTCTATATAGAAACTAATCTATCGCCTAATGTGTCAAATTCATGAAACATAAGATTTAAAATAGACTTACTTCTGAGTCTTTGCTGTGTTAAATGTCAATGATTAAGGTGGAGTAAGATTTCTGTTTACTTTAGAGATGCATTCACATGTTGTAAATTTAAATCGTCCGTTGGCTCCAAAATCCCAAATTTCCTTCCTCCCAGGTCTCTGTTTAAAAGATTCTTTGTTCTAAGGCAGCTAGCTGTGTTTTATAAAGTGCACAGATTGTCTCACTCTAGGCTATGTTCTAAAGTGACCTAATATTAAGTTAATTTAAAGCTGGAGTGCGGGACTTTGCTTTACGAGTTCCTACAACTGGGACTGATTCAGATTTGATGGCTGCCAGGTAAACCTAGTATTTCATTTTAAAATCTGAGGTCTGTGGTGACGTCATCCAGCAATGATTGGTTTGTCAGAGCTGAAGGATGAAAAGAGTCGACTACAGCAGCTACAAGGACGGTGGAGCCTACAGCGTCATAAACCTGTCGACAGCGTCTGCTGGTGAACTGTAGTTGACTTCTGCCATAAACTCAAGAACAGATTCAACAGTGCTTTAAACAGTAAAATAAACACCTGATTCCTTGTCAAGCATGTCGGCATCAGAATCTGATAACAACCTTCTGAATGCAAATTGGTTGTGTTGAATTTTTAACTGAGGGGAGCAAGGTCACTGAGAGGTTATTAAGATGGTATCTCACAGTGATGCATTGCTTTGGGACTTCATTCCTTTTTATATGTTGCACAGCAGGATGTAATAGATAAGATTATCCTGACCGAGCACATTTCGCCGAGAGATTATGTCTCGTGGCAGCTATAACTAGTTCTTGCTGCAAACAGCATCGAGCACATCATGTCAGCATGTTGACTACCATCGTATATAAAATATTTGGTGCCAGTGGTTGGCACTTGAACGGCTGCTCTCATGCTGTCTTTCATCCAGCCACCAGTCTTGTGTGACAGCTGTTTAGATTGTGAGGCTGCAGTCTGTCAGCGAGAGGACAAACAAGGTTGCCCGTCTGTAACTGGATATATCTTCGTCTCTTTGCTCACAGTGGTGCAGAAATGGGCAACCAATGAACGCACTGTGAACTTCAGGGAGAAGGTGTGGAGCTTTGAACGTCATTAAAGTATGTTCCATATCTCCTCAGTGTGGAACAGGGTGTGTCGGACACATAGACTGTATAAAATATGGACGTAGTGTCCGTGACGTCACCCACAGGTTTCTGAAGAGCAAAAATGAAGCAAATCGTAGTGCGCAGCCATCTTGGTAGCCTACCTCCGGTTACTCCAAATATGGACAAAGAGGTGGAGCGAGGGCGGAGCTGAGGCGGGTCGAATGAACGCTATTGGCTGAAAAAAGCCGCTTTATTTGAAATAATCAAACTAGCTACGGCTAACCAGCTAGGTTAAATGCTAAATATCGTTGCTAGCCGGCTAACCCCACGACGATCTCTTTCCCAAACTCAGTGACTCGAATTAGCCGGGGTGACGCCCTTTAGACCGTCAGTGGCTAGTTGTCAATCAAAGTGGCGCCACTTAGATTGACAGCTATGAATTGTGCATAATGATGTATGCTGTATATTTTAAACGAACGCCTTATAAAAAAATTCGCCCCCCCCAGAGTTGTCATGGAGTAGAAAAACAGCTTATGAGACTAGAGCCATGTTTTGAACCAGGCTGTAAATATGTTTTTTTTCTGTCGTAAAATCGGACATTTTAACATGGGGCTCAAATGTAATTGACTCACTTCTGCAGCCTGCTCTAGTGGTTATTCGAGGAACTGCAGCTTTTTTG
>JBBMOC010000272.1:14508-37631 GCA_037975185.1 Centropyge bicolor | reverse complement strand
CCACTTAGATTGACAGCTATGAATTGTGCATAATGATGTATGCTGTACATTTTAAACGAACGCCTTATAAAAAAGTCCCCCCCCCCAGAGTTGTCATGGAGTAGAAAAACAGCTTATGAGACTAGAGCCATGTTTTGAACCAGGCTGTAAATATGTTTTTTTTCTGTCGTAAAATCGGACATTTTAACATGGGGCTCAAATGTAATTGACTCCCTTCTGCGGCCTGCTCTAGTGGTTATTCGAGGAACTGCAGCTTTTTTGCACTTCCGCATTGGCTTCATTTTTCAGCGCCGGAGGTTGTCGCTTGGTCGGACATGATGAACTTATGGTGGCGTCCGATACAATGTCTTCCCACTTTTAGCTGTGAAAGACAAACACAAGTACAAAACTGTGGCACGGTCATGGCAGCTTTAGTCAAATCCAAAACAAATATCTGCCCAAGCAAACCACGTCACCCTGGCAGTGAAGCTCATTTGAGGTGTTAAAGTAAACTTGCACACGTCGTTTTCCCTTAAGGTTCAACATGCATCTATTCCTAATCAGGGAGATGCGATTGGAATTAATCAGCCATTAAAAGTGGAGTGGTTCTGACAAACCTGTTGGGTGAATGTTAACCCAACAGGCCTGGTGTACCCTGTATGATTGAACAGCAGTTATGAGAGATGTCAGCTGAGGTGAGTTTCAGTTGCCTACAGTATATCCCTGGTGATCTGTGCCCTGCAGTTGAGGTTGTGAGTGAGTAGACAAGGTGGTGAATGAATGAAAAAGTGTGTCCTGCTTTAACTGGAGATAACTGACCTGCTGATCTCGTATGTTTTAGGTGTTCAGACGAAGCAAGTTGTCCAGCCACTAGCTTTAGTGTTATCAGTGAGTTTCATCTTGTTTGAGGACATTGAAAAATACTCTGTTGCAATACTACTGTAACAACTAATACTTTCATTCAATTAATACAAATAGAGTGTGGGACTTTGATGTATTTTCTTCAGGATTTCAGGCTTTTTAGCTGCAGCAATCTCTAAGAACAATCCTACTGACTCTCCAGTAAATCTTAGTAGTAGCAGTAGTATCAGTGCTGGTCCTTTCATACAAGGCAAACAATAAAGTTCTTATACTTCTTTTCTGGCTCATAGTTAATCTCTGGTGTGTGATTAACTGTTGCTTGATCCCAGCAGCAGCATATACCAGACCTCTTAACTTGCTTTACAAATGACAAACTAGGGGTCAAAATCCACAGATATACCAGAATACTCACTTGTAGCCACAAGTACTCTTTTAGCCTGCAGCAACACACTGTTCACCTGATTTCATGTCGCAGCTGATCCTGCAGAGATAAAGATGTTTCCACAAAGAAATTCATCTGTTGGAAGTGTGAAGATTCAGACTGATGGATTTTTACATTCTTATTTGTAAATAATGCAAGTTATCATTTTAGTTTTCAAATTAGATGTCACTGGTAGAAGTCATAAACTTGTTAGTAGCAGCATCAGAAAAGTGAACCAGTAATAAAAGTAGTACAGTGATAGATAAATTATTGGTGTATTGATTTGTTAATGATTCTGTCATCATTTGGTTTCCACCTCTTTGTTTACACACCACCTAATGATATTGTTCATAAATTAATAAATGCTGTTCTTTTTCTCTGAGCGCCTGAATGTACCTGGACCAAAATAGCATCTGGTTAACTTGCATAATAATTAAAGGACAAATAAGCATATCATTGCAGCCATAAGACGTGACGTGATGAGGCAAATTATTCACCTTGTTCTTATTCAGATATTTGAAGCTGTATTTGCAGATAGATGCTTCCAACAGCTTGAGGTTTTTTTAGACTTCCCTGCAAACCTTTTCTCTTTTTGAAGTCTTCGGCACTTTCAGTTCAGTAAAGCCAATAACTCTGTTGACCAAACACTCTCTTACATGCTCCCTTTGACCTCTGGGGGGCCTGGTGTTATTTAGTCGAGGCGTCTTAAATTATTTGAAGATCAAGTTCTGTGATGCCGGCTTCTCGCTTCAGACCTCGCCGCCGTGTGACCCAGTTATCCAGGGATGTGCCCTGCGGTGTTGCCGTCTCAGTGGGTGAGTGCTGTGTTTGCGACGGGCAGAGGACGGGCCGCCGGGGCCCCTCTGTTCAGGATAAACGGCTTGTTGTGAGTGACCGCCACAATCCTACAATCAGCTAAATCTGTTTGTCTGCTTGAAGTGAGAGGCTCTCTGGAGAAGCCCGTCCTGTCTGCAGGCTGCAGCCGGGCCTTTCACTCACTGTCAGAGAGGCTTTGGAGGCGGGAGCGGTCGGGGGAATGATGAAAGCACTGGCTGATAAACAGGGAAAAACAGGGTAGATGTGGACGATGCTGGACCCCCTGCGATGTTTGACTCACTCTCTCTCTGCTGGTAACAGGTTTCTGAGCAGCTTCTAGTGGATTACATGTTAGGATTGTTAGCATTCGTAGCACCTCTGGAATATTATAACATGGAGAAATGTTTTCACATCGGAGATTTGGTTTTTCTTTTAACATTACAAAACGCAGTGAATTGTGTTTTATTATTTTACCCCACACTTTTTCCTTTTTGCCTCAGTCAAACCAACGTGGTGATGCTGAATGGGTTAATATGTGAAAGGTTAAATACACATTGGACACACCCTGACTGGTAAAAACAAGCCTCTCTTGCATATTTAAACTCACTGGTGTTGATGGTTAAATATCATTAAACAGACTCCTTAAGAGGGACAGAGCGTCAAAGAGAAACACAATGAAGATGAATGATGAACACGAGCGAATGTGGATTCACTTGAAACTGAACCTTTGATCATGATGTCATATAATACTGTCTAACGTTGTGGTTTAGCAGTTTACATATGGAAATCCTGTTCTGATCTGCTTCACACTTCCTGTTTGTTGTCCCGTGGAAACCCCGTCTGTTGATCTCTTCAGAAAAAAAGATGTTTTAAGAAACAATGAGGGAAGAACATTTTTTATATTTCAGGGTTGATCCAACTTTGGAAACGTGAAATTTCGCATCACAATCACAGAGGCGACTCCTCACGGCTGACACTGAAATGTGTCTCCTGTGTACTTATTGAAACCACAGATCTTGGCTGGCCATACTCATTAGTCATTTTCACATGCTGTACATACTGTTCCTTGTCTACCAGCTTCTTACAGATGTCTAATGACTGTAGAAGACTAGAAAAACTGTGGGAACTCCTGGTCTTATGAGGTCGATCAGCCACAGATCCACAGTAAATATCTTTGTCAATGTCATCATGAAATTATTTGCCCCACATTTGATGTTTCTTACCTACATTTTCAAGATGTTCAAAGTGTGCCTTTGCTCAACCTAATTTAATGAAAATAAATGCAATATATGTAAAATGATATTTGTGTGTATACGAGGTAACAACAACCTCATGAAACACAATACAACAATCTATGAATCTATTAATGGATTTTTCAAACTAAAAGTGTGACTTTCTCAACCTGGTCAAGTCAAGGCAACACTTTATTATAAAATAACAAGTGTGGTTATTGATTCAGGACGCAGTTGGTTTTAAGCATGTCTAATCTTTTACGCTGTGCAGTGGAGGGATGCCCTGGATCTCCACTCAAGCTCTATGTCTGTGGCAGCATTTTTAATATTTTTAATGGCAGACTTGTTGCTACTTAACACACACAGACTCACCTTTCCTGCTCAGAGCACCTGTCCCATCGGACATCCTGCTCCTTGCGTGTGTGTGTGTGTGTGTGTGTTGTAACTGTTTAAGTATGCAGATGAGATGCAGATGAGCCTTTGACGAACCATAAGGACAGTGTGTTTGCAGTATTTACTCCTTTCAACTCGCTTATCTTAAAGGACATCGCTTAACATCCTGTCAGCCTGCCACCTCTGTCAGCAACTCTTCTTTGAAACGCACATACACACTCACATCTCTGTAAGCCATGACACACACAGACACACACACACACACACACACACACACACACACACACACACACACANCACACACACACACACACACACACACACACACACACACACACACACACACACACACACCTCTGTGTTGGCAGAGCTGTGGATTAGAGACTGCTGGCTTGTAAGGGTTTCTCCTCACCGTCCAAAGCCGACTATCTTCTCCCTCTCCCCTTCCATCTCTACATGCCTGTCATTTCCTTTCCCTTTCTTTTCTTCTCCCCTCCCTCTCGTCCTCTTCATTCCCTCTTTGTTGTTGCCTCCCTGCCAGCCTCTCCTCTCTCCTCGCTGCTTTTCTGCTTCGCCGTCTTCAGGATACAGTTCAGTTGTTTTTGCCCACTCCGAACACAATTGTCTCTCCGCTGTGCGTGCGTGTGTGGGTGTGTCTCTGCAAGCGTGCGTGTGTTCCACAAAAAAAAGAAAGAAAAGCCATTTTGCTGCTTCACCAACCTTTAGAGGCTGAAATGAAATTCTCTGTTTTTGTCTCTTCCTGTCTCTTTGTCAGGATAACTTGACAGCCTATAGTCCTATTTCTGTATCGACCATTTGAACTAATTGCCTCTGGTTCCCTGGTCCTGCTTCTTTTCTTAGACTGGAAATCAGATGTGTGTCAGAGTTGCTGCTGGCTCCTCCAGGTGCTTTCTTTAATTCTCTAATAGCTATAATAGCTGTAGCTCTCGACCGGCTCTGCTGCTTCCTGTGAGCATATACATTAATGTGAGAACTGGTGTCAGTCGTGACAATGGAAGCTGCGTCCAGTTCCAAAGCTAATTTTAGTAAAGATGTAGAGAAGTCATCAATAGCTGCACTTTACATGGAAGCCTTTGATTAAGAGCCCATAATGTGAACACTTTGATCAGAACAAACTGGGCCATTTGGGAAGAACTCTTTTAATAATCTGATGAAAGGAGGTAAAATTGTCACGTAAACGATCCTCTGATTGCTCTCTATTTTTAGAACATCTATACTCTGTCTGTCTGTGTTCGCCCATTGGAGTTGGATCAAAACGTGTCGCAGCCGTTCTGCTAGTGTCGTCAGGTTTAACCCCTCTACAGAGAAAAGAGGGAGCCGACATCTGGTTTACTTCTTCTTCTCCAAATCAACACAAACCACAAAGGACAAATTTGATTCTGCTCTGTTGAGTGAGCTGAAACTTGAAACCACGTTGACGTTAAAGCCGCTCTGCTTCTCCTCTGTGGAAAGTACAAGCTCTGACACCGGGGCTCATGCATGACATTGGCTCATTTTCTAGTGTAAATGATACAAGCATGAACAGTTGATGATACATTTTCTAAGTAATTTCTGGAGAAGTGGTGATGCCTGTCAGTAAGTTACATCTTTAACTTCATTATTTCACAGACAGAAGATTGTAACATGCTGCCAAATTGAATTGAATCATAGAATTTCCAAAGATGCCACCTCTGATTTTTCAGCATTTTACGGATGAAACAAATAATTCAGTGTCAAATTAACTGCAGAATAAAGCTGCTTTTCTGTGTTTTATATCATTGTAAACTGAATATCGTTGAGTTTTGGACTGTGAAGACATCACATTGGAGATGATGAGACGTGTTGTTTCATGGACTATGATCAAGCAGTTTATTAAAAATTAAGAATTATTCAGCAGATTTATTGAGGTAAACTGTGAACTTAGATCTGTTTAGTACTTTTGCACATATATATTCAGATTCCTCCTCATTTTGATTTTGTAACTATTTTCAGTAATATTTCGTTCAGGGGAAAGAGTTCATATGATAATGCCATCATTTGAATTCATTCATGAGGGATGAGATTGAAGGAAACTTTCACAGCCAACATTTGGTTGAAGCAATGAATGTAAATGCCTGTGGTCAAAGTTATGAATTGTAAATTGCCTGGAGATTGTGGGCTACTGTAATTCATCAGGATGTGCACCGTCCTTCCTGTAAAGACAAATCATGCCGCACCTTTAGCCCAAGGCCACGACGCTGGATAGGAACCTAACTTCCAAGTAATGAATATTGTGATAGTGTAATAAAGTCACTGTAAATATATAGTCCTAGCGGATAGCCCGTTAGGCATTGGATATTTTAAATCCATATATTAATATGGATTGTTTCGGCACGGCTGTGAGAAAGTCAGCGTGGATCGATTGGCTCAGTGGCTGTGTTTCGGGGGGGGGGATGTAGCGGGCTGCGCTGGGGGAGGATGAGGATGAATGTGCTCATTCCAGGCCTCGCGTTCGGTGCCTCCCGGCTCCGAGGTCTCTCTAGGAGGGAGTATAGACTCCAGAGAGACTGATGGGGTCATTTTACATGCATACATATATGTACTGGTGTCTATGTGCATGTCTTGTATCCTTTGTGTAGTTCAGCTGCAGCCAGGGGCGAGCCCCGGCATCCCACACACCACCGGCCTGGACGGGGAGATGGTGATATATTAAGCTTTATTGCCTATAAGCCGTATCCATCTCAGAGGTACATCCAGTGCTTTACTGTATCTACTCTCCCAGCGCCGCTCCTGCTCATGCATAATCATCGAGCATTCATTTGGAAAAGCTTGGAGCAAAATAAATTAGAAGGATCGTTATTACTATTACCTAGTATTTGTGCTATAGGTCAGAGTAGGAGCAAGCCTTGAAGCGTGGACGGGAAACCGTTCGAGCCAATACACACTTTTTCCACCTTCAGCATCACAGCCACGACTGTCATGGATGTGGAACGTTACATAAAGTTAGATAAGTACTTCACATCACCAGTCCTGTGCTGGAGCTGTGCTTAATGTCTACTCCAGCAGCCACTTCACTGAGTAGCTGTCATTCAGTTTGAAATGAAAAATGGTCGTCTGGTAAAATAGTCAAATCTCTGGTTTCCAAGTGGCCAAAAAAAATCTGTTATTGTATTGTTATGAAAAATAGTTTCAGATTAATCTTCTGTCAAATTCATCCATGAATTTACTCTTATCCCAACATGGTAGTTTTGGACATTATATGCAGAACTGTTGTGATATGAAACTCTGAGCGGTTTTGGGATGTCCACATTCTGCTCAGTGGAAACAAGCAGTACAGTGTTTCCTCTTCAGTGGGCGTCTGCGAGTTAAGTGCGTTTTTGTCCTTGAGCTTAAATCGTGTGTGTTGTGATGCATGAAGGTGCCAGGTGATGCAAAGACTTAAAATTTAATGTTTTTAAGTGCTTTGCCGGTGACGTCGAACCATAATTTGTTGCACGTTATGAAGCTGTGTGGGTTAGCCTTCAGTCGCCCGATGGAAATATAATAGTCAGTTGTTTAATGTTTCGGTGCCTTTACACTAGACTGAGAGGAATTAGTGCTGGGAAAAAGTGTGCTAAATGAAATGTCAATAACAAGTCGTCAATAACCCTTCAGGCTCCCTCCACACATCATTTGAACCACCTCTGTTTGATGCCTCTCTCTCCACTCTCTCCTCCACTCGCAGCTCTTCCACAGAGCCCGACCACCAACAGCCAAACATCCACCAGTGGACATGCACTTAAATCTATCAAAGCTCAGGTCCAAAGAGAGACATGGTCTACTGCTAGCCCAACATAACATCATCTGAAATGGATTTTTAGCTTGGGCGAGTCTTGTGGCGTTTCATTTTATGTTGTTTTTTTTTTTCCCTCTCAGACCTCCTGTTTGCACAGGCTGACATTTTCAGCCAAAGGTGAACTCTGGAGCTTTGCTTTTCTTTTCTGAATCCTATCAATACACCGCCGGCTCCAGCCTGCAGTCGGTAATGGACCTGGTTTTCAGGTGTGAGTGAGTGAGTGTGTGTGTGTGTGTGAGTGTGTGTTGGCCTCCTTCTTCCTGCTGTGGGCAGCTGCCTGTTGACAGATTCCAGTAGCTCGACAAATGTGACCATGTTTTATTTGGTGCATCGGGGAGTTGTGAGTGCCCTCCGATTTGTTTGCTGGTTTCACTCCCTTTTTTCTCTCACACTTGTTTTCTTTGTCCGTCACCCACCTTCTCTTTTTTACACAGAAAAGTCAGAGCAAGGCTGTACATTTTTCAACTTTTTTTCTTTTTTTCGGTGCTACAGAAGTTGAAGGTTTTGTAGCACCGGCCACAAAATTGCAGCACAGGTATAAAACTTCTTCTACCGTCCATAAAAACCAGGACTAGTGCAGTTCATCACTTGTGACTGGAAAAAGACTGTAAAGTTGCATAAAGGACAAGATCAGAACCTCGACAAGACAAACATTGTCTTTATTTACCCATAATAGTAAATTGCCAGATATCAATATATTATGCTTCAAATGAGCAGTATGATAAATCTCACTACATCATCATCATACATACAATGTTATTTATGTTGAATCATACTGATCATACAGTTTAACTCCGTGAAGTGCTTTTCTTGTTAGTGATGTAGACAAACAAACACGGGGAGAGGTGTGACAAACAAAAACAAGTCCACAGGTTTCTTTGTTGTTTCTGTGTTGATTTCTCAAATGCAGCAGATTCAAGTCAAAGGCCACAACAAATTTTATTAAGTGATGTGAACAGACATCTCTTCATTAAAGGAAAACACCATCTGCTGTTGTTTACTTTAGTGTTTTTCTTAATTATGTTTTCATTTTTAAGTCTTAATAATACAACGCAATAAGAATAAAGAAAACTCATATTAGAATACTAATTACATTGGGTAAGTTCATCTTAAATATTATATTATAGAAATTATATGATTAATGTTTGGCATTTGTCTCAAACCAACCACTTCTGTTTGTAATTATGGGATTGTTCCCTCTGAGTTGTGGGAATTGGATGTATGGAATCGACGGCGAGAACATGATTTTTAATTGCAGATGAAGTAGAAGTAGAATAGCTGTACTTGTTTCCTGTGATTAGAATCATCTGTTAACCTAATCGTCCAATGCTGCTGACTTTTTCTGTGCATTTATGTTTTGAGAATTCCTCCATATTGGCTCAAGCCTTAATTTACCTCAGTGATAAGAGAGAACTGTTGTTTGAGAGGGGACATTATTAGAGACAGGCCTTTATTTCTACCCTGTGAATGTGATCATACCTCAGTGAGAAACCTCGCTGTTTTCAGATTTACCTCTATTGACTGTGTGAATGTGCCGTTGCTGCTGCTGCTGTTTGCTGTTAATGAAAACATTTTCTCCATCTGCTGCGCATTAAAACACTTCGAGTGGTTCGGAGGTCGTAATCTCTTTCCTTCACTACAAGGTTTTTATTGTGAAACATCTGCAGGAAGTGTGTTTCATGAACCGTGCGGCAACATTGAGAAAAGTACAATTGGTGTCGATGAATCGGTGAGTGAGCGGTAAAATTAGAAACAGAGCAGAATGTTGAGTTTCTGAGATTGTGATGTTGCTCTGGTGGAATATGGAGCATGTTGAATTTACACTGATAATTAGTTTTTTTTTAGTCCAACCATTATTTGCACATGTCAAGCCGCTCCCAGTCCGGGTTCACAGCCGTCATGCGCATAGCTTTTTGGATCATTAGCAGTCTACAGTGCGATTGCGGGATTATTAGTATTCCTTTTGCTGTAGACAGTGATGGATGCCGAGCAGAGCCTCGTGGGACTTTGGGTGAACACACACATGTAAAATCTATGAGCTCACGTTGCCTATTAATGACCATGCCTTGTTCGTTTGTCGCGCTAGTTGGATTAGCGAGACCGGGAGGTGCAATTTGTCTTGTCTCGCTCAGAGCTAACACGCTGCTAGCTCATTAGCATTCAGAGGTTATTGATTACGTTTAGGAGTGCTGTTTGGGTTTTATGGGTTGGTAAAGGGCAAAGAGACGTTACAGTGGCGTGACATCAATTTCAAGAGCGAGAGGCTTAATTTCAACACAATTTGTTATTTAAGAGTAAATTAATAAACTTCTTTAGTCTAATGACCTTTTCGTTTAATGTTCCTGCTTTGCAAACTCAATTCCAATTCAATTTTGACATATCCTCAATTTAAACCAGCACAAAGACGATCTACTTAATGTTTGACCTCATCAGCTTCATTGGTTGTAAACATTGGTTTATTCTGAATTTAATGCAGCAACACATTTGAAATAAGTTGGAATAGGAGCAACAAAAGACTGTGGAAGTTGTCGAATGGTCCAAAAACACCTGACTGGAAAATTTGCTGCCCGAGCACTTTCGAATTCAACCTGAAGGAATTTGTTATTTGTCTGCTCTCTCTAGATGCTTCGCAGGGCAGGAGAGAGAGTGAGAATCCTGCAGGAAGGAGAGGTGGAGGAATACAATTAAGGACGTATGAGCATGTGCCAAAGTAGAGACAGTCTAGTGGAGTTTAGATTAGATGAGTGTGTGCACTGATGAACACACTCTTCTGTTTGTTGTTAAAGTTCAATAATATGTATATTATGGGTCGGTTGCTTGTTTTTTTTCTTGTGGTCCAGAAGCATGAGCTCATCTTCTTTCCATCAATTTAAATAATTTGGACTGCACTTGACTAGTTTGCTGCAAAACGACAAAGAATTTCCTGCTAATTTAGTGACTGCAAAATGAGAAAAGACTGTAAACACATCATCGTGGGAGACTTTTCAATCAGTCCTCACTTTTAGCTGCATTTACATTCAGACTCATGAATGTAAAAATAAACAAACATTCCCCCCCAAAAAATCAGCTTAAATCTTCTTGGCTGGGCAGCCACATAAATTATAAATGAACACAGAGTATTTTTATTCGCGTTAGCGGCGTTATTTTTGGGAAGAGCCATGAAGAAGTTCCTAAATGGATGTTTTTCTCTCTCCTGACATCACCTGGGAAATGAGCCAAACTTCAGACTATTACGCTCACATCTGTCATGTGAGACGAGCTCATTGTGCACCGTCAGCTTATCATATTTCCTGTGCAGTGTTATGTTACCACACGCTCATGTTTCCCTCTCACTCAGTGGCTTGTTTTGCAGTTGACCCACCTGTTTGCACTTTCAAAAGCACGTCTGTGATGTTCAAAAAGATAAGACGGCGCGGGACAGAAAATGTGCCGTTTCACATCCTGTCAGCAAGATGCCAATTCACTCCTGGCAAACACAAGCTTCGAGGCGTTGGCACAACCCGTCTGGCTGCTTTCAAACGCTCAAGCTGGTTTGGATTTGAAGCCCTTTAGGCTGCGAGTCTCCGGAGGGGGTGAAGTATTTTGCGGCCCAGTCTTGCAGCCCGGGGACGGAGATGGAGGAAAGTGCTCTTGGATATTCACCATTAACGTATCCTGAGGAACCCAGGGGTCATGGCCGGCTGATTCTCCCTCCCTAATCCAATTCAGTCTAATACCAGAATCATGGGCTGTCAATCACATACTCCATTTATTTTTCAATCTCCCTTCCCGTCCTTCTCTCCTTTACCATGTGAGGGTTAGCATTTTAACACGGCAGGCTCCACCATCCTGTAGATTGTGTTAGCGAAGGACGTCATAATCTCCTGATTTAAGGACAATAGGAAGTTGCTTGTCTAACTGTTGGAGTCATTTATGCAACAAGATGCAGTGTCTTTATATAAAAAGTCAAAATTAGAAAATGACTTAATTCATTTTATTGGCAATTTGTTCTCCTTTCAAGACAATTTGATCCTAATTTTTATGTTTTGTTCAATATTTCTGCTTTGATCCGTCAGAATTGTGTCAGTACACGGATCCTTCTGACTGTCAGGATCGCTTATAATCATCAGTCTGACACGCCATTAAGATCCTTATCTGCTTATAAACTGACAGCCAAAGCAAGCAACAGGACAGCTCGAGCTTTCCACACTTGAAAGACTTGAATTTCCTTCACTTGCATTTACAGTCTTTCTGTAATTAGCATCTGATTTACTCTGGTTGCAGGTAATTACACAATCAGCGAATGGGCCTGCCCGGTGGGTACGCGCTGCGAGCGACAGAGAGCCGGAAAGTTTCAGCGCAGAGGTGGAATTTGTGTGAGATCAGCAAGATGAGAAGTGAAGTGAAAATGCAGAAATAGAAAGTATCTTTAATGAAGCCGTGACAAACATTTACTAAGCACACAGTTCAACTCCAGCTGAGAAAGGAACACAAAAGATTGCTTATGAAAATCCAGGCCATCTCAATATAAACGCCGCACAAAGAGAGTGTGTGGTGCCAGAGTGTATTAACATCTCTGTGAATGTCAAGTTTAACGACCACGCGGCCATAACTCCCCGCTCACTCTTTGTTTTGGCATTATAAAATGTTCATTTGCTCTGACTGCTGCGCTCCTCCGTCCAAGAAGTGTTTCTGTTGCTCTGGAACTTATTCACTGCTGCGTCTCTGCACATTTTTATGCTGTGCTCATCCGCTGCTGTCACTATTATCCCACTATACAAGAAGCGTTATCTGTCTCTGAAAAAGCAGCAAAACAACAATGTGATCCTGCCTCTTATGTGCACACAGTAGGGTCATTCCAGAATTGGAGGACATTTTGCGTCCCACCCATCAGATTTAAAATAATCCACATACAAAATAATAAAACATGCAGTTTCTGAGTAAATGTACTTGTCTTGAGAGCAAATCTAAAAAAACTAAAAGAAAAGAATGCTTGAAAATTGTTTTAAAAATACCAAATAAGTCTCTTGTCCCACCACCCTAATGACCAAATTGAATCTCAAATAAAACAGTTAAAATGAAATTTAAATTTAATTTTTTGGTATTATTTGTTTCATTGCTGTCTCTTGTAGCTGTGGGAACATGTGTTTTAATAAAAATTATATTTCAAATAATAGTTATTATTCATGGAACATGTGTCCCCCAACATGCACGCAACCCTGTTCCCATAACCTTTTTAGCATGGTAGAAGAAGAAGAAAGCAGTGAATCACATGATATGCTGGACTTGACATCATCAAACAGTTTTCCAAAAGAGTGAGTAGAGCAAAGTTATGTCCTCTCTTCTATTTTTCATATTTTTATAACATAGTTAGCCTTGATTGAATGTCTCACTCTACCTCATGCAACCCTGTTATGCCTATAATCAGAATAAGTCAATTTAAAAAAAAAATTTCTTTACTTTTTTTCATAGGTAAGTTTGTCCTGTTCCTCAGCAGTAACAGCTAGCTAAGCAGCTAGCTTCTACTCCTGAGAGAAAGCTAACATTAGGATGGATTTGCAACCCTGTTACTGTGATATGAGTAACGTTGCACCAAGTATTGTAAACACCAAATAAATCATGTGAGAAAAATTGTACCATTTATCTGTAAGCTGAGCTAATCAAGCTTTTGATAGTGTATTACCTATTATTGATGAATATGTATGCAGCAGTGAAGGTTTATTTTTCAAGAATTTGGAAGCCAAAATGTCCTGCAATTCTGGAATGACCCAGTAAAGAAGTAGAGGTGCATTTGAGCTATTCATCCCAGATCAGCTGTCAGATGACTCACTGACCCTGTAATTCATGGGCATGTTAAAACAGTGCTTTTGTTCTCTGAAGTGAAGGTGAGTCTAACTACTGTGTCTTCTAGTGACTGCACCTCTTCGTCATGCCCTCTGTGCTTCCCCCCCACCTCAGTGGTTTGAACTCCGGTTTGCTGTGGTTTGTTTTCCTCTCCTCTGCCTGACACATGCGTCGGCTGCGTGCTGTGGTGTGCCCAGTTCAATTTACTGTGGAGAGAGGCAAGCCAAGTACACAAGCTAAATAATTCAGCCTGCATCCCGCAGCCACTCTAACACATGGAAGGAGGAAGATGAGTGTGTGTGCCTGCATATATATGTGTGTGTGTGTTAATAGTAATATAATACTGCTCATTATGCACAATCGTATGCTACATGTTTTGATAATCATTCATTTCAATGGACATTATATGACTTGAGTATATACAGGATTTATGGGAGTTGTTTAATGGGAAACAGGAAATAACATGGAAATATAGAGGTTATTTGCTCAGGCTTTATTTACCATCATAGACACAGAGAAACAAACCATTCACCATATCATAACTGGACAGAATTGAAAACCTTTTGCCCCCCAGGCCTCCACACCCTCTCTGTGGACTTCCTCCATGGCGGCCACTGATGCCTCGTCTTCACTATCCAAGCCTGTAGAGGACGGCTCTGTCAGGCTCAAAGAGCTTCAAGTTTGCCCAGATGGGCCTCATGCATTGGTCAGCCTCTTGTGTGTCTTGGTGTGAGTGCTCCCAAAAGGCATCAGCTGTGAGGCGGCTGATGCTGGTGGGATCTGGAGGATGATGGAGGCAACAGGGCAAAGATCCACACACACTCTTCTAATGCCATATTTCATTTTAATTTTTATACTGAACTTGTGCAAAACTTCCCAAATTTCCCTTTGGAAAATTTCCAGAAATGTTCCCGCTCATGCTCCTCAAAGCTTTTGAAACTCGATTTACAGCATAATAAAACACCCGACTCTACTATTGGAAGGGTTAGTAATGATATTAATTTTAGTAAAACTTGCTGAGAGTCTGATTGTAACGTCTGAATAAATGCAGTTCAGACTGATGGTTTGCTCCAGGCTCCAACCATCGTGGTATTAAATCAGTCCTCCATCCATCATAACCGAGCAGAGGCACTCTAACTGGACCACATCTAATTTTAAATAAAAGGACATTATCAGCCAACGAACACATCAGCGCTGCCATAATCCAATAACACACACACTTCAGACAGTTTATAATGGACTCGACAGCTGGTTTTGTAGCCGGGAGGTGAAGCTCTTCTTACTTCTGTTGCGACCTGTGAATCTGAGTCTTTAAACAACCAATAACTGAATCCCACAGGCACTAAACCCCACGTCTTTCTGTCCAACTCATTTTCTCTTGTTATTGTGCCTTTTGCTTATGTTACAGACTTTTCTTATGCCAGACTTTTTTTCTAGTCACAGCAGGAAAAGCACAATTGTATCGTATAACATTAAGCCACAACACGGAGGTCAGAGGTCACGGTGAACTCTCTGAGGCCGGTGCCCTCACCTTACCCTCGCTGAGTGGTGTCTTTTACTTTAATGGTCATATGGACAAACGCGGATGGGGATTTATGACCCCGCTGGAACGGCTGAAGAAGGCTTGCATAACCTCTGATCTGTGTCCGTGCCGCCGCAGGGGGAACAGTTTGTCTTTATATTGAAGCCGCTGCTTGTTTGGTTGCTCTTTGGACTCTCAGGTATGTTTGTAGAATTGGCGTCGAGGAGGAGTTCACGAGATCATTTGTTGTTTATGAGACTTCAAGACACAGGATTTGGATTCAGTTTGTCAAATGATCCAACAAAACCCAGCATCCAATTCTCCAGCTGACTGTGGCTGAAATCCACCCGCGGGAAGCTGCTGGTGTCCTTTTTTAAAGCTGGCTCACAAAGCCACTTCTGCCCTTCTGAAAAACAAAGATTAGGACTGAACTGATCTGCTCCCCCCAAAAAACCAGAAGAAAGGATTTGGGATCGCTGTTACGCCTTCTCCCACCAGTGCACTAATAGTTACAAATGGAAGACTTTAAAAGTGTTTTAACTGGCTAAAGAGGAGGCGTTGGACGGCTGCCCGGCTGGTGCAGGCTTCCAGCTGAGAACGTCACCCGACAATTTGTCTCACGGTGAGTCTTCATGACTGGGACTAAAATACATCCGCGGAGAACAGGCTTGTTTTTGGAAGAATTAATGGAGTGTTTCGTCTTAAACGCTGCAGCTCGGGGAACTTTGCATGTACACATCATTTTTTAACAGGAACAGAGGTGGTTGCTTCTAAGATTTAATAAAGGTCTAGATCAGGGGTTTTCAAAGTGTGGGATAGCGAGCCTCCCTAAAGAGAACTCAAAAGCATGCCGCCCCCCCTTTACCCCCCCTAATTATTATTACTATTATTACTGTTATTGTTGTCGCTTTGTATGTTCCTCACAGGCTTAAAAAAGGGTTTAAACAATAAATGCTATACACATCTTTATTTCTGTAAACATCTTAAACATGTTTGTATGTTTTTAAACATATTTTTAAAACATTTTAATCATCTTTATCTCTGTGTGTGTGGATAAATATCTTTTTTTAAAAACACATTTTAACATCTGTATGTTTTTAACATCTTTCTTAAACACATTTTAGCATCTGTTTTTAGCATATTTTAACAGAGCTTTTTAATATCTTTTTGAATACATTCAATTTAGGGCCTCTTTGAGTTTACATGGTGGCATACTGTCGTTAGCTAGCACCTCTTTAGCTAGCAGATAACACTCTGTGGCAGCGGAGCATCATCAGGACCAATACATGAAAAGCCAAACTTTAAATAATCAGGTTCATACTTGCTCCGTTTTCTGCTCGCCCCAGACTCTGTGCCCTCTCTTACTTTCAATTGAGATACTAAAAATCGATCCATCTTGTCTCTTGTCAGATGTTTACACTTTTTTTTCTTTTGGGGATTATTTTTTCACTCGCCTCACACTTTGAAAACCGCTGGTCTAGATGTTGCTTAACTGAATTTATCAGGTGTGAATAAGATACTGAGGCTAATTAGATTCACAATAAACAGCATGTATTTATATTCTTTAACAACCAAAAGCTTGATCTTCAAACAGGTTGGGTAAATAAAGTAAAACACATTTTTCCAGCTTTCAGGAATCTGTGTTTATGTTCCTGAGGCCTCCAGCAGGATATCAACTCTATTTCAGCAGGAAGTGTTTTATCATAGCCACAAATATAATGCAAATGGTTCAGTAATTATGTCTGGGACCATCCAGGTATTTCCAGGTAATAAATTTGCCTAAAAGATTAGAAAATGCCATGGCAACTTTATTATCCCTTTTTAATGTGCGACTTAATTACTCTGGAGTGGAACAGATCTAATTTGGCCTGCTTTGTAGTGGAGACGTGGTCTAATTATTACATTATCACCAGTTTAAATATCATTACCCAGAAAATATTGGATGTTGTGAATATGGAGAGAAGAAATGCTCTGGAATAGAGGATGAACCCAGGACTTTCATATGTCAGTTTGAGTGGAACTGACGGTGAAAATTGAAGTGTTTTGAAAATTGGATGAAGCCGTGGTTGCGTTGTTTGGGTGTAAATGTTGATCGTTCACAGCCTCCATGTAATGGGATTGTGGAGGTGATTGGATTAGCAGACAATTACTCTCCTGGCTGATTAATGGACCCAGGAGGCCCGAACACTTAACCAACATGGATTACAGCTGAAAAGATTAGTCGAACGATCGATTAGCTCGTTGACAGAAAATGAACTATTTTATGGATTGATTTTTCATTTAAGTCATATTTTAAGGAAAATTTCAAGTCCCTCAAATGTGAATATTTGCCGTTTTTCTTAGTCTGTAATAAGACTAAAATTTCTTTGGATTTTGAAGACGTCATCTTTTCTGCTGTGAGAAACTGTGATGACCATTTTTCACTAAGTGGCAGATTAATGTGGAACAAAAACAGCCATTTGCTGCAGCCCCACATGGACGATCATGGAAGGGATTGGTCGATGAGGTCTGAAGATTTGCTGTAATTTGCTCCACGATCTTTCCACTCTCACCCACGGTACCAATCCTGGAAACGCTTTCATTCTCCAATTTCATCTGCGATGTCGCACAAGTGTTTGAAAACGTGTTTAGCGAAAAAGGTTAAAGCCATAATAATGTGGACGAGGAGACAAAAAGCCTTTTTAATTTGTTTCTGTCAAACGGCCAAAACGGGCCCAGATTTCTCCTCAATCCAGCCAATTCATATTCCGTAGTTACTCTCCGCTCCTTCAGCCCGAGCCATCTGAGTGGAGCAGCGGGTGTATTCTCTGGCATTGTCTGCTGCTCAGTCCTCATCCCTGCCAACCTGTTAAACAAATGAGTGATGAGCTCGAGCTCTGCCGCCTGCCTTCTTTCCCTGCCTGCTGTATTGAAGCGAGCAGTGGATGTAATGGAGGGAGGGAGAGAGGAAAAAAAATCAATCTGCCTTTCACAAAGTCTTCATTAGTTTGCCTTTTGTCAAACGGCTGGGTCAAACCCAATTGGGCTGCTTCCTACACCAAGAGAAAGGTCAGGTCAATAAATATGTGTGTGTGGTCTGGTGGAGTTGTGCAGACCCATACACACCGCAGAGAGGTCTGAGAGCGAGTGTTAGCACTTCACCCTATGGCCTGAATGTGAAATGCAAAACTTGTGTAAACCTTGTTACAGAGCGTCCGCATAAAAATGCCAAAACACGTTTGTCTGGAAAACAGCTTCTTTTCACTTGTCACAGTGGAAATGTAGAATAGATTCGAAGCACATTTCTCATCCATCTCGAGATTATACATCTCCATGTTGAACCCGTCTGAGCCTCTTCAGTCCTCCCTGTCTCCATTAGATATGTGTGAGCTCAATTGGCAGAATTTAATTAAAACAGCAGCACTTGTGTGAGCCCCAGAACGCATGACGGCTGATGGCTGTTTTGGCTCCATTTCTGGTCAGATAATGAAAGTAATGATATCACCCAGACTTCAGTGTTCGCATTTTATTGTTACATCTTTGTTGTCAATAATCGTGCTCCCACCGGGCTGTTATTTTACCGCCTGAACCAGGTTTTTAACCAAACAGTCAGTCGCAGATATAGATTTTTCTCCCTCTCTTCAATTTCATCGTCCTCCCCTCTCCTCCCCAGACGACCGTCAGCTAATATTGATCAGTGTGTAATGTTGCTTTGCAGGTAGGCTCGCTCTGTTGACCGTATTATCAACACTGAGCACTGTTAAGCACCAATCAGGCTATTGGGAGCGACGCGTTTTATGACCCCCATCAGGTCAGCCAGTCTTGGCTCGGCTTGTTAGGACTGCAGGAATCTATGAGGTACAGACGAGCTCTGATGCCACGTTTTTTTTTTTTATCGGCCAGAATTTATTGACTTGGATTTTACTCAGTAGACGGCGGCTGATTAGTCAACGGTGAGCAGTGAGCTAAGTCATTACATTTACATTGAATAAGGAGATATGAAGAGGATGTCTATGTTTTTTATGATAATCCTCTGATTGATTGGAAGTACTCCAGATCGTAACAGTTTGACCTTTTCTGTTTTTCATTTGGTCTGTCTAACTAATGATAATGTGACTCAGCAGCAGCTTTACTCCACTGGTGGAAAAAGTGCAAATGGAACTGTAAATGTGGAAATAAATATCAGCACATTTGTATGAATCGTAGTTGGTTTACATTGTCTTTTTTAGTGCTGGTTCTTACTTTGAAAGTCTTACAGCAGATGAACCAAGAGCTGTGATCCTGCTTCACTGCTGCTTATGTGTTTACTAATCTTAATCTATAAAGAGCTCATAATTGATTATGAACATTATTATCAGGTGCAACTGGAGCTCATGTAACATAATAATGGTAGATGCAACAAAAAGGAGTCAAAGCTGGTGTTTGGTTACAGGTTTTATTCATATTGTAGAGGATAATTTCTTATTGCTTGTCTCAAACTCCTGTTGCTGGTCTGAGACTGAGACCCTCATTTCGGGTGGTCTTGGTCTGGTTGTTTGGTTTGCATGATTGAGCCTTAAACCAATGGAGTTTGTTTGAGTTGAACGAAGCAGGTTCGATGTGAAAGCACCTTTAGCTCTGGCTCAGACTGATCAGATGAGTTCAGACTCCTCCGCTGTCTGCTGCTGAATATCTGAGCATTGTTTGTTTGTTCTCAGGCAAAATCTTTTTTTTTTGCTTTTGGTGATAATGATCACAAACTGCATGGAAATATGAATTGAATCCTGTCTTTTGGTTTGCTGGTGCCGTTGTTTCTGAGCCTCCTTGTTTGCAGCCGGTGGTGGACATTTCAGAACAGATAGTTTGGGTGTTTGCTCGCCGGGCTTGTTAGAAGATGTTAAACCTAATGACCAATCAGATAACGTCTAAACACTCCGATTTCCTCCACTTCCTTTGTTCTTTAACTGCTGCCTTTGTTGTTGCTCACTGTGTATTTCCTGTTTCCACTTTTAGTACGTACCAGTATTTGGATGTAATATTGTGTTTGGTGGTGTTTTGGCAAAAACTTCTTTGGACTCATTTTTGTTCAGCCAAGGAAAATGATAATAAGATAATTCATGCGTCACTGGTGGAGGAGTGTATTTTAAAGAAGAAAACCTCTGAACCTTTTCAACAAAATGTTCTAGATAATATATGCGTGATAAAGCCGACAGTGTGTTTCATTATTGCTTTGTCTGTTATATTAAAAACGTGAACATGACATGAAACTAGTTGTTGGATGTTTGTCACTGTGTGTTATAGATGCATGAAGAGTTTTACTGGTAACTTTTTCAAATATCCACCGTCGTCACAAAAGTATTAAACCCACTCCTCTGTCAGCAGAGACTGTGGGGAGGCTGCTTCCTTTTCTCCAGCCGTACAATACTGACCCATATATGGCTGCTGAAATCCTAAACCGCATAGGAAATCCCTCACTGATCCCTGAAGAAGTGCTCCCTGGACGGACAGATGGATATTGTCCTCCGTCTCTGAGCGGCGAGAAACACGCGAGGAGACGAGGTGGAAAAATGGTTAGGTGGCGAGGTTCGGCTCCGAAGCGGCACGGGTCAGGAAGCAGGTTTTGTAAACAGAAATGTCAGAGCGTGTGTGGGTTCTGTCTCGGAGATATTTCCACCGGCACAAAGTGAATTGCGGCAACAAAAACCTTGTTTTCTGCTTAACTAAGTCGGCACAAGGGAATTGCGCTGAGAATAACAGGTTAATCTGAGTGTCACAGCTCACTTGTCCTCAGGGCTAATTGCATTCGCATTTGTGTTGGGTGCTGCTGTGAAACCTGAAGGTTGCAGTATTGTCTGTGTATCTAAATATTTACTGCAGTTTCTATACAGCAATTACAAGGGACAAGTAGAAATCCATGAACTGAGTTGCATTTTCTTTGATTATTTTTGCATTTTTGCCGAAGTAATCATTGATTAATTTGACGGCTGGATGTCGTTTTCATTGCTTTGTCCCTGCAGAGTCTTTTTTTTATTGGAAATCCATGATCACTGTCAAGACAGTGACATGTAGGCCAAGTACAATCATCTACAGTCATCATGACTTTGGGGGGTAGATCTTGGCTTTTCTATCTCTAACTCACATCCCTCTGTAGGTGCTTTGTCACTGTATATCCTGCATCACTGGCTTTGAGGTGCATGGAGTTGGTCAATTCTACAATTCTACAATTTCATTTAGCAGACGCTTTTGTCCAAAGCGACGTACATCTGAGAGTAAATACAACACAAGCAAGGATCTAGTCAGGAGAAAACAACTTGGATAAGTGCCAAAAAAGCAAGGTTCAAGTTAGGTAGGGCCTGCCTACAGGCAGTGAGAGGGGCATACATTGCAACATACAATTAGACTTTTTTTTTTTTTTTTTTGCGTGTGTGTATGTGTGTTCATTTTATAGGAGTTTATCAAGTGCCAAGGTGTTCAGTGAAGAGCTGGGTCTTTAGTCTTTTCTTAAAGACTGAGAGTGACTCTGCAGATCGAACAGAGTTTGGTAACTCGTTCCACCACCGGGGAACCACAGAGGAGAAGAGTCTGGCTATTGATCAACATTAAAAGAGAAATGAGCTACTACTATAAAACACATATACTGAATCTTTTAATAACGAGTGTGTGCTTGAGTGAATACTTTTACATCTCCCTCTCGTTCCTTCCTCTTGTGTCTCTTCATATCTTTAATCTTGACCTTCTATTTATCCGCTGATACAGAATTTCCAATGAAATTCACATAATGCACACTTTCATAAAACCTGTATATACTCAAATGAAGGATTATCAGGCACTGTGCATAATAGTATCTCCAGCATCTTCGCTTTGTGTAAAAGTGAATGTCTTTTGTTGGAAGTGCTTGTATTGAAAATCTGTTTCTGTTGTTCACTGTGAAACCACATTTGGATTTTTTGATTATCATCACAATGATATTCTCAAAGTCTGAGGGGCAAACTTTTATAGTCTCTTATAGAATTTAAAGAAGAATACCAGTTGGTTCTTTTTGTTTAGTTCAGTTTTCCTGCTGCATATAAAGCATTAAAAATGTTTAAAAATTCAAGCTGTCTTCCACTTACATCACAGCCTTTGTTTTCAGTCACATCTGCATGATAAATCAACGAGCAGAGACTTAAAACTGTCCGCTTTATTTTGTCAAAGTCGAATGGTAATGCAGTCCAGACTTTTCAAATTGACCTGCACTTACAAATGCATTTCCAAGCAATGATGATGTAACTTTGATGACAATAAAAGCATCACTGTGATGAATTACAGCGCTCCAGTGATCCTCTGCAAATTGATTTTTATACCAAAGTGGAAGCAAATGGCTGCAAGACGACACCCAGCCTGGATTTAAAAATGGACTTCAGTGATATAAAGCATGCTTGATTTATACTTAATGAGTAAAACAACATTAATCTGCTTCTCAGTGCTGCTTCATAACCTCCTCACCTTTCACTTCTCTGCCTCTGGAGCCACCTGTTGTAGCTTTTAAGAGCCTTTATTTGCGGCAGCTTTGGCTTTGGTTCGGCCTCCTCGTGACGGGCAGTCGTTCCTGCCGAGTGTGTTTCAGGCTGCGCTCCACGCCGGAGACGAGTTACTTCCTTTATTTCCCCGCCATTAAGCCGCAGCCCACTGAGGAAATTGCTGCACCTGGCCATTATATTTGCACATTTGTAATTCTAATTATCTGTACCTACGCCCATTTGCATGCCACACTTTAGTTAATAGTGCACACAGGTGGGACAGAATGCACCTACACCTGCTGCTGCGCTGTGCCTGGAAGAGGCCGTTCTGATGGCGGACAGTTGGAGCCCTCGAACACACGGGAGCCACTGGTCACATTGATAACAGCTGGATTCCACTTAGTGCCGCCGGCTCGCTGGCGCCTAATGGAACAGAGCTTTCATTAATGTTATTGGCTACACCTGTGCTTTCAGTGCCGTGGTGAGATGTCTGTTGTGAGAACGCCTGATTGGTGGTAGCTAAGTCGCTAAAGCTGCCTCTGAGCTGGAGTCTTATATAACGTCCCCCAGACTGCATCAAGCGGCAACCTCCGGCGCTGAAAAATGAAGCCAATGCGGAAGTGCAAAAAAGCTGCAGTTCCTCGAATAACCACTAGAGCAGGCTGCAGAAGGGAGTCTATTACATTTGAGCCCCATGTTAAAATGTCCGATTGTACAACAGAAAAAAACATATTTACAGCCTGGTTCAAAACATGGCTCTAGTCTCATATGCTGTTTTTCTACTCCATGACAACTCTGGGGGGGG
>JBBMOC010000272.1:0-10145 GCA_037975185.1 Centropyge bicolor | reverse complement strand
TGTTGTTTTGGAACATATTGACAGGTTTTATATTCCCAGTATTGATTTCAGTTTGAACTGTCCAAACAAGCCGAGATGGATCAAGTGGTGTGAATCTGTTTCTCATCTCGAACGTCAGTGTGTGTGTGTGTGTTCAGTCCACTCACATTCTCCCTTTTCATTTGTAAGACATGAAAGGAGTTGCATCATTAAACCTGTGGATAAAACAACAGTGAGAGGTGGAATCAAGAGCTGAGAGCAGCCTTGATTTAAATGTCACTAAGTTGAGATGAATGACTTGTATCTTTGGTGGAAACATGGTGAAGAATACTGATACAGACGGTAAATTCTTTAGTGTCTAGATTTCCCTGGACCATAAACACCAACATGACTCAGCAGCAGACTTCCAGAACTCTATTGATTCGTCAATCAACAGAAAATTTTGATAATCAATAATCACTTAACAAATTAATCTAAAATTGCCAAAAATTCTCTGCTTCTGGCTGCAAACGCTCTTTGTCTGATGAAATGATATCGATCAGATAATTTGAGGTTTTGAACTGTCGGTCCAATGAACTGCGGCTTTTAACTACATCAGCTTGGACTTTGGGAAAATGTGGTTTTCTGACATTTTGTGATTCAAATGATTTATCAATCAGCTGATGAGTAACAAAAAAATCCCAACTCAGAAATGCCATAAATATTTGTTTCACATGTTTTCATGACACGTTTGTCCCATAGAGACAAATGATGATTAATTTTTCAGCTGTTTAGTACCTAACTTTATTACAATTCTTTTAAAAATAAAGTTATCAAAATGTTTAATTAAAAGTTTGTATCTGCAAAGACCAGTATGTCACTGTCAGACTTTTTGAAACTCTCAAATTTTGGCATTAGCCTTGAAAATCCAGCGACAGTTGGTGCAACAAGAAGAACAAACAAAAACCCACCATTGTATGAAAATGACTTAATTCTCTTTGTTGCAGCTCAAAGTTGATTGTCCTCTTTAACTCTCTTCATTTGTCATCTCCTTCTCTCCCCCCCCTCCTCCTCCTCCTCCTCCTCCTCCCTGTCAGATGATGAAGCATGCGTGGGACAGCTACAGGCGCTACGCCTGGGGTTCCAATGAGCTCAGGCCCGTCTCCAAGCAAGGCCACTCCAGCAATCTATTTGGTGAGTGAGAAAACACACACACACACACACACACACACACACACACACACACACACACACGATTGATCTCTCGTCCCTGCCACCGGCGGCCTTGGCCTTTAGATTAGCAGCCAAATTGGCCGTCAGTTAGACCCATCCATCTACGGTCGCCTCCAAATGTCAACTTTATCATATATTTATATTCTGTTTGTGCTGCCTGCCGTCGTCGGTGTCTGTGCCCTTAATGAGTGTTGTGACGTTGGGCGTCTTATTCAGTCTGCGCTTCTTTTTCCTCTGTTTCACACAACTCTTTTCTGATGAAGCTTAATCCTCTCGTCTGCCTTTGCGTGGTGGAATAAGACGCAGCGTGCCGCTCGATGACCGCAGGCCCTCGTTAATGAATATAACACACACATGTGCTCACACACGCTTTGTTTATCAGTCTGGTCTGTCTGCTGGATAATAACGGCATCTTTCTCAAGTCTTTTCTTATCTCCACACACACACACACACACACACACGCACACACACACACACACACACACACACACACACACACACACACACACACACACACACTACATGTTGCTCCCCATGCTGTCTCATTGTGTTTACTTGGCTGAGATCGTTGGCTCCAGCTCAGAGAACAGACAAAAGCTAAAGGGAGAGGACAGATCTGTTACGACAGCACATGTGCTCGTGGATGAAGATCAGCACAACTCATTCAAACTGTAATACCATGATCACACTTAATCTGCAATGTACTGATGTCGGTTTCCTCCTACTTGTGTAAAAGGACCAGTGATTGGAAGTTTTGATATTCAAGAGTGTATGATGCAGATACATGTTGGTGTTGTGTTTGTACACATCATGAATGTGTGATATATTCTGACTGATTGGATTAATACGAACGGGAATTAGATGTTTAATTCGTTAAGATCTCTTCCTCTGTCTCTTGACCTAATTAAATTCTCTGGGAGAATATTTGTTTGGATACCTTCAGCTCCAGATGTGTGTGTGTGTGTGTGTGTGTGTGTGTGTGTGTGTGTGTCTGGTGTAGATAAGATGACGTTCATGTGTGACAGAGGTAGCTGTGTCTCCTCTGCTGATAAGACCAGTCTCTTGATGCTAAAATACACACTTACTCGATCTGGTTTGAAGTTTTTTCCTCAGTGTCTGTTGTTTTTTTTGTTTGCTGCCTTCGTATTTTGAGGTGCACATCTGTGTCAGTGAAGCCAGTTCGTATTAGAGATACACTGATCCACTTATGTCTTTCTCATATATTATGATTATTGTTATCATTATTGTTGGTGTGGTGTGTGAAGGTTACATGAGGCTGAAACTGAACTCCTGTGTCAGTGATAGTCACTGTGTTTGTTTTCATATCCAGTCACAGTTTTCTCCATCTGGAAAGATTTTGTTTTTGTCCTTTCAATGCATTTTTAATGTCGTCTTCTCCGTGTATTTCTGTGCCCCTGTAAAGCTCTCTGACTCGCCTGGTGTCTGAATGGGAATCCATAAATAAACTTGCCAGCCTTGAATTTCAGTTTTGCTTTAAGAACCTTGTGTTTTTGATGTTGTGGTTTGTCGTCCTGAGACCAGTCCGGTCTTTGAGCCTGACATCTTGATGCTTCTCTTTCAGACTCTGTTTTATAGAAGTTGGATATTTCTTTATTGTGAAGCAGAAAGTGATATTACTCATAATGATAGTCATCCTGTTGTTTAAGTCTCAGTCGTAGATATTCCAGTTAATGAATGCTGGGAAGCCTTGGAGTTGTGTGACGGCATCCTCCGACCATTGGGTCTGATTTCCCATCATGCCTAGTGCTGGATTGACTAGTTAAGTTTGCTGCTTTAGTTTCCAAAATGCAAATGTCACTTTATTTGTGTCACTTGTGCTGCAGCTGGAAACTCTGTTGACGAGTGGTGAGATTTTTGGGACGTTCAAACCAAAACAACAGCCTGAAAGATGCTAAAACGCTCGTTAGCGCTGACATTATATCTGATGTGTTTCTGCATCTTGCATCACTAGAAGAACAGTTTGCATTATTTGTGTCAAGATTCTCGAGCTGAGCCGTTTTTTTACTCACACGTTTCTTTAACACTATCAAATAACCAGAGTGGCAGGATGACGGCGCTCTGAGCGTATACACCGTCTGTAGGGTGAGAGCCTGAAGACTCAGTCTTTTGTTCAATTTAAACACTGAGATGACTCTTCTGATGTTGAACCTCCCTTTTGTCTGTCTGCAGTCACTTCTCTCTGAGAGACTCTTTCAAGCTTTATCTGCCAAAAAAAAGGATTATCAGGCCACTTTTCTACTGGAAGCACATTATTTTTTAGTTTATTTGGGGGAAAACATTTTATGAGACAGGACGACTTCGCTGTCAACCTGCATCTTCGTGTTATAAAACCTGATTTCACCTTGAATCCTGGAGTGAAAAGAAGTAACGGCACATGTCGAACGCACACAAATTCACAGCACGACACGAGGATTTGAAGAGAAGTTTTCACCTAGATTGAAAGAAGTCGGTCACACGTAACAGACTTTGCCCTGGGGACGATGCCAAAAACGCCACCGAGTCTATTCCATTATACAGTGTGGAAGATTTACAGGCTCGCTTTTAATGATTGCCTTCTTATGTTTAATGAGGAAATTCAATCAGCTTTGTGTAAATTCCATCCACAGTTTCATTACCGGAATTTATCATACGTAAATGTAGGAAGAGCGAGGAAAGCAGCTGTGTGAATACTAATTGTTAGATTAGCCTGTTCAACTCTCTGTGTTAGTCTTTCTCTCTGTTTCCTCTCTCTCTCTCTCTCCGTCCCTCGTGTCTGTGCTATAGAAAAGTAAATAGGTTTTAGTTGGCTGCTCCAGCAGACCCACTTCCATCAGTAAATAAGACAGCTTTGCCTCGGGGGCCTTGTCGCAGCCGTTTCCAGCTCCTATAGAACATGATGTATGGCCATAATATTAGCCTGACCTGGAATATTATGCAACGAAGCCACTTCACCTGAGGCTGTTTCCCTGATACTCCGTAAGCTCAGGATGGCTGGGTCAAGCTATCCAGGAAAATCGGAAAATTAAAAACTTAGCCAAGTGGAGTAAGAAGGTTCACAATGTTCTTTCCAAAATAAGAAATCTAATGAACATGTTAGATGACCTTCTTCATGTTCTCTTTAATAATGATAATAAGATTAGTGGAGCTGCATTTTGAAATAAGCAAAGGATTCAGGGAAATAAAACGTAAACTATCTGCTGCCTGTTTTTTACTGACATTGCTATGGCAGTTTCTAAAACTTCAATTTGGAAAAAATGTAAATTTTAAAGCTGCAACTCCTGATTGTTTTCATTATTGATTAATTTGAGCGTCAATGGATTTGGTCTCTAAGACGTCTGACAAAAGTAAAGAAACTCTTTATATCCCAAATGTATTTGCTTTATTTTCACTGACGACAACAGAAAGCGGCATGTCCTCAAAATTGCAAAGCTGCAACGAGGGAACGATTCAACAAATAACTTTAGCTCTAATAACTTAAATCATGATTTCTGTCTTATCCTTTTTGCGACTAAACTACATGTTCAAAATTAAAACTCATATTGCTCATAATGATAGTCACCCTGTTGTTTAAGTCTCGGTTGCAGATGTTCCAGTTAGTGAATGCCGGGGAGCCTTGGAGTTGTGTGACGGCATCCTCCGACCGTTGGGTCTGATTTCCCATCATGCCTAGTGCTGGACTGACTAGTTAAGTTTGCTGTTTTAGTTTCCAAAATGCAAATGTCACTTTGTGTTTGTGTCACTGGTGCTGCAGCTGGAAACTGAGTTGATGAGTGCTGAGAGTTTTGGGACGTTCAAACCAAAACAACAACCTGAAAGATGCTAAAACGCTCTTTAGCGCTGACATTATATCTGATGTGTTTCTGCATCTTGCATCACTAGAAGAACAGTTTGCATTATGTGTGTCAAGATATGGACAATGACAGAAAGCGTCATGTCCTCAAAATTGCAAAGCTGGAACGAGGGAACGATTCAACAAATAATTTTAGCTCTAATAACTTAAATCATGATTCCTGTCTGATCCCTTTTGCAACTAAACTACATGTTCAAAATTAAAACCTTGACAACTGTTACCATCTTTAAATGTTAACGACAACAGCTGTGGTCCAACATTTAGGATGTAAAAACAGGATGATGAGTCAGAAAAGGTTGAGAAAACCTTTTTTAAATATGAGCAAGATGGAGAGTTATTTCCAGAAACATGTTTTCTGACTCGATCATGGATTTTTAAAGGATCTTATTTAAAGCCCGGTCGAGCCGATGTTCTCCTCAGAGCTGTTGAATGGAGGGAGAGAGTGGATGGGCTGGATCCTGTTCGGGGTTGAATCTGTCCCCTCTGTGTTGTTTTCCCTGAAGGAGCTCGACTCCCTCGCTCTCACACGCCAGCTGTGCCGTCAGCTGTTTGCTCCTCCGCCGCGTCCGCCCGCATGTTGCACCATTTCAGGGAGGTTTGCTTTTGGGTTTGTTGTAAATTTTTAATGACATTTTTCAACCGCTAAATACTTTCAGGATGCTTACTGCTCAACTCCAGCTTTTATTTGACGAACATTAGCAGAAAGTACTTTTGGTGGCACCTTGGTAAACAGAAGCTCTGAACCCTGATTTCTTCTCATCTTGAGTTTATGTTACATTTCTTCTTATTAGAGCTGCAACTGGTTTCTGATTGGTCGATTTGTTTGTCTATAAAACAGTCATAATCACACAAGCTTGTTTTGTCCGATCATCACTATCATATTCTTTGCATCACCAAATTGATTTTTCATGATTTCAGCTCTGCTTGTTATTTCCATTTCTTCATTCATCATCGATAAAATATTCATAAATACTACATCCATGTCCCCCCAGCACTCAGGACTCAACCTGAATTCTTTCCCAGGGTGGGAATTTACTAGCAGCCATAGATCTTCCCAAAATGTTGGCAGGCAGCTGTGTTTATCTTCTCCACCAACTGCTTTGGCAGACAACCAATAATTTGGCTATGTTTTATCAAACAGTATTAGAAGATGCAGTTTTTAAACAAACACTCAAACAGCAAAGAGCCAGAGATGATGAGGACGATGCAGTCTGCTCCTAATCTTGACAACACACAGCGTCCGGTTTAATGGCCGCTAATGTAAGTGTTAGATAGAAGCATAAAGGTTGTGTTAGTGTTTGACAAATTGTTTTAAAGGTCAAGGTGGCGATTAAGTGACTCTGGATGAGTTGCGATGGCAAATGAGAGCATGCAAACAAAACCTGCAGGAGACGGGCTCGTCCTGACGAATAACATCCATCTGTTTGTAACAGCGTGTTCATCAGAGGTCAGTGCAGAGGAGACACAGCCAAACTCAGCCAGCGAGCAGCTCAGTGGAAAACACACCTGTAACTAACAGCAAGATGATAAGACCACCACAGGGATCTTCTTCTTCTTATTGCTTTTTTGAATTTACTTATTTTCCCCATTTGGATGATTCGTTTAAAGGCTCAGAAAACTTAGAAAACTCAATCTTTTTACCATTAAACATGAGCATCAAAGTCGAGAGATTTCTCTAGTTGTTTTTTTTGCTTTTCCTACTGGTTTGAATGAGGGCTCTTATGGACAAGGTTGATACCACCACAAACAGACCCCAGACCTCTGGACTTTGAATCAACACCAAGCGCAAACCTCCGGCGCTGAAAAATGAAGCCAATGCGGAAGTGCAAAAAAGCTGCAGTTCCTCGAATAACCACTAGAGCAGGCTGCAGAAGGGAGTCTATTACATTTGAGCCCCATGTTAAAATGTCCGATTGTACAACAGAAAAAAACATATTTACAGCCTGGTTCAAAACATGGCTCTAGTCTCATAAGCTGTTTTTCTACTCCATGACAACTCTGGGGGGGGGCGAATTTTTTTATAAGGCGTTCGTTTAAAATATACAGCATACATCATTATGCACAAGTCATAGCTGTCAATCTAAGTGGCACCACTTTGATTGACAGCTAGCCACTGACGGTCTAAAGGGCGTCACCCCGGCTAATTCTAGTCACTGAGTTTGGGAAAGAGATCGTCGTGGGGTTAGCCGGCTAGCAACGATATTTAGCATTTAACCTAGCTGGTTAGCCATAGCTAGTTTGATTATTTCGATTAAAGCGGCTTTTTTCAGCCAATAGTGTTCATTCAGCCGGCCCATAGGACCCGCCTCAACTCCGCCCTCGCTCCACCTCTTTGTCCATATTTGGAGTAACCGGAGGTAGGCTACCAAGATGGCTACGCACTACGATTTGCTTCATTTTTGCTCTTCAGAAACCTATGGGTGACGTCACGGACACTACGTCCATATTTTATACAGTCTATGATCAACACGTGATGATGAACTGACTGAACTGAACTCTTAATAAGCCGTTCTGTAGCCGAGGATGATGATTCTATACAAAGTTAAAATGAAGCCGTAATAACTGAGCGGCACATCGACTGAAGCGAAGGGCCGAGCTGCTTCATCCACCGTCTGGACTCCTGGAACAGCTTTTCATCAACCCGTCTCAGTCACAAACAATATTTCATCCTGAGCACTCTGTATTCAGCCTCCTGTCAGCGCAGCTCTATAAATACCACTCACATATGATCTGTCTTGTTATGCAGAGGCTGACTGTTAGTGGCATTTTGGATCTGTTGTCGATAATAATGTGCAGAGTTGATGGATTAATTTGATAAACGTGTGCACTGTCTCGACGTCACTAACTGTAGGACTGGCAGAACTTCAAACCGCAAAACCTAAAGAGGAGTCAGATGTGATGATGTAATGCTTGGACTTTATCTGAACTAAATTTCTTCATTGGCTCAAGTTACAGTTTGACCAATACAGACTTTTGAAGGACAGTGTTATTACTTCATAAGGCAAGACTTCATCAGCTCCAGCAGTGCAGCTTCCCGTCCCCGGAGAGTCTGCAGCTTCACCCCTTTTTGCTAAAATTAAATACACCTGGAGGCGACGGTGGCATCCATCTCTGCTCCTGTCGTTTCCACTCACTCGCTCCATCTTCTCGGGCTCAACTCAGCTGTCTATAAGCGGCACGCTGCTGTTGAGACTCACCCACAAGAACAAGCACATCTCCCTCTTTCTAAATCCAGAGCGGGTCAAATCCTGTTGTGACACTCGTCGTTTGCTGACAGACACAGGCAGCACATTACGCTCCGCGGCCTCAAGGAGAAGCCATAACCTGCTGAATATAGACGGTAGAGAAGAAGCTGTGGGAGTGAAAATGGCAGAAAGTTTCCAAAACGTCTCTGATCCCGTTGTAAAATTTTTAGATTTGAGGAATCTATCTTGCGCAGGACTCTTCAAACTGTCCAACTCCAACATTAGCTGTCCTTATGAACGATTCCAACAACCACTGGGGGCCTTCTCCTCCCTGACCACAATATGTTCAATGTCCCCTGGATGATGAATTATCGCCTTGTTAACTTTCTCCAGATCGTCAGGAGCTCATTTGGAGCTCGGTGCCAGTAAATTGTCAGCCCAGCCTTAAGCTGTACCCTGACTCCTGTTAAACATTATGGAATTTAATTCAATCTCAGACCCATTATAAGACAATGAGCCAGAGGTGCAGTTTGTACCAAGATTTTATCACGGAGACTGCTTGTTTTTTTTTACAAGGAGACTCTGGCAAGAGTTCTCTAACGTTGAGCTCTGACAACATGGAGGAGCCTGTTTTCTAAATCAATGGACACATCAATCCCAGTGCGATGGATTTCAGGTGAAAGAATCTGCCGACACTTCGATGTGGATTCTTTTCGACTCAGATCTGTGGAAAGATTTATCACCACTGCAACAAAGACAGTTTGAATTTGGATCAAAGTTCTTCAGTGGATTAACATGATAGATTAGTTTCTTCTGGAGAAGATTGACTTGACCAGATTCCAACCCACTGATCACAACAAAGCTCTTATAGATCAGGTTTGATAATAAAGTCCAAGGTTCGTTTATTTACCATTTTACAACTCAGGTTGTAAAGTGAAATATAAGCTGTAGTCTTTTTCATGATGCTCACAAAACAAACTGTTATCTGTGTCGGAGCGAGGAGGTTGAACTGAGGATCTGAGTCGGAGGAAGGAAGCTGCTCTGTTGTGACATAGCATTTCCCGTCACTGTATGATGAGTATGGTTGTAATATGATGACTCATGGGTTCAGTGCGAGGCTGTAACAAGTGATTTAACCAATTACTTCAAGTAATCAGTGAAGTAATAAGATTACTGTTTCAGTCAGTAATATGTAATGGGTAATTAATTACATTTTCCAAGTCACTCGCCCAAAATAGTTACTGGTCTGGTTCTTGTCTGAACAGGGACCTAGTCAGGACTTAGAAATACTGAGGTCACGAGTCCAGTTAGAAATTTCCCAGAAACATCATGACTTTAATGTCTCCAACCCTCCATTAATCTCTGTATTCTTTAGTGCTGCTCATTATCCATGTGCAGCCTTTGCACTGATATAACTTCATTTATAAATCCATCCTCAGATTCATGGCCACTTATTGATCCACTTCCATGTCACATAAACAGTGCTGCCATAAGCGACGCTCCCGGGGCTGCGTCGCTCTCTCCATCCCCTCAGTCTGAACACAGTTTGATTTTAAAACAGACTTCTGTGACTTTGCCTCCTCAACCTGGAGGACGCTGCAGCAGGAAGTGAAGCTGTCCAGCACAATTCCCCCCGGGGGGGATTTTAAACTACTTTTATGAAGGATGGAGAGAGAGTCTGTGGGGGTCTGCTCTTCAGCTAAGTATTTAAAATCTGTCATTTTGCACTTTAATGGTTTGTGTTCTATTCAGTCTCTGCATTGAATGAAAATGAGACCTTGTGTCTTCATAAGATTACCTGTCTAAATAAAGGTTAATAAAGAATAATACCAGTTTGAACCATAGACTGTATAAAATATGGACGTAGTGTCCGTGACGTCACCCATAGGTTTCTGAAGAGCAAAAATGAAGCAAATCGT
>JBBMOC010000271.1:150942-174498 GCA_037975185.1 Centropyge bicolor | reverse complement strand
CATTTGAAGCACATTCAGAATTCCTCCACATCCTCAGTCACATCACAGAGAGTTCAGATCATTTTCTCAATCAGATCTTCACACCTTCGTTTCCACAGCAGAATTCATGAACCTCAAAGAGCTGAGTCCGTTCTGCTGGTTTTTCTCAGGCACATTTAGCAAATTAAAAAACGTGTAAATGATGATTTCTGCACAAACTGACTGAGTTTGTTTCAGGGAGAAGAAAATCAGACTCAAATCATCAGAAGAAGAAAAAGCACCTGAGAGATGTTTGACTTCTGGATGATATCAGTGATAAATGTATAAGAAGACAATCGTGTCATGAGAAAACAGAGACTCATAAAGATCCTCACGGTCTCATGTTCGATCAGATTGGATGAAAACATGAAGGAGAGGAAGAGGATGAAAACGGAGCTCAGTGAGACACTTTGTTTCTTACCTTCTCAGAGGGATGGAGAAGATGAAGAAGAGAAAAGCATCAGAAAGTTTCCAGCTTCAGCTCCAACGGACTGAAGTGAGATCAGATCCACACTGACGGACACTGGGCTTCTTCATCATCATCATCATCATCATCCTCCTCCGGCTGCTGGAGAGCCTGTACAGCCTCCAGCCGCCTCTCGCAGCTTTATGACAGAGGAAGCCTCACACACACACCGTGGACAGGAGGAGGAGGAGAGAGGAGTGGGCTGCAGCGCCTCCTGCAGGACAGCCACAGGAAGCACCAGTTTACTGAGGAACTCACTCAATGTCACATCCTTCACTGAAGTCTTTTTGATTTTGTCTCTACCTGGAGGTCTGAGGTTTGTAACAAGATAAACACTGACTTGTCCACTAGAAATCTGTGGAAACCAGAGCAGATATTTTATTACGTGTTTTCTGAAAAAATGAATAAATCTAAACATTGAAAATAATGATGTGTGTTCTTCATGTAACTCCAGAGTACTCTCCCTGAGTATTTCTACTCCTGCTTCTCTGCTTTTTACCTCAAATAAAGTAGTTGAAACTAGCGCCACCTGGAGGCTCCAACAGGAAAATGCTGCTCTGACACCGATGCATCAGTACAATCAACATCATCAATAATGTGATGATCTGACGATCAGTATCTATCTCTAACATCTAACGTCTAAGTATTGACAAAATCTGCTTAAAATATCAAAGTAACAGTAAAAACACCTGGACTGTACCAAGTGTGCGACATTATGGGTTTATAATTCTTATCTCCTGAAAAATCATGATGGAAAATTCTTTAATTTAGATCAGAGGACAGACTCCGGAAAATCAGGATCATCTTAAACTGTTTGATTTGTCTTTTTGTTTCTGATCTGGAGCTGAAAAAATAAAACACCCCAAATTGCTTCAAGGCTCTTTTCTGGTCTGATAGACCTCTGATCAGCCTTCATTACCATCATCATTAAAGTTGAGCAGAAAAGTGAAAATCTCTCCCAACGCGGATTCGACCAAACAGTTTTAATTTGAAGGTTTAGCCGGAAGTTGCACTTCTTCCGCTTGACTTGAGACAATAAAAGAATCAAAGTAAATGCGGAAGTTTCGCTGAAGTTTTTTTTTTAGAAGAAGGAGAAACAAAACGACAAGTTGAAGTTTAGCTTCGCAGCTGGAAACTTTATTTTTCTGTGAGCTGAAGAAACGTGAGGTGAGTTTCTGTCTGAAAAATCTCTTTTCTAGAAACTAGCTCTATGTTTCGGGCTTATTTTGACGGATTTTAGGCCGCGTTCAAGGAGGAAACTCAAGCTGCCAGACTTCATGCAAAATTCTGTCTGTTTACTGTTTAACGTCGTTTCTTCAGAAAAGCGACGTTTTGTGCTGATTAAATATCTTTATGTTTAAGAAAAGATCCGTTTCTTCGCTCGGCCTGAATTTCAGCATCATTTGTTTGAACACTGTCTCGTTTTAATCCGCCTGGATGAACAGAACCAGGTTTGACTTTATAAAGATGAAAATCACTGAAATAAAATCCGACATGTTTCATGAAACAGATGCTGAATCTCTCAAATCACACCTGGATTTACTGTGAAGCCTCCAGTCAGGTTCTGTCGGGGTTTTTCTGTGAACTCGGGATTATAAATTCACCAAACTTTTACATGAGGTTTGGTGAAAGATGAGCCACAGAACACTAGTCCGTGTTATTACCAGCAGAAATGACTCTTTGACTCTGCACTGTGCACCTGCACCTCACCTGCACCTCACCTGCTCAGTTTCACTTTCACTCTGACACAGTAAAGGTTGCAGCCTCTCCTCTGACTTTAACTTGTCTGTTTTGTTTCATTCTGGATTCATCTGCTCATTATTTTCTCCATCCATCGATTGTTGAAACCAGTGAGAAATGTGGTCACATGATCCAAAGTGACACCTTCACAATGTTGGTTTGCTCCGAGCAACAGAACAAACCTGCAAACTGTTACAGACACAGTCAGCCTGTTACAGACACATTCAGCCTGTTACAGACACACTCAGTCTGTTACAGACACATTCACACTGTTACAGACACATTCACACTGTTACAGACACATTCACACTGTTACAGACACGCTCAGTCTGTTACAGACACAGTCAGCCTGTTACAGACACATTCACACTGTTACAGACACACTCAGACTGTTACAGACACATTCAGTCTGTTACAGACACATTCAGACTGTTACAGACACAGTCACACTGTTACAGACACATTCACACTGTTACAGACACAGTCACACTGTTACAGACACATTCACACTGTTACAGACACAGTCACACTGTTACAGACACAGTCACACTGTTACAGACACATTCACAGACACAGTCAGATGGGTCAGAGGAAAATTCCAGAACCGTGAAATGTTTTTACAGGAAAAAATAATTCAACCATTATCAAAAATTTTCGGTCAATCGACTAATTAATAATTAATGGACCAATGGTTTCAGCTGTATAAAGTGTTGGGAGTTTATTTAGTTTATGAACTCCTGTATGTTTTGTGTGTAAAAATGTAACTGTCAGCGAAGGCGTCTGTGGCGTGGGAAGAAGCGGATCAGTTCTTTCTTTCCTTCAGGACAAACACATGATGATATTTGCTCTTTCTACGCTCAGCATGAGACTGTGGACAGTCTGAGGGCAGCTGATGTTCTAGCGTCTCTCGGCCTGTTTCCTCAGAAGGGATGAAGCGATGAAAGCGTCTTGTCCTGACAGACTGTTTCTTCCCACTGTCTCAGTGTGTAACTGTCGTTTCTCTCTTCAGCTCCATCATGGCCACGACTGAAGTTTACTCCCCCACGACGGCGCCGAACCCCACGTCCTCCTGGTTCGTCGTTCCGTCCGAGTATCTGGATAAAGTCCGTTTTGTGATCAAAGTCCTGGAAGTGGTGAGTTCAGGGATCCTGAAGGCTCCTGACAGCTCTGCTGACTCCACATCACTCTGTCACTCTGTCAAATCCAATGTGAGCTTTTTGTGTCAAGATTCAAGCAGCAAAGTGAGATTATTGAGTGACTGATGCAGGAGTCTCCTCTCTCACCAGCTGCTTTTAGAACAGGAGCCTTGTGCTCAGGTCTGAAGCAGCTGAAGTTAGCTGACGTCTTCGTGTTGCGGGTGGCGGCGGCAGGCCGGCAGCCGGGTTCTCTACGAATGGACTGAGAACCTTTCTCAGGAGAATCAGTAGAAGAGGCAGATGGACATTTCATGAATGCTTTGATAGAAGTTTTAAAATCCGTCAGTGGAGGGTTCATCATATCTCACAGCACTGTGGCTCCTTCCATAAAAGGTTTGACGAACATGAATTTAAAGTTGTGACAGAACGGAACGTCATGATGGACGTGAGCTGTGTTACTTTGAGAAGTCAAAGGATGGCCTGGTTTTATTTCTAAAGCTTGGAAAATTGAAATCAGCTTATTTGATGCACGTCAAGTATGAAGTCCATCTAAACTTCAATATATTCTAGCACGTAGTTTAGTTTGTACCATTTGTTTGTCTAGTTCATCAGTTTGAGAGTTGATCAGCTAAAGGTCATTAGAAAATCTGCAGTCGTGTTTCTTCTTAAATTGATGATCGATTTACAGTTTTTCTCAGTCGCTTTGGTGCTTTTCTCACATCACTATTAACATTTGCACAACAGTTAGTGCATTTCTCAAAACAATTAGTACAAACTGCAAAACCTAGTAGATAACCTGCAAAAGTGCCTCACTTGCTCAAAATGGATTGTTCATTCCTCAAAGGCAAGTATTCATGTCAATGAATGTGTCAGTGTCAACAAAATGAAAAGTCCTGACACCATTGTTCATGAACAAGACAGTCAAATGGCTTAGTCATGTTTTCATTATGACAGTTTGCTCTGGAAGTGTTTTCAAATGCAAAAAGTCAGATCTTGGTGACACTACCTGAAAATGTTACACATTACTGTATTCAGTGAGGTCACTGAGAACAACACACTGAACACGTATGTTTCACATTTTTACTGCGAATGCTCTTTGCAATTCTAATTTGTTCACAGCATTGTGCGAAAGAAAAATACACACATATTTACAACAAACATGACAAACAGCCTTTGGGTAGAGCTGCGCACAACTGTACACAATACTGCAGTACATATTGGAACTGAACATACAACATACACAGTACTGCAAATCATTCAAGCACATGCTGCAAACCACTGTCTGACCAGATCTGAGTGGTGAAAACACACATTACCCCAAACAACAACATACTTGTTCAGATGGTCTCCAGTTAGACCCCTGTCATTCTCAGGGATTATGTCCCTGTAAAGAGTGTCTAACACAGTCAGCAGATGTTGTGTGTTGTATGGACCAAGACGGGGGAGATGAGTGAGGAGGCCATTTTCTGAGATGGCTGCACACAGTGTAACATTCCCTCCTCGCTGGCCTGGGACATCTGTGGTTGCTCTCTGTCCAATGCAATCCCTTCCACACTGTCGACCTTTTGCCAGATTGAAACCCGCCTCAGGAATAAAATGATAAAGAAATGTATCAAATTTGCTTGACAGATTTTGACAACTAGTTCAACATTTTTGTATGTAATGACTCAAGCAATGAGATGAGGACTATTAGTTTTATAGGGACTGACAATTCAGCTTTAATAAGTATAGTTAATTTTGACTGACATGACATAAGCAAATGATAATGTTAAAGAACAGCAGAGAATTGTATGAAAGCAACTGATGCATGTCCAAAGGATTTGCAATTTGTTGGAAAGAATGAGAAACTGCTACTATGATGTGCACAAATGACTAAATGTTGTGGAGGTTGAACTAACAGTTATGAGAACTTTAATTCTGATCAGAGAAATGCACCAAAGCAACTGAGAAAAACTGTAAAACAAATCATCTCTGCTTGAAGTCCCATTGAGGCCTGAGGTCTCCTGTGGCTTCAATCTGGGGATTAAGTTGAAGATTAGCTTCATAAACAACTTTTCATGTTCCAGTTTTGCTCGTTTAATCCGCTGTAAGTCTGTGCGGTTCGACCTTCTGCCAGAAACACGACCAACAGGATGAATGAGTCTGAACCTGAGACCAAAACAACTCCGGCTTCACCTGCTTTCTACACAAACACAGGCTGAGCGCTCTGACTGATCTCAGACCAGCTGACAGATCCGGCTCCTGCGCGTCACTCTCCCTCCCTCCAGGCTGCCGGCAGGAGGGAAACATGGCTCACAGTTTGTGGTTTGGTAACAGTTTTGTGTTGTGACTAATCGGAGAGGAAACAGTAATAAACATATTTGATAAGACTTTACATGGCTTCAGTCACCACTGAGTGTTCCTGAGAAAACGTCCTGAAAGCTGTGAAGTGAAGGTGGAAGAACTCAATATCAGAGTCACAGATGAAAACGCTTCATCAAGCGCGTGAACCAAAGCAGTTTTCTGGCTGCTGAGTTTCTTTTTGTGGCCCACTGCACATGCTCACTGGGGGTTTTAGACTCTGGCAGTTTTACAGTCACAGAGCTTGAGAAAACACTAAAGACACAACTGCAACTAATAGTTGTGTCTAGTATCAGTTGATCTGCTGATACATGTTCTTATTAAAATGATTGTTGATCTATGAAATTTAAAAAAAGTGAGAAAAAGGTTAAAAGGGCCATTGCAATTTCCCAGAGTCCAAACGGATGTCTTCGAGTAGGGCTGCACAATTAATTGAATTTTAATCACGATCACCATTTTGGCTGCCACGATTAAATTAAGATGATCGCCGGCGATTTTAACATTTACAAAGCGAGCTCTGTTGCATGTCAAATCAAGCACTTTCTCAACCCAATAGTCAGCCAACCACCAGGGGGCGACCCATAGGTTAGGGCCTCATCATTACGCTGCCTAAACAGCAAGCGAGCGAACCCTGCAGCAGCGGCAGCTTCGAATGATTAAACTGTGAGAGAGTGCAGTGTCGGGAGCAGCAGGCAGTGACAGTGAGGAGCCGCTAGTGCCTCGTAAAGGAGCAACATCTACTGTTGACCCTTTTCCACTGCGCTGGTGCTAGTGCTAGTTCGGAGCCAGTGCCTGACTTAGCACCAGTTCTTCGTGTTTCCACCACGTAAGCACCAGCTCCAGGTGCTGAAAACCGGTGCTTAGCAGGCACCAACTCTTCGCTGGTCCAGAGCTAAGCACAGACTACGTCAGGGGCTGGGGGCGGGGTTATCGTTAGTGCCGGGAGCCAGTTTCCAAATCACAATTGCGGCCGGCTTTCGGGCTGGGACACACAAGCGGTAGTTTGTGTTCGTCTTCGCCAGGACGTCCCTGGTCTGATCGCAGATATATTGAACTGACTCCACTAAATCCCTGTCTGTGTCCAGCACCAACCCAGACAACTATAACAGCAACTCTGCACCGGGCGACACCGTATCCATCCACCTCTCAAAGACACGCTGAAATAACGGATGCAATAAGGCCGGTTTTCTGTTTGTTTGCACTTTATAATTGCATTTTGCAATAGCATATTTATTTTTTCCCTTTGTCTTTGGGTGAATATTAGTTTATTGTTTGATTTATGATTATTTTAAGTTTCAATTTGAGGACTTGTTTGTTTTTAAAAAAGTGCAATAAAAAGGTACGTTTTACCTAACATAATGAATAATCATGATTATTAATCGTGATTACAATATTGGTAAAAATAATCGTGATTATCATTTTGGCCATAATCGTGCAGCCCTATCTTCGAGTGTCTGGCTCTGTCTGAGCGGTTCGTTTCCTGCCTCAAACAGAAGGTTTGTGAGTGACCCCTGTGTGACTGGACCTTCCTCATCCAGCAGCGCTGCAGGAAGCTGCACACTGGGAAGTGAAAGTGCTGCGGAGCAGAGAGCTGTCGTTAGCACATCTCTGAGCCGCTGACCCTCCGCTGTTGCGACAGTGAGCCGATGGGGGGACGAGGGCTGCATCCGGCCCGCATGCTGCTGTCAGTGCTGAGCGCTGGACAGAAAGAGGATGTGCAGGGAGGGAGGGCACTGTGTGAAACTGTCAAGTGTCATCAGGCTGTAGTCACATTTCAGCTGCAAGAACTCTCATCCTTCACTGACAGTAATAAGACATATAGCTCATAATAAGTAACTAATGCACGCTGTGGAAATACTCCAGCACAAGTCAAAGTCCTGCAATCAAACCTGTCTGAAGTGACAGGTGTCAGTCTGCATCATCGGCAGGTAGCTAAGGTTCTTAAAGTCAGATGGCTCCTGAGTCAGTGAGCTGCTGCCTGTTTCTCTCTGATCCATCCGCCTGCTGCTTCACTGTGTCTGTGTCAGTCTCCTGCTGCAGATGTTGAAGCTCATCTGAACCACTTTACATCCTGTCTCTTTCACCTCCAGCAGTGAGCGTCAGACTCTTCAGATCCTCATGTGTCTGTAGCATCACGTCCTCGAACAGCTGCACAGTTGTCCTTGGATAACTGGTTGTAGACAGTTTCACATCTGTTGGTTGATGGATGTGGGGGGGCTGCAGCCCATCACTGTCATCACATTCACGTTACAAAGGTGGAGGTACCCAAAGTACAAGTACTGCGTCGTCACATGTAGTAAATGAGACGTTCAGTCTGTGTCTCAGTGAGACGCTCGAGTCTTTACCTCCAGGAGAGGGGGGCGTGTTTTCTACCCCCCCGACCTGTGATGACGCTGCCACACAGTGGTCAGGTCGTCTGTTTGCGATCCATCGGTCAGACAACGAGTCGCCCTCCCCAGTCCCTTGTAACGTCTGCATGTGCTTTGGCTCTCAGTGAAACGTGAAGCTGAGTCAGAGGAACCCATCAACATGTTGAGCAGCTCCTCTCTTCTTCTCTGGTGTTTAGCTGCTGGACAGTGGGAGTCTGTGCTGAGACACTGCCGTGATGACGTCACACTGAGTCTGGCTGAATGGAGGCTGGAGCCACTGCTGTTGCTGTGTTTTGTCTCATGATCAGTTTAGCTTCATGCTGCTGGTCTGAAGCAAACAACAGCAGCTGCTGATGTTCCTGCTCTGTGAAACTCAGCTCCGACTGATTCCTGCTCCTCATCATCATCATCAGTCGTCGTTCTCATCATTTCTTCAGAAGTGATGGAAACACAGAAACAGTTCCTGAGTTGTTTTGTTTAGTTCCTCAATGATGAAAGTTCCCAAAACTGTTGGGTTTAAAATGTGGTTAAAGTTCCCAAATCTGCTCTCTTCTGACAAGAGGGTTTACGTCTTACTGGACTTCTGCTTCTATACACATATGAATAAAATGTAAAGACAAAGTGAGCAGCACAGTTCCCTTCCACACGGCTGAGTTTAAAGTGCTCAGCTCTTTCTAAAGTATGTCAATACAAATCTGAGTGTGAAGACAGGAGGAGCAACCCCCCCCCCCCCCCCCCGTGCTCTTCATCCTGTCTACATGGGACTTAACTGTTAAGTATGCTGATGGGTCATGTGGACTAAGTGAAGTCTCCTCCTCAGCTGCTCCGTGGGTCAGACAGAAGAACATGAACAGAACATGATGATGAAGGGTTAAATGTTGCTCAGGACGCCTCAGAAGACAGTGAACCTGTAGGTGAACCAAATGAAAGTGTTTTCAGCTCAGACGGGAATGGAACCTTCAGCTGCAGCCGCTCAGGGAGTTCACTGCTTTATGAAGACCAGCGAGAGACTGTTTCAGACTGGTGATGTCAGGCGTCTGGTTTTAGCTCTGTGGTTCAGGGTTTGTCTCCGTTCGAAGGAAACAAAGTTTTTATAAGCTGCCGTTCGGCTCAGCCAACACACTTCAACACAGCGTTCCTCCAGTATAACACAGTGACACCTTCACAGTGTTGCTTTGATCCAACAGCAGAGCAAACCTCACAATCAGTACAAGTGCTGTGAAAGACTTAAAAAATATGTTTCGTCTTTGTCTCAATCGATTGTAATGAAAACGATCAGCCTGTTTTTCAGTGTTAATAACTTGTAATGACTGTATTAAAGGTGTGACAGCAGCTTCTGCTCCAGAGGCTTCACTTTGGATCGTTCCATCTAATGTCCCTGTGGGGGGGTTCAGCAGGCTGACGGCCTCTTTCCTCTTCCTGTTGACTCAGCTCAGTGCGGCTCAGACACACCCAGCCCGACCACGCCGTGTGTGTGTGTGTGTGTGTGTGTGTGTGTGTGTGTGTGTGTGTTGCCCACAGAGCCCAGCAGTTCTACCACAACAGTCACTTTTAATGCTGGTCTCATATCCGAGCGTCTGCTCCGCCTGGGAACACGTCACATACATGGCTCATATGAAACAGTCAGAGAGGAGCAGGTTTTGTTGTTGTTTTTATTTGACTGTTCTCAGTGTAGACACGGACAGAGTGTCCCACCAGGACCTGACCCGGGCCTTTATGCTTCATGGCTCTGTGGTAAACATGTGAACCATCGTAGTTTGATGTGCACCTGTGGACTCGGCTGATGGTCGATCCGAGACCCTCACCTGTGCTGCCTCAGGTGACGTCCTCATATGGACTCTGTTGGTCACACGCAGAGTTTCCCTGATGAAGATGCGAAGTTGAAATGTCGTTCATCTACATGTTTTCTACATGTGAAGATTCTCAGCAGCAGTTTTATTTCTGATTTGTGACCTGGTCCCGTTCAGTGTGATCTGCCTTCTGTCGTCTGAACTCATGTTATTGCTGCCTGACTCTCTGCCTCGTTTTTCATGTCTCATATAATTCCTGTTTAGATCAAAGTAAGGAGTGAATAATCAGCTGATGTTTCCTGTCTCTCGGCCAGCTGCTGTCCTTCTTGGCCTTCGTCCTGGAGGAGGTGGTCAACAGCTGCATCAGCTGCTACGCTCTCTACTTCTTTGAGTTTGTCAGCTGCACGGCCTTCCTCTTCACGCTGCTGCTCCTCATCCTCCTCTCCACCACCCTGCACGTCAGGGTGGGCATCACCTGCTGGCCCTTCCTGGTAAGAGCTCCCCTGCTGAGGCTCGCCTCCACCTCAGAGCGCAGAGTTTACTGGGATTGACAAAGGAAAACTGCCAAGCATCTCGTTTGACAACCACAGAATATTTGTGGTTTTTAAAAACAACTCAGCTAATGGAGCCAATAACTTCACATCTTTAGTTTCAGAAAGAAACAATGGGTCGACCTCTCCGTCCTCAGAGGGAGTGTCAACAGACATGATCACACATTTATCGTTGTCTCCGAGCTTCATCCAGAACCGGCCTCCGTTAATCCAGTTTCCTTCAGTATCAAAATGATCCAGTGAGAGTTGCTAACAGGAGCTAACAGCTAATTCAGCAGCCTGTGAATGGTTGTGATAAAAGATCAGTACATGGTAGTAATGCATCATATGGAACACTGAGTCTTTATTGCAGTAATCTTACAGTCTTCACTGCACAGGACTGCGTGTTTGAACATTCAAACCAGATTCATGAACAGTATTGTAAAGCAGCCGTTTGTGAATACAAAAATGCTTTTAAAAAAAATAGAGAAGTTATCTTCAAACATGCTGATACCATGCAGTATGTCCATATTGCTGTAAAAAAAAAAAAAAAAAAGCTGCTGCAGTGTTGGGCAGGAGGACGGGAAACAAAGAGCTTCATGTTGACAAGAAAGGGACAAAGATTTTGGAGAAAGTTCATTCCCCAACTTATCAATACTGATAGCATCTCCTGTCCAGGACAGAACTCTCACATGCTGAAGAAGCTGGAAAACCGCTTCAGCAGGTTTGATGAAACAAAGATGTGTATTTACAAATGACAGTGCTGGACTCTTGGTATCGAAGCCATTTACATGCAAAAACACACTCATCCTGTGACAGCTCTTCAGAGAACCTGTTTGAATGCACCGTAACAACTGACATTAACATACAGCAGCTCAGTCATCACGTTTCTGTCTGACTTTATTCTGGCAGCACAGAAGCACTTCTGGCTGTGACTGTCGCAGGCAGAAGAAGCTGCTTCCCTGAGCAGCTTTTCCTCACAGTTCAAAAGTGCCTGAAAGGAACAAACAGTCAAATGTTCTGGAGTCAGACTTCAGAGTCTCTGTGTGTAATTACATCTCTGTGCTTCAGTCAGTTTTTCAGTCCTGCTGGGAAAACAACAAAATGTAGAAAATAACATTTGTGTCATTTGTTTTGAAAAATGTAAACTTGGACAGCGGCTCCATGAGACTCTGACCTGTTGATAATAACTGGAGCCAACAGACCGGCAGCTGGAGGCTGGGGAGCAGTTTCAGAACTGTTGCACTGTGTGGGTCCACGCTCGGGTCGTCCTCTGATGAAGCTGACGAACAAACCACAGACCTGCACCAGCTCGGACAGTGTCCTCTGTGGAGTCCAACCTGAAGGCGTGGTGGCAGCCCGGGCGCCGGTCAATCTCAGTGAACTCTCTGAATATGAACACATGTTGTTTTCCTCTGGGTTTGACTCAGCGAATGTTGGTCCAGGGAAAAGAGCGGCAGCAGCAGGTGGTTCTTATGGCAGCACGTCTCTGAGGTGAGGCGAGGACTTCCACGTCCCCGAGTGTCCCCCGTGGCAGCTCCACTTCACCCTCATCTGTGCGCCGGAGTGGAAAACCTCCTTGTCCACGATGGGCTGCCCACACGTCTGACACATGCGGAACAGCTCCATCAGGCTGCGGTTGTAAACAACGGTACAGTCCTTGTCGACGTCTTCGTCAGACTCGTCCGACGTCGTGACCGAGTTGAACTCCGGCTCTGAGTGGAAGCTGTCGTCCAGAGGATCGAGCGACACCACGATGCAGAAGCTTTCGTCCGAGCCCGCAACCGGAGCGGACTGCGAGGAGCTGGCCGCCGCCGCACAGGTCATCTGAGGACACAACAGAGGAGAGTCAGGAGCTCAGCACAAACACCACACATTCAGGGAAACACAAGAACCTGAGTGGAGTTCAACTGTCTGCAGTTCATGTCAGGAAACAACAGGTCAGTGTTTTCATCCAACCAGCAGCCTCCTGAACACAAGTGCATCCAACGCACTTCATTACAGTAAGAAGTACTTGTACTATTTGTACTCTGAGTTATTGTATTTACATCCCCTGAAGGACTTGTTCTTGATAATTATACTGTCGTTTTGCTGTCTGCCCCCCGGAGGCCCGCCCCTGTGAGTGGTTCTCGGGGTCAGACCTCATCATCGTCACGTCATGAACCTGGAGGTTTTGTCGGACTAACAGACCGACGTGGACTCGGGACTCTCACCGGGCTGCGGCTCCTCTTCGCCGCCGGCGGACGCGGCTCGCTGCCGGCGGCCTCTCCGCGCTCTCTGCCGGGGAACACTGACGGCACGGCGCCGCTCTTCAGCATAGGTTTTGGTGCGATGTTGAGTATTTTGGCCCGGAAGTCCTCCTCGTAGTCTTCGGGGGTGAAGTGCAGGCTGCAGACCCGGACTCCGCTGTACCGGGACACCGGTGTGTTTTCGTCCAGTCGCGGGTTCCGGATCGCTTTGAGCCACGTCCGGCAGCGCTGCGGGTCCCGCGTCGGTAAACCGTGAAACACGACCCCCATCGACTTGGCCTCGTCGTAGCCTTTACAGCCGGGGACGCAGCACCTCCACGGCATCGGGACAGTGGCGACGCACCGGCGCCAACAACCGGACAAAGCGTGAACCGACTGGACGTGACGTGTTTGTGTTGGCGGTGGATGTAGCAGGTTAGCAGAGCAGCTAGCTGCGTCTTCTTCTTCTGCACCGCTCAGGCAGCGAGGCGCTGTGCTGCCCCCTACAGGCAGCGACCTGCAAACGACTCAGAACTGCTCCTCTAGTAAGCTGCACATGTCTGTTCAAAAGAAGAAGATGAAACCAAAGTGTAAAAGTAACAAAATACTGTTTTATCAAGACGTGTTTTTCTTCTGTTGACTTGACTATGAGAGCTGTCAGTCTGGTGTCTCTGTGTCAGTGTGACAGGTTGTGTTTCCACGCTGACAAAGTCTTCAGCTGCTCTTCTTCTTCTTCTTCTTCTTCTCTGCAGGACTTTGTTTACACCAGTGGCATCGCTCTGCTGTTCTTCATCGCCTCCATCATCTTTGCTTCAGACAACAGCAGCACGACTGTGGAGAAAAGTGCCGTGGTAAGAAAACACGAGACACTGCAGCTCATACACTGACATGCTGTCCTTTCCTGCCTCCTCCTCCTCTTCTCCTCTAACTCCTTCTTTCCTTTCCTATCTCATCCTCTTCTTCTCTAACTCTTTCTTTCCTTTCCTACCTCCTCCTCTTCTTCTTATCTAACTCCTTCTTTCCTTTCCTACCTCCTCCTCCTCTTCTTTCCTACACTCTCCTTTTCTTGTCAACCCTCTCACTTCCTTTCCTGTCTCCACCTCCCTTCCTTATCTCCTTCTTTCCTTTCTTGTGGCCTGTCTGAATTGTCTCTCAGATGTTCTTGCTGTGTTCGTCCTCCAGGCTTTCGGCTTCTTGGCGACGCTGCTGTTTGTTGTCGACCTCATCTTCTTTGTGAAGAGCCGCGGGTTTCCCTTTATGAGCAACGGGAAGCAGGAGTCCAGTAACGGGGGCCCGGTGGCGGTGGAGGCTCAACCGGAGATGGAGAAACTGACCGTGCCGGCCAACGGAGCAGAATAAGTCTGTTATGTTTATACGTGTGTTTTGTTCGCTGATTATTTTACACACTATTCCTTTAACATGACGACCGGAGGCGGAGCTTCAGCGACCGACAGCAGATCTGATGTCCATATTTAAAGTAGTTTTAAATCCTGTGTTTAGTTGTCGTTTCCCGACTCCGAGGACGCTCTGTGCTGCGATTATCACTATAATCAGTCTTCCAAAAATGAATCGGAGTGTCCATCAGTGTGTGACTCCTAAAGACCAGCAGACGAGTTCTGTGATTTAATTTTTTTTTTTTTTCAAAGAAAAAGGATGTGGAGGTTTCTCCCTGTTTATTATACATTTAGAAAGATATTTCTGAAGGAACAACAGTGACACTAAAACCACAGAACCACTAAATATTCTGCTGTAAAGTTTATTTCTGAAGATTTCAAACAATGCGATGAGTTTGAGATGAAAAATGGGTTTTCTGTTTTCTTTTCTTACTCAACATAATGAAATTTATTGACAATTTTTTTACTAATTTGACAACTCAAATCAAATAATGCATCAATAAATTCCCACAGGTGACTGAAAATTAGAAGTTTTAAATTCCTAAACATTTTCCTATAAGTCCTATAAGTGGTTCCCAACCCGGGGATAAGGACACCCCAGGGGGTCCAAGATGAATCGGAGGGTCTGAAATGATCAGAGGGTGAAGACAGAATAAAACCCGTTATTGTCACACACAGTTTTTCTGTGAGTGTGAAATATTGCACACATTTACCCCCGGATCACAAAAACATCTATAAAATGAGACAATCATACAAGAAAACTCACTGTGGTCAAACTGATAAAAGAGTTTTTTGTCACCATGGTATTTATTTTTATCTGTTCAGGCCTTAAACGCCTCATGAAAGTTCAAATGATTGGCTCCCAATAGATCTCATACATGTGTAACACGGCCAGCTGTGCAGACTTTTTCTACCAAACCACTTTGCTCTCTCACAATATTGAAATGTGTTCTAATTAGTCAGTGATCAACAGATCAAAAGAAGCATGAGTTCACAGTGAGGAGACCTTCTGCTGAACTCACATCTGAATCAATGAGATGTTTTCTTTGTCGAGTGAGAGTTTGTTTTTCAGACGCCAAACTTTCAACAGACACAAATGTTGCCAAAACTTTCCCATGAGCCTTTGCCAAAAGCTCCTCGTTCAACCCGATGAGGCAGATAAACACGGCTGACAGCATCCTACCTGAAAGTCCAGCAGCTTTTCTCCTCTGACCTCTGACCTTCCTGTAGACCATCAGTTCTTTATTCCACCACTTCAAAGATCATTCCTAAAAAAATATTTACTTTGTATACAACATGTTTTTTCAGACTGTACTTTCAAGCAGCCTTATGTTTGAGGCGGGCCTTTGTTTCTTATTTCTCCTGTTCCATAAGTATATTTCTTAAAGCTGAAGTTTATGTTTTTGATATTGTTTTATATTCTTCAAATTTTTGTTTCATGGTTTTGACTTAATAGTTCATTTGATCGTCAAGTTCTGTGTGTGTGTGTGTGTTTTTAAATTGTAAAGATTAATCTCTTTCAGTCTGTAGACCAAACTCTGATTTTATCTTAATGACTTTGTATTTTTTAAATTGAATCTGTTATGAAGGACGTTATGCTTTTATGTTTGGTCAAATGCAAAAACTCTCTGAATATAAATGGTTATATTAGGAAAAAATGCCTCCTCACTGACCCGTTGGTTTTGTTTCTCTTTGGAGTCATTTTGTGACTCCTGTCAGCCTTCAACACAGAGAGTGGCTGTACCTCTCAGTCACATTAATACATTTTTAAAAGATGGTTTTTACTCATATTTAAATTTTTATGCCCAGAAAATGAAGTGGACTGCAAGTTAAAAACAAATACAGCTAAGTGAAAACTAATTTGCAAATCAAAAAATTACAAAACTGATGTGCATATACATAATACATAACCAAGCAAAAAAAGCTGGTGCAAACATATCAATCACTGAATACACTGGAAAGGAAGGTCATTAAAAAGGAGAAACCAAGCTGAATTTACTTTTGGATGTTTCTGTAACGATATGCTTTGTGTTCTGTGCCTGTAAAATAAATTAGTTTTCTATCAATATATAAACACAAAATACTGTATGAAGGTACAGTGAAGATTTGACTTTGTCTATTAAAATTGCTGCAGTTTCATATCTGACATGATCATTTGTATTATTCTGTCATTTAATCAACAGATTTTCAAGCAATAAATCTTTCTTAAAATTTTCTGTCTCTGAGCTCAGTTTGAGTCACTGTCTTTGTGTTTTCAGGTCAGTCAGCTGCCGAAGCCCAAACTCTTTTGGACTGTGACAGAAATAAAGATGTTTTACTTTAATAGAAACTGCAAACGTTGAAAGTGACAAAAAGTGAACATGCTGACAATACCATGTATATTTTCACATATTTACTGCTGACTACTTTTACTTTGACCACTTTATGTACATTTTCCTGATGATACGTGTATTTCACAGGTTTGTATAAGTACTTTTGTGAATTTGTCTCTCATTGTGGTGACCTTCTCTTCTTCTCTTCACCACTTAGAAACGTGTTCGTTCAAATGAGTAAAACAGCGCCCCTCTAGATTTACCGGCTGGTAAACGGCGGCCTGTGCGGTCAGAGCTGGTATTACACCGCTGGCAGAAACAGGTGGTTTTAAAAAACGCGGTTCAGGTTCAAACACGCGCTCGTCTCCTCTATCGATAGATTAAAGATGATTGATTATAAATATTCAAAGTACCAGAGAGAAAAGAAACAGTTTATCGCTTCACGGTGAAACGGTTCAGTACCTTTACCTGCCAGGATTCAAACCGCCTGTTTGTCACGTTTCATGCTAATTTATTAGTTTTATTAGCTCCTGCTCGGTAGCTTAGCTTAGCCTGTTAGCACCTCATTGCTACCGAGACTCGTAAGCAACAGGTGGAGATTTCAAACATGTTTATCAGCGGTTTCTGTGAAGGACATGGAAGACACAGACAGACACGATCGTCACTTCCTGTTTGGAGGACCTGGTTAGTGACACTTCCTCTGACGTCACAAACTGATCAGCTGTTCTGATCTTCTGCTTGAATCAGTCTTTGGTCTTATAAAGTAAAATTACATCAACATCAAATGTATTATTATTGTTTTATCATCATCAAAGATTGACCAGCTGTTTCTCCATCATTCATTTAGTGAGTGATTAATCAGTGATGTGAGTAATGTAACAGTAACAAATGTAACAGTTTGCAGGTGAGTTTTTCTTCAGCAGTGTTGACTGTGATGAGAGACTGTTGGGCTCAGCAGGACCGAAGCCAACAGTTTGGAGAAGATCTGTGTCTGATGAGCAGCAATGAGACAGTGAAGCTAAACCAGCTGAAACAAAAGTCTTACTTTTACATTACTGAGATGCATTTTACAAAATGTAAAACAAAAATGTAAAAGTGTGTGAAAGGATGCAGAAGTAAAACAACATTAGATAGATTTAATCTCTAAAGCTTTAGGTTCATATTAAGTTAAATATTCAAATCCACCTTCATGTTTTAATTGTCATGATTTCATCAGATTCAACCACGATTCTAAAAAAGTTGGAAAACAAAACAATGTGATCTTTGCCTGATCTCTTTTGACATATGACAACAGCACAAAGTCAATATTTTTAATGTTTGATCATCAGCTTCATTAATTGTTGTAAATATCTGCTGATTCTAAATATTACAGCAGCAACATGTTTCTAACAAGTTGGGACAGGAGCAACAACAGGCTGTGAAAGTTGTGAACTCATCCAAAACCCCCTGTTTGGATCCTTCCACAGGTAAACAGGTTCATTGGTAACAGGCGAGAGGATCATGATTGGGTATGAAAGGTTCATCCTGGAAAGACTCAGTCGTTCACAAGCGAGGATGGAGAGAGGGTCAACACTTTGTGAACACATGACTGGATGACGGAAATGAATACATGGACTCAGGAACAACTTCAGAAACGTCCTTGGAATCTGGGTTGTAGAAATATAATAAACCTCTTAAAGAAAGAACAGAAAAGAGTTGACCATGAACTCCAGGACTCAGTACTCCGCAGACGCAGCCAGTCACCATCGATTACTTTGAGAGCAGATGTGTTCCAGATGCTAACGTCAGACACTCTGGCCTCTTTGCTCTGGACGTCCCAGCTCCTCTGTAGACTCTGGAGGCTGACACAGACAGCAGAGTTCAGACGGTAAAGAAGAGATGAAGAAGGGAAAAGGACAAGCAGCTGCCAGCCACAGTGGGTCAGAGCGATGAAGACCAGCAGTCAGAGTGTAGAGAGATCAGGACAGATCAGGAAGAAACAGTCTGTGAAACGAGTCATCCTCACAACAATAACACAGGAGTGGAGCTGTAATATCAAGTTAGTCCTGAGGGTGGCGCTACAGAAGGGTCAACACTGGTGGATAGAATGAACCCAGAGGTCGCTGTGCTGCAGAGTTTAAAGCACCGCTGTGTGTGAGGATGACAAGTGTTCAATTCTTGTTTTTCAAAAATGTGTTTCAAAAGAGCTGACACAAGCCATGACACAAGGAGGAAATTATGACACTTTTATCAGCTTCGAGTAGCAGAAATGTCGTCATCCAGGAGGCAGGTTCCTGTTTCAGCACAGCTTGTGAGAGATTACAGATAGATTTTAGATTTTTAGTGACCTGGTTTCATCAGAGTCCGTCAAACAGGAGTTTAAGGAGTTCAGGGAGGAACAATGTGTTGTTCAGCAGCAGCAGGGCTGAAGCTCTGTTGTCTGATGTGTTTGTCAGTGACTCACCTGCTCCGTCACCTTCTTCAGCTCTCTGTTGCTTGCTTGGAAACACGTCCTGTAAAGATGGATGTAAAATAGAGGTGCTGAGTAGAATCTAAGATATGACTTCACCTACTTAATCATTTATATCTGTACCACAAATCTAGATACAAAGTAAGTAGAATCAAAGGCAACTGGACTTGAAGATGTTTCGCTTCTCATCCGAGAAGCTTCTTGAACTGAAAGTGACCTGAAGAAGCTTCTCGGATAAGAAAGATCTTCAAGAATCTACACCAGCTGCCTTTGATCCAACTTGCTTTTGTGTACCATGACCTGAATGACTGAGAACCTTCACAGACATATTCCCTAGTTACAAAATGTTTCACACAAAATAATAAAATGAAAATAAAATTGAAATGAGCTTGAACATTCAGTTTATCAACTGTGATTGTGAAAGATTTGTGTTTGGTTCTGATAGGTGAACGTTACCTTCTGATGATGAGGGAGGCCACTACAACGATGAGCACAGTGTGCAGAGCGAAGAGAACCAGACGAACAACCAGCAGCTTATCAACTGTCCCACAGTTTGTTCCTGTGGAACAGGACACAAAGCTGTTGGACTGTGGACATTCAAAAACCTCTGAACTCCTCAAACACCAGGAAGATCCAGTCTGTTCTCATTTTGAATTTGGATGTCTACCTCAGCTTCAGTCATCTCACTTGATCTTCACTGCAGATGTATGATGATCTCGTCAAATAGATCGGTGATTGTTTAAGTAGAAAAAACTAGTAACGAGTTTCATTTCACCACAGAGAAAAAGTGCTCCAACAAACCTTCCACATGCAGCCTGTAGGGCGGCGAGAGTGTGCTGCCGTCGCTCTTCAAACCACAGGTGTAGTTCCCAGAATCCTCTGCGGTCAGAGGGCCGAGCTGGAGGGCGGGGCCGGACTCTGAGAGGGCGCGGCCGTCTTTGACCCAGGTGACCTCCAGTTGGTGGAAGGTGCAGAGCGCAGTGCAGAACAGTGTGACCTTCTCGCCTGCCGCCGGCTCTCTGTCGCCACTGGAGCTGTTGACCCGCATTTCACCGCCATCTGAATCACAGCAAGGTGTTTCAGACTTGTCCGAGCTTGATTTTTCATTTAAATGTCATTCACTGATGTCTTCAGAAAATTCAACTGGAGAATTTTGATAATTGATAGATATCAAGTCATTTTTCAAGCACAAACGATCCTGGACTCTGGTGAAGGGTTTTTAACTACTTTCACACATTTTGTTGACAAAACAATCAAGAAAATCCTTCCATCCTTAATCTGTCGATTGATTAATGATTCATTTCATCAATAGTTGCAGCCTTTTGATTTAACGGCTTTCATAATATTGATAGTAGTTCTGTTGTTAAATGTACTGGTTACCAGCACAAGCATCACAGTCTATCAGTCCAGTTTGTAGATGTTGAGCTATTTCACTGAATTCTTGTTTTCATAGTATTGTCATGGACGTTCTTACCGATGACGGTGACTCTCACTCCTGGCTGCCGGCCAGTGAAATGTCCTTTGTTATTATTTGCTTCCATCCTGAAGCGCAGAGTTGCTTCGTCTTCCTTCTGGACGTCTGTGATCTGTAGCGTGCAGTTTCCCTTCTTGTCTCCCAGGTATTTGTAACGAGGGTGTTCGTTCGGTGAATCGCTGTCAAACACACTCGGGGTGGTACCCTGACAGATCTCGTGGTTCTGGCACCAGCGGACTCTGACGATCTCAATCAAAACTTCTCTTCTGTCCTCGATGACAGATTGAAGTGGAGCGAAGGTGCAGAGGAGGCTGACAGTCGATCCTTTCACAGCACAAACAGGATCTGGATAGTCCACGCTCTGACCCACAGCACCTGGACACACACCAGTGACGACCGCCGGGTTTAAGCCCAAAGGACTTTGACTTAGAACAAGTACTTTGATGTGAACATTAGCAATGAGAGTAAATGAATTAAAATGGGCTTTGAGCTCTAAAATAGAAAACAGAGAGAGGAAAAAATAAGAACTGTTTTGAATCATATTAATCTGTGACCAAGCGTTCGTCTTACCAGCCAACATGAGCAGGAAGCTCCAGACCATGTTTTTGTCCCAGACTGCCATCCTAGAGCGACGCCAAGCGAAGACACTGGCATTCGCACTGAGAGGAACTTTATATGTGTTTGTGGTTATTATCTCTCTTCAGACTCTACCCTTCCTTTGCTCATACTTCTTCTTTCATCTGAAATATCTCAACAACTGTTGCATGGTTTGTGAAGAAATGTGCTTCAGACGTTCATGCTCCCCTCAGGATGAATTGCAATAATTTGGATTTGGATGTGTCCAGTACTTCGGACTTGTCAAACCCCTGCAGAACTGGAGACGTTCACATCAGCCTCAGCTGGACTCTGATGCTCATGACTGGACTCATCAAGTCCACAGTCATGTTCATCACTCACACAGCTGGTTTCCATTAATCTCTCCGTTTGGTTTGACTCCTCTCAACTCTCCTTTTTAAAAACTGACCTCGGACAGGAAGGAGAGCCAAGATACAAACAGCCCTGTGATGTGGGTGGAAATATTGTGAAACATGCACCTCTTCACCTGCTCCTCAGGTGAGACGGCTTCAGTGTGCTGGAATAAAAGAAAAACAGACGTCACACTGAAAACTGACCACCATCGTCTGAGTTTCAGAGCTCCTCTCGTCCAATCAGAGGGCTTCACGGCTGGCTGCCCGCTCTCTGAGTCGTGGTGGAGGACTCCTGGTTCCAGCGAGAAGGACGGACAAGGATGGAGAAGAGGAGGAAGAGGAGGAGGATGAAGGTGTGTTGTCCTGCTGGTCCTCCTCACGGTGACTCAGCAGGTCTGCAGGTTTATAAAGAAGCAGCCGTGCTCACTCGGTCACCACAGAGACAATGAGCTGGCTGCTCCCCATCGCCTGCGTCCTGCTCTGCTGCCCGGAGCTGCTGCAGGGCAAAGCTTCAGGTAAACAACCCACTTTAAAGTTCCAGAGTTTCTCTCTTACTGCCGTCAAAGGTCATGTAGTCAAACCAACAATGTGCTTGTTTAAAAAAAAAAACAGGCCTCGAAAAGTTTCATGTTTAAAAAGGTTCAATAACTTCCTCAAACAGCTGCTCACTGTTCTTTATCAGACAAACAGGAGGAACCAGTTCATTTGTTGGGGACTATTTTCAGCGGTGGATGAATCCACATTTGGTCTCTAGTGAGTGAGAGTAGCTGGTTGGGCAGGCAGAATTTTCCAAGTCAACTTCAAACAGCTTCTTCATTTGGTTTCTGTGATGGATATTTGTACGTATATTTTATATAACTGACCTACAAACACTTCGTGTAGCAACAGGGACGATCGTCGATTCATCATTCCTTCATGGACATGAGAGTGATTTGAACTAACCTCCTATCAGAGCCATTATGGTATAAAACTAATAGAGTCTAGATCTGTTCTGTCTGTTCTGTGGATTTCGACCCTTCAAACCCTCATTCTGGATTCTCTTCCGTGGATCTGTCACCCACATGTCAGGTCTGCAGATGGCTGCTCACCACAGGTTTGCTCTGCGCTCCATGGGGGAAGTTAGTGGATTTGACTTGATGTGATATTAAAGATAATGATGTGAAACAGAACGTGATGCTGTGATATTGTCACACAGACTTTGAAAGACAGCTGCTTTATTTATATGGGAGACGTTTCTCTTAAAGAGATTTTTTTAGTGTTTAAATATCTTTAAGAAAACACTCTTATGAATGTTTATTCATGTGACTTTAAGTCTTTTGCTGCAGAGAGCTTAAAGGTTTGAGATTAGAAAGGATCACCCAGGCTTCCTCCTCTTCACCCTTCATGGCCTCTGTGCTGCAGTCCTGCTCCTGCTCCGCTAACACTGAGCACCTTGTGTCCTTTACCATTTTATCTTATCAGTTAAACTGATGAACGGCTGACTGACAGTCTGAGACAACTGCAGGCTGCTTCTGACCATTGAGTCAGATGTGTGTTTATAAGCTTGCAAACTATTAAGGCGTGCTTCTCCTGATGTTTTTTGAGTAATGTACTTTCAGGTTCATTTTTTAATTTATTTTTTATTTATTTCTTAAAGTTTTCTCTTTCAGGAAACTGTAAAAACAACATTGAGCTGAACTTTGTAAAACTTTGAGGCCTGCATGTCACTGTTTACTGATGATGTCACTGTTTACTGATGATGTCACTTCCCTCTGATGACATCACTGCAGAGTACCAGCTGGAGTCAGAGAGCCGGAGTCAATGTGAGGTGCTGAGGGGCGTGGCTGTCGCCAAGCAACAAGCTGGCATCCCTCAGTGTTTGGAGGACGGCGGCTTCAGGTGCGAACCTGCAGCTCCTATTTCTACACGTGTGTTAAAGAAAGCAGCCGTCCAGCAAACCTTTCAGAATAAAATGTCAAATGTGAAGTTAAAGTTCTAAAACATCATCATTGAACCATCTTTTCTTTCAGATATGTAATGTGACAACACACAGGTCTGAATGAAAAGACCTTGTGTAAAACTTTGGCTTGAGTTATAAATCAAAGAGGGTGGAGGAAGACAAAGCTTCCAGTGCTTTCATTTTTTTTTTAGACATCGGCCCAGTGGGACAGTGCCCGGTGTGCCAGATAGGCAGTCCACCCCTGTGCAAATCCCATCATTGTATTTCTTTTCAAGGTGGATAACCAAACGTGTGTGTGTGTGTGTGTGTGTGTAGACCTGTGCAGTGCAGTGGGCGGGGTCAGGAGTGTTGGTGTGTTGATGCTGAAGGTCAGGAGGTCGTCGGGACTCGAACCAACAGCTCA
>JBBMOC010000271.1:85773-124180 GCA_037975185.1 Centropyge bicolor | reverse complement strand
CGGACCCACAGTCAGTCCGCCCACTGGCAACGTCACAACAGACACCGGTAACCACACGACACCCGGACCCACAGTCAGTCCGCCCAGTGGCAACGTCACAACAGACACCGGTAACCACACGACACCCGGACCCACAGTCAGTCTGCCCACTGGCAACGTCACAACAGACACCGGTAACCACACGACACCTGGATCCACCACCACCGAACACCACACCACAAACGTAACCATGAAAACACACACTGGGACAGGTTCCCCCGGTAACAACAGTCAGGCAAACTCTACATCCACTGTGACGACACCTGACAAAACCACGGCAACAAGAGCTACAACAGCCAGCAGTTCGCCTTCATCTGTTTCCTCCAATACACCAACCACAGCGGAGAGCGTGCCCCTGGCTGGTGGCGGTGGCGTTCCTGGGTGGGGCATAGCTCTGCTGGTCTTGGCAGCTCTGGTTCTGCTGCTGCTGATCCTGCTGCTGATCGGACTGGTGAGTCTTACAACCAAGCAGCTCCATGTTCTGGAAGTGTTTCTCAACATGCTGTTCATTGGGCTCTAGAGGGGTTGGTAGGTGGGTAGATCTTATCTATGGGAACCGATGGCCGACCCCCACACACGCTCGCTGTAGTCCAGAAACATGCAAAGACAATCGTGTCATACAGTTAACAAAGTCAGTATTTTTCCTTTACAGCTTGTGTGGTGCTGCTGCTATAGGGGGCACTCCGACGGCTTCAGTCCCTACGAGCCACCGACCCATAGAGACGACATCCCTCTGTACACCACACACAGCCGCTTCCAGGGGCCCAACGGGAAACCAAACGTACGTCCAACCTGTCCACACACACATCTATGAGGTCAACAGGTGTCCTGACGTCCTCACAAGGACAGCGATCTGACACACACATACATTTGCACAGCTAGATTTCACTGACTTCCATTCACTTAATCCTATAAAGGAGTCCCTGGAGTTGGGACAGAGTCTGGTATCTGTTGCTCAGATGTTGGTAAATGTCGACGCATGTTGAATGTGAATGGGTGTGTATCAACTTGAGGAGACTGTCGTAATGGTTTTTCAGTTCTTTGTACTTTAATGAGTCAACATTTGCTCAGGGAACATGGAGAAATGAGGGTGATACCTTCCTACACTGTGATTGTGACTATGACAACGAGGACATGGACAAACAAAAACTTTCTGTGGGTGTGACTCGGACTCTTTATTGACTTTAGCAGTAAAAATGAAACTTCACACTTTAGCTTTCGTTATAAGCACATAGGCTACGAGCTAACTCGGTTGTTTATACGCTGATAAATCATTACTGTCAGTCACAAGTCGGACGTGGTACTAACACTTGGCCAACTTCCTGCTCTCAGCTGGTCCAAGTATCACAGTTTCTCCTGCTCCAAACATAAGACTTGTACTGACGGCTGCCACCACTTTCAATAACATTATACTTATACTTAGCTCTTTTTGGTTTATTTGCTTAAGTGCTACATGTTGTCTGTGTCTGGATTATCCACTGATTAAGTTTTTGTAGGCAGAACTTGACATTAAACACGATGTTAATAACTATGTTTACATTTAATGCATCACTTTTCGTGTAGAATCGAGTAATAAAAATAAGCTCCAGCAGCCTGTCGACAATTTATCGACCAGCTACGCTGCAAATGTCTCAACTAATGAAAACAAAACGTGTAAATGATAAATGAGTTTTAAGAAGAAGAAGACACTTTATTTTGTATTGTTGCACACACATGCTACATGTATTGGGAAATTCAATCTCTGCATTTAACCCATCCGTGGGTACACAGCACATGAAACACAACAACCGCACGGAGCAGTGGGCAGCTATTATTGGAAGCGCCCGGGGAGCAGATCTTCAGGACAGTATAAGGTGCCTTGCTCAAGGGCACTTAGACGATGGGAGTGTCCATCTGTTGCTCCTCTTGGGCTTGTAGGTGCTGGTCTGGTCCATCTGGTCCCACATCTGGTCCAGGTATCTTGTTGCCAGTCTGTGGCCTCGAACTAGCGAACTTCCAGTCGATGCCCCCACTTCTCTGACCCACCGTCTCTCCCCAAGTTTTGAGTGGCGCGTACGGGGATCGAACCCTCGACCTTGGCGTTATTAGCACCAACCTCACCTTTGAGGCACTAACCTCAAAGAAACAGACCAACATTGTATGAGATCTTTTCGTCAATTTCATCACTATGTCCAAAAAAACGGATCCAGGAAGTGTTTAGCCTAGCTTAGCATAAAGACTGGAAACAAGGGGAAACTGCTAGCCTAGCTCCACCAGAAAGAAATACCCCAAAGACTCAACACGTTAGCGCTCATCCCATAATTCCTGTCTTTCAGGAAGGCCTGGACAAGCCGATGAAGAACAGGACGGGGACGTACACGGTCAACCAGTAATGACGCTCATTAGCTGGACGAGAGGACAAGCGTCACATGACCATCACTTCAGACATAAAACACACTCTTTGTTTTATTTCTGTTTTATTATTTTTTAAATTATAATCCTGCTTTTAATGAAAATCTGACATTTTTATTGTTAATTTCATTTTCAGCTTTTATTTATTGTCTGAAAAAGCACTGTGGAATTTTTAAAAATCTACTAACAACAATGACAAATAATAAACATTTTGTTTTTGTAAAAAAAAATGCTACAACTCATTTCATTCTTATGATAAAAAAATACTATTTAAAATGATAACTCTGTTTTGTCAATTTTAACTGATCATTTGCTTCTAATTACACAATATTCACTGCCTTTATTATTAGTATTTACATTTAGATACATGAGACACTATTTTTACTGTTATTACTGCTTTAGGTTACATTTTAGTAATTATACCAAAATAATTGTTTTTTAAATTCTAACATATTATACTTTGATAAAAAAAAGTTAGTGTTGTTACTATTACTGTCATGTTAAATTGCTTTAACATGATTTCCAATGTAATTACCTGCCACTTACATTAATGATCAGATTTGCATTCATTATTATCATATCATGTCATGTCATGTCGTCATATCAGCATGAAACTTCTGGTTCAGATCAACAGTCTGAATCATTAACACCTGCACTGGACATAAAGACCTGAGAAAGTCACACAACTGAAGCTGCATCTTTGTTCACGGATTGGTTCATTTGAATTCATCTCTGACGGGCTTCATCTCCTGATGTGTCAGAAACAAAGAGTCAAAAATGGAAGAGGTGCAAACGTGAGTCTGGATCCAGGACGTCAGGTAACGTCCAGATTATTATTGTGATTACTATTATTATTATTATTATTATTATACACATTTTTAACCTGATTTTTTGGCTGATTCTTGTTTCATCAGCAGTAACTTGCTGTTAGGTTGGATGATGTTTCGTACGTTGTGTCGCACAGTGTTTTCACTGCCGCCGCTGCTGCAGCTGCTTCATAGTCAGATTTCCGTCTGGCAGCGAACTCACTGTCCCACTTTGCTGGTCATTGTGTTCTGAGGCAGGAAGCTTCCAGTCTGAAAGTGGATCCTCATTGTTGCAGGTTTGATTCCTCTTTTTGAACCAAAGTCCAGGTTTATTTTTTCCAACAAAGCAGCTTGATGACAAAGAGCTTCACAAAGACAGAAAGAGCAGCCGGGGTGTGGAGCAGGCCGCTGTTTGATACGAGGGTGATGGAGCTGATATCAGCACACAGAGACTGGGCTCCTGGGCGGAGTCAGAGACAAACGTCCCACAGGCTGCGCTGAGTATTAATCAATAACTCTGAGAGTCTTCACTCACTGCTCTCTTCATGTGAACAGAGCTGAGCGAGTCGAACAAGTGTGTTCATCTCCATCTACAGAGTCACTGTTCAATGTTTCAGTCATGTGATTCACTTCCTGTCAGCAGCCAATCACCTGAGCACGAACATGAGCACAGGGACCCTCGGGATGAGGTCAGAGGTCAATAATAACAACTATTATTATTAAATGCTGCCTATGAAAATACAATGAGGACTCTGGAGGAGGCTCGAAGGCCTCTCACTTGTGTTTTGAATTACACCACATGAAAATGCAAAGATCGCTGCACCAGAACAGCGCTCGTGTATCTCTGTGTGGAAATAATGAGATTAGTGCGATGGAGAGCAGCGTGTGTGTCAGGCAGAAAACACACACCCCTCACACGGCTCCACCCGTCAGCGATGACTCAGCAGCTCCAGTTCTGATCCAAACTGACGTCACCGCTGGGTTTGGTTCTGTTCTGTTGGTTGAAGGTGTGACAGCTTCAGACAAACATCGTTATGAATAAGTGTCAAGTGTTAATAAGTCACTCAGGGTCAGTCCATGCCAAGTCACCAGAAGCCTCCCGACTGACCGTCTCAGATTTGCTTCATAATTTTTTTATTTTAATGTTCTTGTTACTAATAACTGCTGTGCAAAATTTCAGGCCAATATCTCCACTAGTTTCAGAGATATTAAGCCTTCAAATGCATGTGGAGCAGTAAAAAACGCTGATGTATAGTATGTGATATTTTTAGGTGAATTTTTTGGATGTTACAAATTGACTTTAAAACTACTCAGAAGCAGTGAAGGTTAATTCTCAGCATGAAATTGTTGGGGTTTTTTTTTGGGGGGGGGGGGGTATTTCCACCTTTTTTGGACAGTTAATGAGTCAGTGAATGAAAAAGGGGGCGTGGCCTCATATTTAGCATAGAAACCAGTGTTACAATAAAACATCCATAGTTTGATGGCTAATAACTTTTGAACTGTTCACACTAAATGGTTCAGTTTCATTTTCACACATGATTCTTTGATAGAATGAGGCTCTGTACACAGAAGAAGAGCTGTGTATGTGACATATTTGCAGATTTCTGACATGCCAAATATGGCTTCCTGAAATGAGCGTTTGTCCATGGTAGCACTTTTGGCTCTCTATATCTCCAGATTTAATGGCACCAGATGTCTGATTCTTTTCAATATATGAGACATGTTGTAGTACTATCAGGAAAACAAGTTATATCTGTGACAGAAATGATCCTTGTACATACAACAGAATTGATACTCTGAAAATGGGGAGAAAAAGCTTGTCGCGTCTGTATTTTGAATGCTTATAGCAAAAAGACAAGACAAGGTCTACCAGAAAACAAATGAGATGAGTGAAAAGAGCAAGGTCTAATTGATAAATGTACCAAATATGAAGTTGGTGCTGTAAAGAAAACTATTGAATTAAGCCTGTTGAATATAAAACCTTCTATATTCCACAGCCTTAATTAAATAGTTTTCTTCACAGCCGCACCTGCTGCTGTCAGGGTGCAATACCACATCTGACCACAGCCCAGAGGGGCGCTGTTTCACTACTTTAAGGAAAGAGCTGAATGTGAGTTTGATCGTTAACAGAGAAAAAAGGATTTATGCTTTTAATTAAAGTGACACTGATCAACTATGTGGCCACAGCTATGTGGACCCTTGACCCTGTCCAGGTGCACAAACACACTGCTCAGTTCAGTCATGGAATCTGTGCAGTTGTAGATTCACAAAGAGGGACTGGTGTCATATTCAAATAATCTACGACCTGACAAAGGAAAAATGTCGAATGTTTCCTCTCCCTGATGCTGGGGGTGCTGACAGGGCCACAGTCACACTCACCTGACCGAGCGTCTCTGACATCACTTCAGCTGAATTTTTCATTCATTTAACAGTGAAACTCTGTTTTCTAGGTCCAAATGCTGCTTCAGCTGATTCTCCAGTGGCAGAAAAAAAGCTCTGCTCATTTCTCTTCATTCATTCTTTTATTAGTCAAATGTAAATGCTCTGAGTTTATCAATGCCTGATTAAATATCCACCATGTTTACATTTGTCATCAAAAAACATCAACAGGAGTCCGGGCTTCGAGAGGTGTGTGTCGCCACCTGCTGGCCTGAAGCCTCGGCTGGCGTCATTCCTCTGATGCAGGATTGCCCTTCCTGATGCCTGCAGGGTCAGAGGTCAGAGGTCAGGGGTCTCCAGGCTCTTCAGCCACAGCTCCAGGGCGAACTTGGTGCCGGTGCTGACCCGCTCCACGTCCGGCCCGCTGAGCGGCGCCCGGCTGACGAACACGGTCAGAGGCAGCGTGGAGTCCCTCAGAGCTCCTGCTGTGGAAACCTGCCACACACTGGACACACAGCAGGGGGTCAAAGGTCACAGGGCTCAGGACTAAATGAGCATTTTTTTGTAATATATTCCATTTTGTAAAAAGGTCAAGTATGGAAAGAAAAAAGTCACGATTCAACAGACCACAGGAAAGTTCGCCTTTAACACAGAAATGTTTTTCCTTCATTTGCTTTCAGCTGCTCTTTAAAGACTTAATTCCTAAAATTCCCCAAATAATGTTCAACAAAACTCTGCTTTCTTGGACGTGAGTCCAGACGACACATGAAGGCTGATCTTTCTCACTGACGGCAGAAGAAAGATCAGAAAGGTCTTCATTCTTTTATTTGCTGACTGTTAGCATCTTGTATTAAAGAGGAAGTGAAAACACTGTGAACTGCACTTCAGTCTAGTGTTCTCCCACATTCCTCATTGTTCATCTGACACATGTAGCAGGCTTCTTCCAGTAGTTCATTCAAAATCCAGAGAAAGAAAAAAAACCTTTCCTCCCGTTAAACGAGGCTGCGGACAAAGGAATAATACAACAAGTCAACGCATCAACTTTCCCCGGAGCACAGGCGCTCTCAAAGAGGAGGTGGAGCGAGACCGCGGATTCAAACGAATAATAAGAACTATGGAAGCGTGTACTTTGACGGCTGCAGTACCTGACGGCGCTCGGGAGGCCGTCCCTTCCAACCTCAGCGTCCTCTCCGTCCACCGCCGACACGATGGCTCTGACCAGCCGGCTGTCAGCCCACACACAGGCGCTGACCTCGGCAGGAGACGGGCTCAGAGAGGCCTGAGGTGGAGACACACGTCACACGTTCTGCTGGAGCATCAAACGTCCACCGAGACGTCTGAGACACGGAAGTCCTGTCAATCACACGAGTGAGTGCCAACATACCTGGAGCTGCAGGTGAGAGAGGGGGGAGCTCAGCAGCATGTAGATGACTATGTGATGTCTCTGAGGAAGTCCTCTGGACAGCATGGGGGGGTACACTGACTGACAGACAGAGNTGTCTCTGAGGAAGTCCTCTGGACAGCATGGGGGGGTACACTGACTGACAGACAGAGGGACAGAGAGACAGACAGATAGACAGACAGATAGAGGGACAGAGAGACAGACAGGCAGGCAGACAGACAGACAGACAGATAGACAGACAGACAGAGAGACAGACAGACAGAGGGACAGACAGAGAGACAGACAGACAGAAAGACAGATAGACAGAGGGACAGAGAGACAGACAGATAGACAGAGGGACAGACAGACAGACAGACAGACAGACAGAGAGACAGATAGACAGACAGATAGACAGAGGGACAGAGAGACAGAGAGACAGACAGACAGAGAGACAGAGGGACAGAGAGACAGACAGACAGACAGAGGGACAGAGAGACAGACAGACAGAGAGACAGAGGGACAGAGAGACAGAATTGACTTTAGTTGAATACAAACCTTTAATCTCAAACCCTTTAATTCATTTTTAGAGGATTAACTGACAATCTAGTGTTGATATCTATCACACATTGATGCTCCTGTCTCTCTGTCTGTCTCTCTGTCTGTCTGCCTGTCTGTCTGTCTGTCTGTCTGTCTGTCTGTCTGTCTGTCCGTCTGTCTTACCTCCCAGAGTCCCAGTATTTTGGGAGAAACTTCCTCTGGTTCCAGTGTCAGTCCAGTTTCCTCCTTTAGCTCCCTGAGGCCTGCATCCAGCAGCTACACATACAGAATAAAAAAGGTTCTGCTGACTCTCTATATTCAGTCAAGAAGAAGAAAAACTTGTTGAATTTGTTCAAATACGGAAAAAAATTACTCACTGTCTCATCTGGCTCAAGATGCCCCCCTGGAAGAAACGAAGCCATCAAACATGAACCATAACAGCACAAATCAACACTACACAGGTATGTGTGTGTGTGTGTGTGTGTGTGTGTGTGTGTGTATGCGTGTGTGTTCACGTGTGTGTGTGTGTGTGTGTGTGTGTGTGTGTGTGTGTGTGTGTGTGTGTGTGTGTGAGAGAGAGATGAAAACTGAAGGTCCAGATCTGAGTCTAACATCCTGACTGTTTGTCCACAAACACTCAATCCTACATTTCCCACAATGCAGCTGCTTCTTTAACAGGTGAGTGTCCAACCTGGAGGAACCCACACGTTGGGGAATATCCGAAGCTCCTTCGCCCGCCGTGTCAGCAACACTCTCTGATTGGCCGTCTGCAGGATGATGGCCACGCCCACATCTATCCCACGCTGCTGAACGTCCAATGGAATGGCTGCCGCCTGCGTGTGGGACAGGTGTTTGATGGGACAGAAGGCGGGTCTCTGGAGACACGAGGGCGACAGGAAGGTGACAGATGTTACAGAAGGAAAGAGTCCAAACGTTAAAGGCAGAAGGTGCAGATCTTCACCTTCAGAGCCGTCCCTCGTCCCTCAGCTCTCCTGGAGAGGACCAACTGGTTTTTCTCCAGAGAGCAGTTCACCTCCACCTCGTCAGCACCGCAATCACTGAAGAGACCTGTGACACTCTGACAACACAGTGACAACATCTGTCGGTGTGATGTTATTAAAGGACAATCCAACAGCTGGGGTGAGTGTGTGAGGCTGCGCTGACCTGAACGAACTGGGCCTGTTGTGGAGCCGCTCGGTCCTTACACACATAAACCAGGATCCTCCTGACTCTGTCCATGACGCTGCCTCTGTCCACCTGAGAACAAGCAGCACACCTGAAGCCTTCAGGCAAACAGGAGCCGGCTCCACAGCTCCAAACAAGCCTCAGGTGTCAGTGTGAGAAACACCGATCATGGCTGAAGAATGAAGCCCACTGCTGGAAGCTAACTGAGTATATTACTCCAGTACTGTACTCCTAACTGTACTCCTACTGAGTACTGTACTCCTACTGAGTACCGTACTAATACTGAGTACTGTACTCCTACTGAGTACTGTATTCCTACTGAGTACTGTACTAATACTGAGTACTGTACTAATACTGAGTACTGTACTAATCCTGAGTACTGTACTCCTACTGAATACTGTACTCCTACTGAGTACTATACTCCTACTGAGTACTGTACTCCTACTGAGTACTATACTCCTACTGAGTACTGTCTTTTCATTCCACCTTCTACTTCAACTTCATGACGTTCGTCAACCAGAGTCACTCACTAGTTACTTAACAAACCAACCATCATTCCATTAATCAATAAGTCGATTGACTTATTAATCATCAACTCTTTTGATCATGGTTGAATCATTTTTCCTGCAAAAACATTACATTGTTCCACATTTTCTTCTTTTCCTCTGACTGATCTGAATGTGTCTGTAACAGTCTGAATGTGTCTGTAACAGACTGAATGTGTCTGTAACAGTGTGAATGTGTCTGTAACAGACTGAATGTGTCTGTAACAGTGTGAATGTGTCTGTAACAGTGTGAATGTGTCTGTAACAGACTGAATGTGTCTGTAACAGCCTGAGTGTGTCTGTAACAGTGTGAATGTGTCTGTAACAGTGTGAATGTGTCTGTAACAGTCTGAATGTGTCAGTAACAGACTGAATGTGTCTGTAACAGACTGAGTGTGTCTGTAACAGTGTGAATGTGTCTGTAACAGTCTGAATGTGTCTGTAACAGACTGAGTGTGTCTGTAACAGTGTGAATGTGTCTGTAACAGTTTGCAGGTTTGTTCTGTTGCTCGGAGCAAACCAACATTGTGAAGGTGTCACTTTGGTACATGTGACCACATTTCTCACTGGTTTCAATAATCGATCGATCGATGGAGAAAATAATGAGCAGATGAATCCAGAATGAACGGAATCATTAGTTTCAGTCCTGAACACAACAGTTCAACCTGAGCTCCAACAGGAAACATCCTGCTCTGACAGAAGATGAACAGAGGAACAAACACAGTTGAAACAGTTTTAACTTCCGCTCACATTCGACGTCGTTCAAAGCTTCATTCGGCGGGATTCAAACCATTCACAGGTTTCTACATTCAGCTACATGGAAACAGTGAAAACCTGCTGACTGACAACAAACTGCAGCTTCACATCTTCCGGGTCACATGGTATCAGAATTCGGTTACCAACTTCAAAATAAAAGCCAGATGATCCCCTTCAGGGGCTGAAATCCCGCTTCCTCCATTTACAGAACAAAGTTTCATATGATTTAAAACGTAAACAATATATAATTGACCACAATAACATGATAAAATATCATTTCTCCATCAATAAATGTGAACATCAAGAACAATGATAATGTGAAATTCTTGATGTTTGTTGTCATCTCGTCTACATGTCCTTTAATGCTCTTAATTTGAAGGCTCATCTCTTCCTTCCGGTTCCTGAGAAAACCACAGTTGAATATTGAATTTGAGACAACTAAGATCTTAAGATGTTTAGTCACATTAATTAATTAGTTGCTGATTAACAGAATTAGTTGAGTTTTGACTTGGACAGTTAAAGAAGATCAGAATCGTTGTGGATTAATTTCCTGTTGATCTAAAGAATTGATCAGAGCAAAAACCTTCATGTTTCTTCAGTAACAACAAACAATGTGGAAAAAAAATCTTCAATTTATTGAGTAACTATTGAGTACAAACAGACAGAGAAGCTTTCAGAAACAAGTAAAAATGCAGAAGCGTCTCAAAGTGCAAACACGTCGTCTCATTTCTCAGGCTCTGTTTTTGGAATCGACTGTATTTTACATTCATCTGCAACAATGAAACTGACAACATACACTTTTATTCAGTTTGTCTGGATTGTTGATCAGAAGAGTTTTACAGTTTCGGAATAATAAAGTGCAGAGAGATGAAAAGTGACTGTCAGTGTTTCAGAGAGTCACAGTAACTGGACGCAGACGGCGTCAGACTTCCTGCATGTCGAGAGTGAAGCAGCTCACAGGCTCCTCAGCTCGACACAAACCCTGAGCTGCACCGCACGCTTCACATCCATCTTTAAAATCGTGCCTCAGTTTGTCCAGTAACATGACCTCTCTGTTGGTGACTGACTGGATGAGCCAGGAAGCAGCATAACATAATGATTACTGATTACTGATGACGAGCAGAGAAAGAATCTGTTGATTACATGTTATAAGGTTGATTTCATGCTTCTCCTGTACTACTACTGTGGTATTACTGTAGTATTACTAGTGCTATTCGGAGGCTTTGTCGTCCCCTCTCACGCCGACTGTGGAGGCGATTTGGAGGTGTCCTCGCCGTTGCTGTCCAGCAGGGCGGCGTTGCCTGTGTGTGCCGGAGACGCAGCACATATCAGGGGTCTGTCGTCGTCGACCTGCTCCTGGAGGTCAAAGGTCACAAAGCACAGATTAAAAACAGAGCGGTACAAATCTGTAACACAGACACTGTGAATCAACAGGCTGCGGCTGCAGCTGGAGTCTGGAGTCACCCGCTGCATGGAGCCGCAGCTGGAGGCTCCTGTCAGTGTCTGCGTCCACACGTCGTCGGTGTCTGTGTCCACTCGTCGTCGGTGTCTGCGTCCACACGTCGTCGGTGTCTGCGTCCACACGTCGTCAGTGTCTGTGTCCACACGTCGTCAGTGTCTGCGTCCACTCATTGTCAGTGTCTGCGTCCACACGTCGTCAGTGTCTGCGTCCACTCGTTGTCAGTGTCTGCGTCCACTCGTCGTCAGTGTCTGCGTCCACACGTTGTCAGTGTCTGCGTCCACTCGTCGTCAGTGTCTGTGTCCACACGTCGTCAGTGTCTGCGTCCACTCGTTGTCAGTGTCTGCGTCCACACGTCGTCAGTGTCTGTGTCCACACGTTGTCAGTGTCTGCGTCCACTCGTCGTCAGTGTCTGTGTCCACACGTTGAAAAACTGTTGTGCAGAAGCTGACAGGACGAGCGAACGCTGGCACCGACTGAAGAACGAACACAGATGTTTCTTTTTCTGGAGTTCATTGTTTTCCAGGAGAAACTCAACATAAACACAGCTAAATAATAAAGAAGGTCAGAATGAGAGTTGTGAACTGTCGCTCACTTCACTGGTTCTTTCAGTCGGAGTCAGAGTTTCTTCATGACTTAGAAAAACACCCAACTCGCTAAAGCTAATTAAAATGTTTCAGTGATAAGAAAGGAAACACACTGAAGCCTGTGGCTGAACCAGCGTCTCACCGTGAGGGGGGCGTAGCTGCTGTGGCGTCTGATGGCTTTGCCAGAGAAAACACAGACCGTGACGGTGACACAGACCTGCAGGACGAGCAGAACCAGGAGCAGGCCCAGAGGTCCGTACAGAGACACCTGAAACACACCCAACAACGGCCGGGGGGTCAGACACGGCCCCGCCTCCAGCTCACGCAAAACAGGTGAATTTACTTATTCATTTACAGATAATGAAAAAAGACAGAGTCTGTGGTTCAGTACTGAGCTCAGGTCCTGACGGACGTCTTCAGAGACCTGAGGGACGAACTTACATCCAGCATCCACAGCCGAGAGACGCATCTGGCCNACACACACACACACACACACACACACACACACACACACACACACACACACACACACCTGTATCTACAAACACAACAGATGAGCAGAAAGATAAATCATAGTTCTTCACTTCAGTTCATCGTTCAGTTCTCGTCAACGTGATATTTTCCCATAAAGAAAACAAACATCTCACTGGCTTCAAACAAACAAAGCAAAAAAACGGATACTGTCGTCGAGTCGTTTGTTCCGTCTCAAACTGACTGACAGCTGCATCTTTCCCACAACGTGACGTGTGCAGACTCACCAGTCTGAGCGAAGTCCGTCTCATGGCTGCCACCGTCACCGAGCCGGACACCACGAACTGAGCCACACAGAGACACAAGGTGAGCAGGCTGACCCACCTGTTATCTGTTACCTGTTGGGAGTGAGGCTACGTACGCTGACGGCCAGGCAGAACGGAGCGTGGACGATCAGCATCTCCGAGAAGACGGCAGTCAGACTGAACAGGACACACAGCAGGCCGATGATGATCTGAACCACCTGAACACACACACACACACACAGTGGTGAAACAAGTACCACATGATTCTCTGAAGTGAAAGTAACAACGCAGAGTCAGACGACTGAACATCTGATCTCTCAGTTTCCCTGTCTCACCCCCAGGCCCTGCGGCTGCCCCCGCAGGAAGGTGGCGGTCATCTTGTCCATCTTGGGGGGGGCAGTGGGCGGGGCCTGTGTGGCTGGGCGTGGGGCCTGTGGGAGCTGTGCGGCGGAGGCGGCAGAAGTCTGGAGCGGGATGGAGGCGTCCTCCTGAGGAATGACCTGGGTGACGACCACCACGCCGCCGATTTTGGTGATGGATGTCATGATAGAGGTCGAAGGTCACGGGAGCTCAGAGAGAATGCTGGGAAAACACAAACGGCAAATAAATCACAAGAGACACTGAGACGAGCAGAGCAGAAGAACCTCCGCGCCTCTCTCATCTATACGTTTCAGAGAAACAACTCCTGTCCCATACTCGTGTGTTATTTCTGTTGAATGGAGGAAACGGAGGCTCAGAGCCTCAGCTGGGCTGAAGAGAAAACTCACCGAACGATCACGTGTGATTCTTTAGGTTTTCGACCTCTGGACAAACTGACACACTGACTGTTTCTGTGGTTTCAGCTCAGAAAATGAACCAGCTCCAACCAGAGGTCAAACATTTCCACTGTCAGACACTAAACTGGACTCGAACTGTGCAGCTCCAGGCTGGATGTTGTGGTCCGAGTTCAGCACATCTGGATCGTCTCAACACGAGCAGGACTTTTATTTTGAAGACAGTTAACACCAGATGATTCCGGTTTTGATCCCTCCATTAAAACAGAACCATTTTGTTTGCTGTGAAACTTTGCTCTGATTTGCGGAAGTTTGTCTGCCTCGAGCCAAAATGTTCCATCAAAGACACCAAAGACAACGATGTTTGTATTTTAACATCAAATACATGAAGGATATTAAACGAACTGTTTTAAGACATTAGCCGAATTTACCGGAAGATCGTCCTTAAATTCTAAACCTCCCGATGAGTGACGACATTAAAATAATAAAAATCAATAATTGAATTGATAGGATTTTACATGAAGTGTAAATGTGATGACTGTTGGATCATCACATCAGCCTTCAATCTGTTTGTGACGCAGCGACGTTGATTCACCTGTTCTCACCTGCTGAGCGTCTAGTCTCCTCTCAGACGTCATCAATCAATAAATGTGACTGTTAATAAACCCACATTTATAGAGTTTACCTGCTCTTTGATCCGCTTTTTGATCCGCTTTTTGATCCGCTTTTTGATCCGCACTTCGATCCGCAGCTTCCGGAAACTTTCTGAGCTTTTCTGTTGATTCTTTCCAGGTTGAAATGCTGCCTTCAGGAGCCCATCGCAAACTCGTAAATCTGATCCACCAGCCAAATCTGTTACCTTGGAGTGGAAATTAAAAAACCTCAGAACCATAAAATACCTGCTGTGTGTGAGAGACACAGCAGAAATGACTCGATTAACTGTGTCATCTGAACGAAAAATTATAAATTATCAATCAATACAATTATAAAGTCGTTTTTAACAAGGAAGTCTTTAACAACATGTGACAAATCAAGTTGTGATTTTTGTTTTGAAACTCCAAGTTCCATTTTAAAAACTTGAACAAGAGTGAAGGGAAATATATTTTTCAGACTTTTATGAGGCTCCTGAAGCTGAACTCCGTCCTCTGTGTGTCCAGTGTTTCTGGGTAGGGACACAGCTTTGTCTTCTTCCTCTCTGGGTCGTGATCAGTCCGTCAACACTGAAGGCATCATCTGCTCTGTGATTCCAGGAATTGACGTTTGAAGGCAGCTTCGTCTTAAAGAGACAGAGCAGCTGTTTGACTGATGACTCAGGTCAGAGGTCACAGGATCAAACCGCTCCTGCAGATATTGTCGATTCATTCTGTCTGACATCTAGAAAATATTATTTATTTCAGACTCTAATTCAACACAAACAGGAAACTGTGTTTGAAAGAGTTTAAAGGAAAATTTCACTGGAAACCTGTTGACTGAACATTAAACTAATTAAAGGAAAAATTGTTTTCCTTGTTTTTTTCTTCAATTTAAAAGAATATTCTCCTGAAATGCTTTTGGTTTTTTGATTATCTCGTTTTCGAGCCAAAATCATAATTGAAAATAAAAAGTGTTTCATCTGCATTTCTGCATGTCGACATGATGAAAGTTGAACCTGCGGAGCAACATGAAAACACTCAGGCTCGTTGTTTTTAATCTCATTTATTCCCTCAGCGAATCAAAGCGAAGCCCAGAACCAAACCTGGAAACAGCTGTTTGAGGATGCTTAAAGCAGAAGCTGCAGTTTTTATATCTGAGATGAAAGTAAATCCAGAAAAATACTCTATAAGAGCAAAACAATGTCTTCAACATTTGAATCCCTGCAGATATTGAAAAAAACAGTTCGGGACACAGAAATGATTCTGTAGAAATTCTGGACTCCGTTAATAAAACACTTGGAAACAGAAAAGAATTATATTTCAGGACAAGGAGAAAAAAACGATGAAACTTTGAGTCTGAATATTTATCAGCAGAACAACTGTAACTGACTGAGCTGATCTCATGCACTGCTCATAGTCACTAATATGTTGATATGTAGGTTCATTACATTCACAGCAGGTTTCGCATGTCGTCGTGTTCACAGACAATAATTCACACAGACAGATCGATGACTGTTCATAACATACAAACACATCAAGAAAAGACAACATTCATGTATCCTGATGCCTGGTTTTAAACATCCAACATAGACAATTTAATAAAAAACGTTCACAGAAACAGGAAGTTGAGTCATTCAACCTGAATCTAAATATCATGTTACACATTCCTGTCTATGTCTAAGTTCTTTCAACGTCGCTCCATCGTATCAGTGTTAGACGGAGCAGCTCTCATCACCTTCAATCAGTATCTGAAACTATGTGTCGGAGACATGAGGTGTTTGTGACTGTCAGTTCATAAATCCGCCGATCATGCCACTGCCGACTCACCGTTACCAGATGAACACACATGCAGGACCAAGGACCAGAACCTCTCGATGACTCTGAACAGCTCCAGATGCAAAGTCAATCAAAAACCACAAAGAGGCTCAAAACAAGACAAACATGCAGAATGATGAGACGAGCTCCTTCACTGAGACGTTGTTACTCCACCACCTTGGCCTCAGGGTCCTCTTGGCTGCTCAGGGAGGGAACGCTCTCCATAGATTGATTCGTTTTACTGCCGTCCTCTGGACTGACCACACGATTCATCTTGAGCTCAGTTTTCCTTTGGTGCCACATGTGGAGCCCCCCCAGTATCAGGATGCAGATGCAGGCGGCCAGCAGGAAGGAAACAACCACCATCTCGCTGTAGTAACTCCTCTCTGTTGCTTTCTCTTCAGTGCCATCAGGCAGCTCCTTCCTGAACTGGGCATTGTCTCTGGATGTCACGGTGAAGTCCACGTCTTCGTCTTCAAAGTCATCTCTCGATCCAGAATCTTCTTTATTGGAGTCAGTCTCATCTTTTAAAGAGAATGTGACTGTATCACTGTCTGGGTCTCCTGAAGCTTGTGTCGTGGTTGTCAGCGGTATCTCAGTGAAAATGTCCTCATAGGACTCGTCTTGGTTGTTGTGGACATGGGTGTCGTCGCCCTTCGGAACGGGGCTCATGAGTCGCGGAGGCGCCATCTGTCGGACGACATAGCTCCTGACGACTTCCTTGTACCCGCCCTCCTCTGCCTCGCAGCTGTAGCTCCCAAAGGTGTCGGCGGTGGCGAGGAAGCTCAAGCTGCCATCGGCTGACTGGATGAAGACTTCCTCCGGCAGGTTTTTGGGTTGAGAGGAGGTCCAGGTCAGAGTGGCCAGGTTGGAGGGTTTCGGACACGGAAGCCTCACTGCTTCATTCAGGTGAGCTCTGATGACTGCAGGAAGGAAAATTTCAGAATAAACACGTGTGAATCAGTGATGGTGCCGAGAACTGTTTCAGCCTGTCAGTCAGTCCATTGGCTGTTCAACGCTTCGGTCCAGACTGAAACATCTCAACCACTGTCAGATGAAATTTTATACACATTCATGTAGGTCTCTCAGATGACTCTGAAATGTGTTGGAGACGCTTCATGTCTGTCAGTAGATTTACTGTCTTTCATTGAGTAAGGTGTTACCTGTGCTCGAACTGGCCTGGATTTGTCCCTCACATTCCTTTTCCACGTCACCGTCCTCCAGGTCTTGAGCCCTGAGGATCAAACCGACTGCCCGTCAGTCACTACCCAGGGCTGCTGGTGATTGTTTATCACAAAGACTCATTTACACCTTTGAGACGTATTACAGCATTAGATGTGAAACCGTCTTTGCTGCATCTCCAACATGTTCAACGACCTCCGGATTCAAGACAGATGAAATAAGTGAATGTTCATAGATGCATACAACAGAGATGCAAACGTTTCTTTCATCACTTCCTCTGCTGCTCTGCTGTAATTTGGTGCCTGATGCTTACAAATTGTTAATAAACCAAATTGATGGCAGATATTTTTGTTCTTCATCTTTCTGAGTGAGTCTTTGTTGGTGAAAAGCTGCTGGTTTTGGTCAGCATCAAACTACAGATCCACCTACTGAATGAAGTACTACAGTAATACTACAGTAATATTTAGTTTCAATTAGCAAGACTTAACTTTAAATTGAACTTCTTCTTTGAGGAAAAATAACTTCCAAAAACTGAATTTAAGGCTTAACAGCCAGTGAGGACCCGTGAGAACTTCTCCCGTGTGATAAAGGTAACGCTGACTCACATGTTCTCCTGCCGGCCCTCCAGGCTGCTGCACAGCCCCCTGGTCCGGCTCCATCCACACAGAGGATCCCTGGCCAGAACACACTGGCTACAGGTTCTGTAGATGGAGCACTTGGCCACAGGAACAGCTGTCACTCCCTCCGACGTTCCCACATAAAGGACTCCCTACAGGGAAAATCAAATATTCATCAAAGCTTCTCCTGAACAAAACCAACCTCACACGATCTTTTACTTGTGACAAAGCAGCTTTCAGATCATCATTTCACTCCCTTCATGCTGGACTGACTGTGACTCTGTCGCTCTGTGTCTCATGGAAGAGTTTCTGCTCTCACTCTCAACATTATGTGACATAAGTGTTTTCATGACCCTCATTATGCAGATGACACACCGTTGTTTATTTCTGCTGGTTTCAGGGATCCCATCTTAATCTGATATCGATGTGTCGATGTTAAGAAACCTTTTAAAACTGCTGAGGATATAATAATCTGTAAATCAAATATTGCCATTAATTAGTCCTGCCCCACAAAAACCTACTGCGACTATTATATTATAAAGAGTTCAGTCTGGACCTGCTCTGCATGTAAAGAGCCTTGAGATGACTTCTGTCGTGATTTGGTGCCACACAAACAAGATTGAATTGAACTAGAGACACAGAATTAAAGGCAGAGATATGTACCTCATCTAAAAATCATAATCTCTATCTTCAAATCGAAATCATGCCACATTGGGCAGGGTCATGTGACCGTTCACCTTGGCGGAGGAGAGGATGATGCTTTTGATCAGCTGAGGCTGTGTGAAGACCTGAATCTCCTCGACGACCTGCACACCCTGATCAAACAAAACCACTTTGTGGAGGAATCCAGATTCTGGGCATCAGAGAGAGAGGGAGTCCATGAACACTGACTGATATAGAATCTACCAGGTGATATAGCAGGAAAATAACAGCATTTTCCAGGCCTGTTGTCTGGAGAAGATTTCAGTGCTCACCTGTGAGAAGGAAAAGGACGGTGTATTGTTTGCCGTTGGCAGCCTGGGTCCTCATCACAGCCACGCGACTGTACTGCTGCCCTGAAGAAACAATAATTGGACCGACTCCATATGGTTTTACACTGTCGCTGGTCAGGAAACTCCTCTTCACCTCCGCTAATTCAGAGTCTGATGCGTTGTTCAGTCCACACTGTCATGAGAACATTGACAAAGTAACGTCTAATGAAAGTGTTCAATCAGTATTTGAAATAAAACAGAGCCAGACTTGAATTATTGAGTTATGATTATTCAGCACATATGTGTGAGGGGGTGTTTCAGTAATATGCTCATATGAAATTAATCATTTAATGACTGTGAAGGGTTGCAGTATTTTAATTTTAAGTTTTTTGTGTTGGGTTGCAGTCTTGAAATGCAGTTTAGCTATAAATTACCTAATACTGATTGTGACCACAGGGAACAGTAACACTCCAATAGAAACTGGTCTAGGTTCTATTCATCCAACCGACCTCAGTTTGTCTTGGTCAATGATGAATCCTTGATACACTCTAAGGTTAATTACGGTGTTCCACAAGGCTCTGTGCTTGGACCAATCCTGTTCACCTTATATATGCTTCCCCTAGGGAACATGATCAGGAAACACTCCATTGGCTTTCAGTGCTATGCAGATGACACCAAATTATATCTGTCGACTAAGACAGATGAAACCAACCAATTAGCTAAACTTCAGGGCTCAGTGAAGTAAAAACCTGGATAGCATGCAATTTCCTACGGTTAAACTCAGACAAAACTGAAGTTATTATACTAAAATCAACTTGTTTAAGACTCTCCAGTTGATCCAGAACGCTGCTGGATCTAGACTGAGCTGAGCTTCACTCTCCTCTCTCTCCTCCACCTGTATCCATTCATAGCCCAACAATGCATCTTACTGATGCAGCTTCTTCCCTTCCTCACAGTTTTGGGCTCTTTTCTCCTGTAGCTTTCTGCAGGTAGATCTGTCTGACGCCACCTACTGACCCACATTATTATTATGGATATCTGCATTTGACCCTTCATTCCATTTGAAAGTGACCTTCCCACCTTTCCCAGGTAGGAGTGTTTCTCTGTCATTGGACTCCACTGGTGGGTCTGCTTGTTGAAGGTCTTGTAGCTCCCGCGGAACGCTGTCCTCACATCCTGCAGTTTGAAGATGCACACGGCAGACTCTGGACCCGAAGACCTGAAGAAGAGCAGAGACAGTAGTTGTACGAGTTTCAGCTGTTTTCAGTCCAGTCAGAGACACAAAGACGACAGTTTACAGCAGACATTGTGTTTGTATGGACTGTAGTTGTTCTCTGGGTCTGTCTGTCTCATCTGCATGACACCACCTTCATGTCTGTCTGTCCTGAAGGACAGACTTGGAGAGACTTTACTTCTGCTCCAAACGACTTGAGACTCGTTTCTCATTCTGGGCTGAATAAACCGACTTGTCCTGGTCGCAGCTGAGCATGAAGACGTGACAGAGTTGGTCATACAGCTCAACTCCTACTGGACACGTGTCCAACCTAAATGCTCATGAATTTCTATCATCTCTTGTTCTGGCACAAGGCGCTGGACAGAAAAACAAGCAAAAATGTGGCTGAATTACAGTTTAGAAAATCCTGAAGCAGCAAATTCATGAACTGTGAAATGCCTCCAGCGATGATGATTGGCTGCTGGTAACTTTTTGCTTGACCCTCCATGAAGTTTACAGATAAAGGTTTGGGAACCGTCTTCCTACCACTGAGAGGTGAAGACGCCGTAGAACAGAGTGTCTGAGGCGTTGCTGCCCTCTGGTGGCCGGAGGGTGAACACATCCTGGAGAACATTGAAGGGAAGCTGTTTGGGAGACTGACAGAGCAGAGGGGCTTTGGCAAAGGATGTCCACTTCTTCTGCAGAGTCCTCTGTCCACCAACATCGTCCTGTCAAACCAACACAGCCAGAACAAACTTTGAGATCAACACTTTACATCTATGTGTGATCGCATCCTGCCGTCAGGCCTCTTCTCTCTCTTTACTGTCACCTTGCAGACTTGAGCCACTCGAGGGATTTGCAGCTCGTCCACAAAGCTGAACTCTTTCCCAACTTCGGTAAAGAAGAAGTAGAGTTTCCGGTCTGATGGGTCCAGCGATGAGCTGACAAACGTCGGCTCTGAAATACAGGAAGTGAAGACAGAGGATGAAACTGCGGCTGCTGTGCCACGAGGTCTGCATGAAGGGAAGAGCTGTGAGAACAGATCAAGGTTTCAGCTGAGCACAGAGCAGAAAGATTCAAAAGTGATTTAAAGGACCATTTACGTGTTTTTGCTTGTTGAACTTTACCATTAATTTATTATCTACAAATCCTTTTGCTGATCATTTCTTTGTACGAGTTTTGAAAACGATGAGCAGTTCTCGTAACTTGCCTGCGATCAAGAAACTGAGGTTTGATACCAAGAACAGAAAGTAAACAGGATTTGTAGATGATGGACTGAAATATGTCAAAAGTTACAGAAAATCTTTTCAACATTTTTTGAGACAAAGGGGAAATGAATCACTGGGGACAGAAAATAGGAAGTCTGATGCTGTTTGAAGCTTCACTGTTGTTGGTGGAAGAGATGCTCAGATCCTTGACTTAAAAACACAGCACTGTTTCAAAAACACTCCATTAAAAGTAAAAGTCCTGCACTGAAAATCCTGCTGAAGTTAAAGAACTGTAGTATTCTCAGCTTCATAAAGTAACAGTACTGAGGAGGATTAAGAGGATTTCTTGTTTTAGACTTTTGGCTAATCTTTGATTTAGTTGTGAGATTTTGGATCAGTGCAGTTCATGTACAGATGGGAGGTCAGTCCAACAACGAAGATCTCCGACCCGACGCTGCCGGATTGTCGAAAGGATTTCAACAGTAAACTGTATTTTATGGGCTTTTATAAATGTAAAATCTTTATGTTAAAATCTTAATCTGAAAAGTAACTAGTAACTAAAAATGTAGTTCAGTCAATAAAGCATCATGGGAAATAACTAACAGGTAAAAGTTTTAATAAATTACGGTGATTTCAACGAACAACAGACACATTGTGTTAAAAATCATTTTGCTGAAGCAGCTTGTCCGTCCAGCTGAGTCAAACAGGAAGTTGTCCCGTGTCGTCTGTCGCTCGCTCTCTTCCTCACTCACCCTCCAGTAAACTGACAGACAGGTCCTGACTGACGTCGGGGCGGCCATCTTTACTGAAGTGTCGAGAAATCTGCGGTTCGTCTCCTTTGAAGTCGGCCGTTGTGGCGGTGAACAGTTCGCCGTCTGCGCACGGACAAACAGTGAGGGGAGGGAACACGTGAGACCGACAGCAATCGAGTAGAGTTTATGAAAGAAGGAAGAAGAAAGTGAAGAAACTTGACTTTCGGACGATGGTGATGTCATTTGACTCAATTATCGACTTTGGAAAACCTGATTCTTTGTAATTAATGATCAGCTGACTGACCGACAGTGACGGCCGTGTTTCTCTGAAAGGGGCTGAACGGACAGCGACCTTTAGCGCCCCCATGTGGGACCACGGAGAAGCTTTCTATGTCCTGAAGGAGACAAGAAAAAAGACCCAGAGGCCGAACTGTAAAGTCAACTGAATTATTTTCCTTCCATCAGTAATAAAACATTGTGTTCAGAAATGATGGATAAAAATAAAAGATAAAATCTAAACTCAGTTCCTGTGTCGACCTACGATGTGAACGTCACGAGGGCTGAAGGCGAAGCTGCCGCAGGCGTAGAGGTGAGTCAAGTTCAGAGGCTGCAAGACACGTACGAAGTTTGGACAGTCGACCTGCAGGCAGACAGACAGGTGGAGAGACAGGTGGAGAGAGGGAGAGAGAGACAGACAAAGAGAGAGAGACAGAGAGAGAGAGACAGACAGACAGACAGACAGAGAGAGAGAGAGACAGACAGACAAAGAGAGAGACAGACAGACAGACAGAGAGAGAGAGACAGGCAGAGACAGACAGGCAGAGAGAGAGAGACAGACAGAGAGAGAGAGACAGACAGAGAGAGAGAGAGACAGACAGACAGACAGACAGACAGACAGACAGAGAGAGACAGAGAGAGAGAGAGAGAGAGAGAGAGAGACAGACAGACAGACAGACAGACAGACAGAGAGAGACAGGCAGAGACAGACAGACAGACAGACAGACACAGAGAGAGAGAGACAGGCAGAGACAGACAGAGAGAGAGAGAGAGAGACAGGCAGAGACAGACAGACAGACAGACAGACAGACAGACAGAGAGAGACAGGCAGAGACAGACAGACAGACAGACAGACACAGAGAGAGAGAGACAGGCAGAGACAGACAGAGAGAGAGAGAGAGAGACAGGCAGAGACAGACAGACAGACAGACAGACAGACAGACAGAGAGAGACAGGCAGAGACAGACAGAGAGAAAGACAGATATGAGATAAGACTGACCAGCTGAGCAACAAATACAACCTCCAACCTAAAAATGATATTAAGGGCTTTGGTGTATTTCTGCTGTCATTATTATGGAATGGACAATAAATACAATTTGATCAGAATTTGGATAAAATTTTTGATGAAATTTAAATTGATTGAATTGATGATTGAAAGAATGATCGACGAGCACGGACGTGTGTCAAATATTTACCGTTGGATTCTTCATCTTAAACTGACAGCTGTTTATCTCGCTGTCAGATGGACGCCACTCCACCTGGACAAGAGTCCGACAGGCAGACAGACAGACAGGCAGGATGGAGAACACAGACACACGGCTGAGTCTGAAGCATCAGAGATTCATATATACATACATAAATAAAAGAGCATTGTGGGAGTTGAAGTAAAGCAGCTCACTTTCTTCTTCAGGCGAATGACATCACTCTGACTGACGTCCAATGAGAGGAGGGCGTCCCGTGCCCCGACATACAGGGTGGATCCGTCATTGCTTAGCAACAGTGTGGTTGTGTTGTGGACATCGGGCAGACTGAAGAGGACCAGAGGTCTGTCTGCAGAGTCTGGACACAAACACAGCAGAGAAGCTCTGAGTTATTCAGTGATGACACAAACAGGCAAAGACACCTCTAACTTGTATCCAGGTATCTGGAGACAGTTCAGGCTGTTTGACGTCCCTGCACAGAGGTCGGACACTGGAGTCAGTTGGTGGGAAATACAGCTGTCGTCTGCATAGCTGACGGGATCATGTTGAACAGAAGAGTCCAGTGATTGAGCCTTGGGGAACTCCACATATCTCGTTCATCCCCTCAGATACATAAAACTCTTTCTGTCCTGATGACATGACTCAGATCACTTCGGCGCTGACTTCGAACTCAGTTTTCCAGTCAGTCGGCCGCCGTGGTCAACTGTCAACAGGAATCTACAACTAAATCTGTAATCACTTTCACACAAAGTCGTTCTTTTGAAACAATGAAAGATTGAGTTGCAGTTTGTCGGTGGTCTCAGAAGCCGTCAGCCTTCCCATCATGCACCTCTGTGTGTTTATTAGTGTCCTGTGGTTGTTAACACATCTAACTTTACATCGACGGACTGAAACTATAAGAGGAGGTGAGAGCACAGAGAGCGATAAATAATAACATCTACAACACACACGGCTGCTTCAGTCGTCAGCTGCCTGGCACAGAGACGGCGCCACTTCCTGTTTCTGAGGCTGACAGTGTGGGAGGATGTGGTTCAGAGCTGCCGAGAAACTCAGAGCCAGTATCTGATCCGTCTCTATCACAGGAGCCGAACGGCATCTGACCAGAGATCAGAGATCAAATAAGAACACAAGCCCAACAATGGAGGGGTTCAGGGTCTCGCAGCAGACGAAGCCTCGTTTAAACCACCTGATCTGCTTGATTCTGTCATGAAGGTGTAAGAGGTCACGACCCAAAGACACAATCAAACTGCGTCAAACAGGAATTTCTTGTTTTGCATTTTACATTTCAGGCCTTGGAGAATAAGTGGCTCAACACTCGGTTCATGTTTCACCTGACACCAGAAACACAAACCTGCAGCTGCCTGAAGTGACACATCGGCGACTCGTGGTTAGTTTGAGAAACAGCCAAAGAACGACGAGGAGGTAAAGATACGGAGAACAGGAGCAGGTGGTCTGAGAAGAAGAAGGTCTTCTTCATGCAGGACAAGCAACTGGCTGAGGTCTCCTGCCTCGCACTGACAGCAGGACTCGTCGTTCATTTAAGCCGTTGTGAAGGCCGATGATCCTGTCGGAGCGACTTCAGGTCGGAGGGAGCGTCAGTGGTTTGAACTCGTAGCGAGAAGTTGGAGGAGCTGGTGGAGAGTAATAAAAAGCGGAGTGACACTGAGCCGTCTTCAGCTGCTTCTTCTGGTCGTCCATCAGGACGCCGAGACTTCGGGCAGACTTTGTTGGGGAGTGTGAGGTGGAGCTGAGCTGGATACTAATGTTGATGATCCAGGAGTTCAGTCTGTGACTGAGGTGAAGGTTGTGTCCTAACGTCCATTTTGAGATGTGACCGATTCAGAGGTCTGAGCTGAGACAGTCGGATAGATAGAGCTGAGTATCATCAGCATAGCAGTGAAAGAACCTGAGTGGGTGATCGGACCAGGGTTCACATCGAGAGGAGGCTGAGAAACACTTTTGGGATTGATTGATGGTTGATGATGTTTTTTTCAGTTAAATCCGACACAGCCTGGAATCTTGAGCACACAAACAAAAACAGATGAGAAACCTTTGGCTTCTTTTGCTCAATGAAAAAGTCGGTGGAAAACATGTTCGTTTTCCTCAAAGTATCAAACAAAAAACTCACTTTGGCATCGTGAAGTCAAGTCAGTGTCAGAATCTCTGTGAAGGATCAGCTGTCGCCACAGCGACACTGACTCTACATGGTTTTTATGGTTTTCGCCACTTAGTGGTAAAACATTTCACAGCAACAAAAGTCTAAAGAAAAGTGACGTGAAGTTTCACACGATCTAAAAATATCTGGTTCACATCTCGTACGACTTCGTCATGTGGAAGTTTCCAGTGTTAATGACGTCTTTTTTTATGATGTTCACCAACATTTGATCTCATCTTTGTTTCAAATAAAAACTGTAAATAGTATTTCTGCCTCTCGGCTGCGACCGAGTTTGTCCAGATGGAATAAAGCAGATTCAAAATGTCGAGGTTCTTGCAGGTGGAGTTTGTTTCCTCTTTCCAGTCTTTGTTTAAAGCTACGTGACTGAAAATATTTCTGCTAGTTGGAACTCGTAAATCCTGAAACTGTGATTCCAGACATTATTTTCCTGTTTGCATCAAACAGGCTGAATTTGAGTTTTAATCCTGAATGTGAAGTTTTGGATTTAAATGTGACCATATAATAATAAATATGTCATTCTATATTGTGGATGAACAAATCTAAAGATGGGACTTTTTCTCAATAACAAATGAAAGTTACATCATTAGTTAATTAATCAATTGACAGAAAATTAATCTGCAACTATTCTGATAATTAAATCTAATAAATTCACTTCGAGCTTCTCAATGCTTCTCTCTGAATCTTCAGACATGAACGAGCAAACGTCTTTGAAGTTTGGATGATCTGATCTGATCGATGGGAAATGATGAACATGTTTGTTGTTTTCTGATAGTTTATAGATGAAGCCTATCGAGTGATATTGATAAGCAACACAATTGTTTTTTTGCAGAAGCTAAAAAGGTGAAAATAAAGAATGGCTTGATCAGATAGTAGAAAGTGATCGATGATAAGAATGAACAACGTGATGATCTAATTCAAGAAAGAACTCAACTGGAACCACGATGACAAAAAAGGAATCAATCAGTCATCAATCATTCATTCTCCCATAATCCTCCAGTGAAACAAACACACGTCTAGAACCACAATATATCAAACTCATTGATTGGTAATCGATCAGAAACGTGTTTGGACTCACTGAGGAGGAAGGAGGTCCGAGGAGGTGGGAGCGATCCGCCGGAGCTCAGCAGGGCGAGAAGGAGAAGAACTGATGGAGTCATGATCGGTGGACAGACTGAGAAGCGTCCGTCCAGACGCTCAGCGCTGAAAGAATGAGTCTGAGCAGAAACACAAGACAAACCACAGCTTCCTCTTTACTGGGTCTGAGGTCAGGAGGAGGAGGAGGAGGAGCAGCACATCACCACCAGTCTGCTGCCAACAAGCTCCACATCAGCTTCAAACGCTCACTGACATGGACGCCGCAGAAAGTCGTCAGAGGAGAAGGAGTCGTTTGAGGAGGTGACGTTTCTATAACTGACGGTTTCTATAACTGACGGTTTCTATAACTGAAGGTTTCTATAAGTGCAAATAAGTGCAATACATTCATATGTGACTTTTACTCATCTGTATATACCATTCATCATTTGCACTAAAACCCATCCTTCACTTGCACTAAAATTAATACATATTCTGGTGTCTGTACAATATAATGTGAACAACATAGAAATCTGGACAATTTTTTTTTTTACCATCTACCTCTTGTGCTGTGCACAAGTCTGCATCTCATCTTGTATATATCTTGTATATTTTAAGCCTCCCTGCAACTTCTTAAACTGACTTTTTTACTTATACATTTTTGCACACTTTTTAACTTGACTATTGCACTGAAAGGAGAAGCTCTCCAGTCTCGTTGTACATCCTATATAATGACAATAAAGGCCATTCTGATTCTGATTCTGAACTGACGGTTTCTATAACTGACGGTTTCTATAACTGACTGTTTCTATAACTGACTGTTTCTATAACTGACTGTTTCTATAACTGACGGTTTCTCTGAAAGAGTCGTGTTTCTCGTATTGCTCTGATTCACTTCATCCTGTTTCACATCCTCCGTCTTCTGGTTTCATCCTTTGGACAGAAACAAACAAACCACTTGAAAACAGACGCTGACACGAGAAGGACGTTCGTTTCTACCAATCAAGTCTTTCCGTGCGATCTGAGGTCGTTGTTGCTCAGGCTTCGTCTCTGTCGCTGACTGAAAGACAGTTTCCCTGTTTGTTCACATCTGAATGGAGCAGCTTCATCCTCTTCCACTGAGCTCGAGCTGAGCCGGCGTTCTGACGTCCGACCCCTGCTGCTCCGCACCTGGCCTGTGGGGGCGCCCTCCCTGCGCGGCTCAGCAGCTCACTGCACTGCTGACCGACTCGAATAACAATCCAGCTGAATCTTAACCTGAAAACTAACCTCCAATAAAAATGTTCATGGATTCAATTCAAATCAGTTCATCAATGAGCCGATCGACAGAAAATAAATCTGCAAATAATCAATAATTCACTCAAGGACTTTCTAATCAAAAATGATCTACGTTCACTCGCTGCAGCTTCTCAACATTTTCACATCCTGAAATCCTGAGATCGGATGAGACGCTCGACTTCGACAGCTCTTTAAATGAAATGTTGAAAATTTCAACGTTACTTCTGCTGTAAATTCTGTCGCTGTTAGAAAGACGTCGACCGACAGAACCTGACTCAACGACAGCAGCGTGAATGAGATGAAGAGAATCTGCTGAGCAGCTGAAAGAAACTGGAGGAAAAGTCGTCTCCTGCCTCATCCTCCCAGATGAGCTCAAACAGATGGACGAACCAACCTCAGGCCGTCCCCTCATCAGGCTGTCGAACAAACCACAGCCATCTTGGTTTTTGGACTGAGTTAAACTGGTTCATCAAAGGGAGCAAGTTTGACGTCAGTGACGAAGCTGATGTGAATCACCTGGACAACACAACACAGAGAACCAAGAGTCTGTTTTATTGAGAATTTTCCCCAGCAGCAAACATGTGAACACAACAGGACAATAACAGCATGAACACCAGTCATCAATCAATCAATCAATCAATCAATCAAATGATCAGACTCTTTAAGGATCATTGGGTGAAAACATTCAGTTCTGCTGCCGTCAGTTTTCTGTCTGTGCGTTTCTTCCTTTACCTTCAACACTTTGGGGAGTAGTGACATCACTTCTGGTGGGCGGGGCAACATCAGACCATTTTCCTGCTTTCGCATGAGTCTGAGATTGTTTATGGGATTTGTTGCCTTTTGTTGTGTTGAACGTGCAGCTTTAAGAAAAAGGTCTGGAAGTAGAAAACGTCTCAACTGGAGGAAATGATTCATCATCTTTCTCTCTATATGAAAACGTGTTGACATTTTGGGCTTTTACTAATAACCTGTAACATTCTCAGTGCTCAAGTACTGTACTAAGTACAAATTTAATGTACTTGTACTGTACTTGAGTATTTTCATTTTCTTCAACTTTCTCCCTCTCCTCCGCACAGGAACCAGCTTTAGTTACTAGTTACTCTTCAGATGAGTTGTTCCTTCCTGTCCAGTGAAAACCTCGTATCTCCAGATGTTGATGATGAAGGATGGAGCTTTGTGGAGATACGTGGTTGTCACAGGACGACCGGGCTACAGACACATGAGGATCTGATAGAGTCTGATGCTCGCTGCTGGAGGTGAAAGAGACAGGATATAAAGTGGTTCAGATGAGCTTCAACATCTGCAGCAGGAGAATGACACAGACACAGTGAAGCAGCAGGAGGATGGATCAGAGAGAAACAGATCAGATGAACATTCTGTCTCTCTGCTTTGAGTGAAAAGGCTTTCGTTGGCTTGCTGTTTGCTGTTTCTGGGCTCATTACTGAACCTGAACACTGATGAAATATTTGATTCTCAACATCGAAGTCAAATCATTCCCACCTTCAGATTATTCATTAGTCAGGTTCCTTCACGTCTCTCGTCTTTGGCGTAACATGATGGACATTCATCACTGTCTCTGATAGAAAACACTCAAGGCGGGTTAGAAAAATAAAGGCCTGATGCTGCAGGGACTCAGCAGGAGCCCAGCAGGAGGGCTGACTGGGCGGGACCCCTTCTCCTGGCCAGGCTGCCAGTCCAACAGTCCATCAGACATCTCAGCCACAGGAAAGGTCTCTTGGACACATCGGCCGAGTTTGTGGTCGGTTATAAAAGCTTTAGACCGAAGATGTGACATGACACAAGAACAAAGCTGAGATCGAGAAAAACGTCGGAACATTTCGAGAACTTCGTTCAGACATTGAGTAAAGTTGTGACACTTTGCTGATAAAGTTGTCATGTTTAAAACCTTTATGCTGAAATAGTCTCAGAAATATTACGACCTGCTTCTTAACACATTAACACTTCTTTCTCAAAATATTCAATTTTACAACTTACATTTTTCAACCTCGTTCTCAAAATGTCAATTTTTGTCCCTGAACACGTCTCATCTCCCATCACTTCCTCTGCCTCGTCCCTTCCATCCTTCAGGCACAAAAAGATCAGAACCTCAAGTCTGTTTAACGCCACAAAGTTCTGGTAAAAAATTAGACTTTGATTTTATACCATCGGATGAACGTTTAGTCCAAACGACTGAATCCTGTTTAATAAATCTTGAGACTATCAGATGAAGGTTTCGTCCGACTCTGACCACATGATGCAAGTTTGCTCCATTTGAAGACGAAGTCGTCTGAACTGCAGAGAAGAAGAAAATCCTTCGACATTAAAATTCACGTTTGAAACTGTAAAAATATTCCAGGGTCGGGGTCCTGCAGAGGCTCCTGGGCCACAGTTTGGGAACCACTGTGCTCATCAGTCTGTCCTCTCAGACACACAGGTTCATTCCTGTCTCAGGGTCCTCGAGCAAGGCACTGTCCCCCCGTGGGCTCCAGGGGGCGCCGTATCGTTGACACCAAGACACTTTAATAGCACATCAGCTGCAGCAGCTGCCAGTCAAAGCTCAGGGTTCACTGCCCAGGTGCTGATGAGCAAGGCACTGAGGGTGGGAGATACAGCAACATGTGTCTGCAGGTCCTCACAGCTCATGAAGGATAAATGACTGAGTGCAAACTGGATAATAAAGTCATCATCATCTTCACGTCTCCTGCACACGAAGCCTCTGCAGCCGTGATCGTCTGCGCAGTCGCTTCTAAAGCGGAGACGAGTCGACCTTCTGAGGGTTTGTGGGTCGAAGAGGAGGAAGAGGAGGACGTCTGCAGAGAGGAAACAACAGAGGGTCACACTTTCAGAAACTTATGATACATTTCATAAAAGCAACTGACAAAACATTGCGACGACTAAAGAGGAAACATGGACAGAAACCTTCTACCAGCACGAATTTTACAAGGGACCGTTTTGATCTGAGCTGCACAGAAAATTCATCAGCAGCTGCTTTGATCATTGATTAACTGTTTAACTCACTTTTTGAAGAAAAACAAAACTAAATAAAATGATGAAGAATTTGCTTTTTCTTGTTTTAACAGAATAGTAAATGTTTTTTTACTTTTTCCAAACTAAACAAGGGATCAATGAATGGATTACTGAAATCACAGTAGTGATAAAAATAAGAGTCTGAATGTTGGACGTGATGAGACTCTCTCATCTCCTCTCTCTGCTCAGTCAAACTGCCGTGAGGAGAAACGTCCGACAGCCGCGGGACGCTCCTACCTGTTGGGACTGGCTGCAGGTGCGACGGCTCGGTGCTGCAGCGGCTTGGTGCTGGAGGTGTAGCTGGGGTGAGGAGGGGGGAGGGAGGGTGGAGCCACAACGTGGGGCTTTATGGGCACCACAGGTTTGGACGGAACAGGCACCTGAAGAGAGAATCATGGGAAAAAAATGAAGGTCAGAGCAACAGAAAGATCAGTGTCAGAGTCGTTCTGGTTTGATCAGAGATTTATGGTTCACTTTATTTTCAGCTTCAGTAACGCTTCATTTAATCCATTAAAATCACACAAAAAATCATTTATCACCTCTAAAGTTGGTCCAGCTCTGATGTTTTTTTTTACCAGGTAAGACATTGTATTAGTTAATATTGTATTAAATTGGTGAAGGTAATGTGACACCATTTTGTTCCTGAACGTCCCTCGACTGTCCAATCTGATTCCAACACTCGTGTCCAACTAATCACTTCACTAATCACTTCCACCAATCGTCTCTCATCAAACCCCGTCGGAGTCCGTCTGATCACAAACGGCCAATCAGAAAACAAAGATTTCCCAGCTTTCTGCCCATCAGTCAGCCTCTCATCACGTCATTCTTGCTACATGCAACAGCCAGCAGCGTGCGGGTGATGTACCTGTCCAGGTGAGACGGGGTCAGGGGGGAGTGGCTTGCTGGGCGGAGCTGGTCGACTCACCAGCAGCTGGAAGGTTAGTGAGGAGGAAGAGAGAAGCTTTAGAGAGAGGTTTAATGGCGTCAGGTAGAAACAGAGCGCGGCATGCTGGGAAGATTTCTTTAGCTTTTTCTTTTCCTGCTGTTTGACACATGAAATATGGAGGACAAATGAAAAACGTCCTTCATGAAACGACATGTCTTTATTAGTGCTGCGTGCAGACAGAAAGAGGAGAGAACGACTGAGACGCTCGGTCACACCAGCTTCGACTACAGTCAAACCTCAGACTGAGTCTCTTTAGTTCGCTGTCAGAGGAGATGAAGTAACGGCGAAACAGTCCTCACCGAGCTAACGTGTAGCAGCGTTAGCCAGACGAGCTACTAGCTGTGTGTTTCGTAACCTCGACCTGCTGGAGCGTGGAATCCGTCGCCACGCAGGAGCTGTTAGCTCTAACCAGCAACAGTAGAAACCAGCTATCAGGTTAGTGTCCAATCACCAACCAGCTGCTGGTCGGGACAAAAGAACGAAACTGGCTACGTCGCTCGTTACCTTGGTTCGTCAATAACCAGAAGATTCATCAATAATCTAAAAAAAGGATAAATGCACTAAACCATAAAATGTGGATCAGGTCACCTGATCCGCCGCTGAAAATAGTCCCAAAAAAATGCTCTGTGTTTTCCTGTGTGTCTGATAAAAAGAGAGCAGCTGTTTGAGGACATGAACGAGCCTTTGAAAAATGAAACTATACCTTTGTGAGATTTCTGTCTTCAGTATGAGCCAGTGAGCCACAGACAGGAAGTGAGACAGTTGAGAGACGGGCGAACGTGTTGGTTTGAGTCTAAACATGAAATTTGCTGATAAAAAGAATAAAAGCATGAGACTGAAGCTTCACATCAACGACGGTTTCCAATGTTCCTGGTGTGACGGAGCACTAATCCTTCTACAGGATGAACTTCATCAACGTCTTCACTGAACTTTGAAGTAATTGTTACTCCTCCGACCAGCAGGTGGCGCTGCATGTTAATCTCTGTGGTTTGCGTCTGGATCTGTACATGTAGCGCAGACAAACACAGGACGGACAGGAAGACTACACACTACAGGCAGCGGTGACTGTACCTGGTTGGGGGGGTCAGGGGGCAGAGGCTTGGTGGGGGGGGCCGGTCGCTGTTTGACAGATCGAAGCAGCAGAAAGAAGAGTCAGAAGAGCAGCGGGTGAGTGTTTGGATCATTTTCCTGATCCTGTTTACAGGTTTCTTTCTTTTCTCTCTCTGGATTCAAACTGAAGTTTCACTGGTTTCCCAGTGAACCAGAAGGTTAACGGGAAAGTTCAGACAGTTGAGAGGGGCTGGTATGAAGTGAGCCACCTGCTGCACAGGTGAGGTGAACAGCAGCACCTGGGACCAGCTCTCTCTGCTCTACAACACGTTGTAGCTTCACATTATTCCTCAGCTCCTGATTCAAAAAGCTCTGAGCGTCAAACATCACGCAACATTTTCATATCTTCACTGATTCAAGGTTCCTCACAGGTCCATCCCTCTGCCGGTCTGAGAACTGAGCTGAGACCTCAGACCAGGTCCGAGTGGCCCGTCAGGTGCGACGTGTCACTGCAGATCTCAGGTCTGTGTCAGTGAGTCAGACGCCCTGAAAGGATCCGACTCTGAATCTAAATGTCCAACCTCCACACTCTGTTTGCACTATGGGAGATAAAGAGCGTGACGGAGCGCCCTCTAGTGGCCTCTGGCTCACTGACGTTTTCCCTTTACAGGAGCTGCTGAACACTGCAAATACTGTCTTCACGTTAAACCCTCAGCTGAGGATCCTCAGTCGAATGATGGACAAAAAAACAAGGTTTGCTCTCTTGTGATTGGCTGATTCCAAACAATTATTCAGCTTGTGATTGGAAGCTTCCCCACTGTGGGAGGAACAAAGGTTTATCTAATCTTACTCTGTGTCCATCATCAGAGCTCACGTCATGAATGAACCTGTACAACAAAAATGAAAAACTCATGTCTTCAAACTAGGGATGCACCGAAATGAAAATTCTTGGCCGAAACCGAAAACCGAAAATGAAGAAACCAAGGCCGAAAACCGAAACACCGAAATAAATTATTATGCCAATTATTACCATTGCATTCGTGGCTATGACTGTGTACTAACCTCACTAAAATCAAGGCATTGTAATTGCATAAATTAATTTTAATGCTTCAAAGAATAAATCAATTATAAAATTATGAAAATATTTATTAACACTGACATTAAGACTAACTATTAGCTATCCGTGGGTCTTTCTCTGATATAATGAAATGCATCCACACCGCAGACATGTTGGCAACTATCCAGACGTGCGCGTGCCGGTAGGGTTGCCAAACATCCCGAAAAATACGGAATTGTCCATTATTTGAAAATTAAATGTTGCATCCTATTTTGCACTATTTCATAAATGTCCCGTACACATGTCTGTCACAAACACATTTCAACACGAAATGTGACAATAATGAACTAAATAAAAGACAGGAAAAATTAAGGCCAGCTAAATCTGTGTGCCGGGGACCCCGAGAGGACCCGCTGCGCTCTCTGCCAATCAAAAAGCGCTGTCACGGTTGCCGAGTTACAAACACTGGCGCCGTTCATAGACTGAATAAAATACTATATATTTATATATATATATAATATGCGCCGCTACACGCGCATTTTAAAAATGGCTAGATGCGGCAACTGCCCGTAGTGGGCGTGTTTTTTCTTCGTCATCACAACGTCTTGTTTCGGCCGTGTTGTTTCGGTGACAAAAGTCTTTCGGCCGAAAACCGAAAATGCACTTTTGAGCCAGTTTCGGCCGAAGATTTTCGGTGGCCGAATTTTCGGTGCATCCCTACTTCAAACATATTTGGTCCTTTTTTAATACAAAGGTGAGTGAGACACTTCTCTCTCCAGTCGTGTCTCTGTTAATTGATACACGTCAGGTTTCACTCGGCTCAGGTTCAGGTCAGTTTCAGATTGGACCTGTGAAGATCTCTACACCAGACAAGATGACTCAAACACATCATGCACAACTGGACCAGGACAACAGTCGCTACACGAGAAGGACGACAGCAAGACGCAGACAGAAACGTCACAGAGACACGAATCAGACAGGATCGAATGACAGCGACTGACGGGAGCAGCCACACATGGACACAGACAATACACCTCCAGGTGAGGTCAGGTGAGGTTACCTGTGGCAGAGGTTTTAAGGCAGGGTCGGGGGGGAGTGGCTTAGTGGGAGGAGCAGGTCGGTCATGAACCTGACAGGAGAGAAAACAGGAAGCAGATGCAGAGTGACAGCTGATACATGCAGAGCAGAGAAGCATCTACCAGAGGTCAGAGGTCAAACAAGCAGGTGTGTTAACGTGAACTAACAAGAGGAGGAAAGAAACCAGAAAAGAGCTGGACTGGACAGAACGTCCAGTGTTTTGCTCCATACGTTTGGACAAATCATAATCAAGTTGTTTATTTAATATTTCTGCTTTTAGCAAACAAACACCATTTCCCACAAGCCCCCAGCTGAGTGTCTGTGGTCAGTTCACTGTCTGTAATAAGAGCAGGACAGACGAGCGTCTCCTCTGTTTAGGATTTTAAAATGTCCAGAGACCGAAGCAGGACACCTGGATCAGGTGACAGCGCAGGTAGGAAAGGCGTTTGTCTGTTTGTTAGTGACTCTATTCCTGGATGTTAGTGAAAGGTGAAGTCAGTGGAGGTGTGCTCGCTTGGTTACCTCTACCTCTTTGTGGGGCGGGGTCAGCGGGATGTCAGTGGGCGGGTTCAGGTGGTATCTCAGAGGCCGGACCTGCTCTCCGTTCCTGCCGTCCACTCGCTCCATCACCGGCGTTCTGACAGGATGTTGAATAAAAACAGTGATGATGAAAGCAGCTTGGATGAAACACTGACAACACTGAGAAAAGATTCCATCATCTGAAACACTTGTTCATCAGGTTTGTTTCATCAGGTTGTTCAGTTCTGTGTTTCCTGTGGAGGCGCCTCACCTTCACCTGCCTGAAACAAGGAACTGCACTCTGATAATATTTAACATTAAGCTTCAACTAAGTCGGAGCATTACAGGAAGTATTCAGATCCCTCACACCAGTATCTGTACTACTACAGTACTCTGTTACGAGTTAAAGTCCTGTGTGAAAATGTTACTTCTTGAGCTAAATGTTTCACTGGTGCTAAACTGATGAGCTGATCTGATGAGGATTTGCTCCTCAGTTCACCTGATGTTCGGCAAAATGAAGCCTGTTTTCTGAGCTGTGATGAAAATGGCTCAACACACATCCACTGTTTGAAATCATCCTGAAACAGAATGTTAACCTCGAGTCAGACGTTGGCGGCCCACCTCTCCCAGTACGGCCCCCTGAGCGCCACGAGGCCACGCCCCCACAGGCCAGTCCACAGACAGGTACTCTGTGATTATGCGGTAACCAGATCTAAAAACATCACAACACGACGACTAACAGCAACACGTCACATGTCACAGACTCGACAGTCACAGCTGCTGGAGGAGAAGGTCACACGAGGAGTTCAGGGTCTGTGCTGCAGTGGGAAATATCTGTTCTGCCTCAGTGACTGGGATGAAAGGAGGCATATTCATGATGATTAATCAGGGATGATTCCAGATGACCTGGATGAGTTTTTGTGGCTGTGTGAACAGCAATGGAAGAACTTTATCTTCCAGTTCAAGTGGCCGTCAGCTGACACTTCTGCACAGCAGCACAGGCGTGTGGAAGAGACTGATGAAAACCATCACAAATTAAACCAACCTGTCTGACAAACCCACTTAAAGCTGCAGCTCCAGATTCTGTTTAAGCTTTGAAGACTTCATTACCCAGAAGCCTCCACTGCCTTATCGACCTTATGGGAGATTTCCTCCAGACAGATTTGTGCCTGAAGCACCAGCTTGTGATGAGGGGGGACTGTGTGAAATCTGGATCAGAGCAGCTTTAAGTTCAGGAGTGGATTAGATCAGAGATCAGATCACATTCAAGTCTGTCAGACATGACAAACTCTGGGACTACAGACCAGGACCCAGCCGGTCCCCGGAGGACCAGCAGTACCTCGAGACGTGGGCGGGGCCAAACTCCAAATCAAACATCTCACAGTGAGTCACACTGGAAACACAGCAGACAGATTCCAGATGCTCATTGGAACACATGTTGATCAAATGCTCATTTAGCTTCTTAAGATGAGCAGTTATCAAATGGTTTAAACCACATTAAACACACTAGTATTTTAAAAGAAAAATGGCAATTTTTTTTTAAAGTTTTAAATCAAAATAAAGTTTGAATTTTCTGAAAATTAAAAATACAATTTTTTTTAAATCTAAATAATATTTCAAGAACACAATTATAATTTATGAGAATAAAAAGTTATTTTTAATAAATTAATGTATAAATAATCACAACACATTAACATAGCAGCTTATAATCATTTCAGTTTGTTTTAAATAATTCATTAATCATCAGTGTACAAATGGATCTCGGCAGGTTTCAAACTTTAGAAACTTGCTGAAAGCTGCTAAAGACATATGACTGAATATATTTTCACTGACTTTTACATATTAGCTGTTCATGCACAACGTCTAGAGGCTATTGTTTACAGACATCATAAAGCCACGATTAAAGGGCATTAAAAACCATTTGTTAATGTTTATACACCTAATAAAATTCAAACAGAATAAAAATGAAAAACAGTTACTGCTGAAGCTGCGAAGACACTTTGTATTTGTCATCACTTCAATTAAAACACAAGATGATGAAATGACAACATCCAGAATTAATTGATTGTCGACCTTTGTGTCCTAAATAAAAGTCCTTTTTTCCACACACACACACACAAACAGAGCAGTCGTACCTGTTGTGCTGTCGAGCTTTATGGAACGGGCTGTTGGGGCCCAGACAGAGGAGGCTCCGCCGGAAACGAGGGAAGCGCAGAGCGAGGAAGAGGAGGACGACGGGCAGGATGAAGAGGAAGATGACGAGCAGGGCCACTCGGACCGGGTCGGACTCTGAACGGACGGGAGGACGGGGTTAGCCAGAGTCAGAGAGGCTGGACAACACATTGATTCATACAGCAGTTTTACAGCAGTGTGCAGTACCTCGGGCAGCTCTGGCCGGGCCGCTGTCCACGCTGCCTCCGTGACCAGAGTACCTGCAGTCAGGAGGAGCCCAGCCCACCTCACAGTGACAGTTCTTATTGCTGTTACACACCTGAAACAAAAACACGAGTTGGACTTCCTGGAACTACATTTGGCAGCGACGGAATCTGAGCGAGAGACGAGCAGTGTGGGAGCTGGTCTGGAGTCAGCGTCCTTCACTCTGATCTCTGTCACACTACAGTCAAACAGGCCCGACAGAGCACACCCATCCCCCGCTCTGTCTGAAGCAAAGTCTGAGCCAGAGCCTCCCGAGGTTCTGAAACGCTCAGGCAATGTACAAATACA